>JAVRKA010000166.1:0-491951 GCA_034508555.1 Venustoraphidia nigricollis
ATAGGCATTTAAAAAATGGGTACCGATAGGCATTTCAGATATAGGTGCCGATAGGCATTTCAGATATAGTTGCCGATGGGCATTTTAAAAATAGGTGCCGATAGGCATTTCAGATATAGAAGCCGATAGGTATTTCAAATATAGGTGTGGATAGGCATTTTATATATGGTTGCCGATAGGCATTTCAAATATAGGTGCTGATAGTCATTTCAGATGTAGTTTCCGATAGGCATTTCCAAAATAGGTTCCGATAGGCATTTCAGATATAGGTGCCGATAGGCATTTCAGATATACTTACCGATTGGCATTTTAAAAATAGGTGCAGATAGGCATTTTAGATGTTGTTTCCGATAGGCATTTCAAAAATAGGTGCCGATAGGCATTTCAGATATAGGTGCCGATAGGCATATCAGATATAGTTGCCGATAGGCATTTAAAATATATGTGCCGATAGGCATTTCAAATATAGGTGTCGACCGGCATTTCAGATATAAATGCCGAAAGGCATTTCAGATATAGGTGCCGATAGGCATTTCTGATGTGGTTGCCGATAGGCATTTCAAATATAGGTGCTGATAGGCATTTCAGATGTAGTTTCCGATAGGCATTTCAAAAATAGGTACCGATAGGCATTTCAGATATAGGTGCCGATAGGCATTTCAGATATTGTTGCCGATTGGCATTTTAAAAATAGGTGCCGATAGGCATTTCAGATATAGAAGCCGATAGGTATTTCAAATACAGGTGTGGATAGGCATTTCAGATATGGTTGCCGATAGGCATTTCAAATATAGGTGCTGATAGTCATTTCAGATGTAGTTTCCGATAGGCATTTCAAAAATAGGTTCCGATAGGCATTTCAGATATAGGTGCCGATAGGCATTTCAGATATACTTACCGATTGGCATTTTAAAAATAGGTGCCGATAGGCATTTTAGATTTAGTTTCCGATAGGCATTTCAAAAATAGGTGCCGATAGGCATTTCAGATATAGGTGCCGATAGGCATATCAGATATAGTTGCCGATAGGCATTTAAAATATATGTGCCGATAGGCATTTCAAATATAGGTGTCGACCGGCATTTCAGATATAAATGCCGAAAGGCATTTCAGATATAGGTGCCGATAGGCATTTCTGATGTGGTTGCCGATAGGCATTTCAAATATAGGTGCTGATAGGCATTTCAGATGTAGTTTCCGATAGGTATTTCAAAAATAGGTACCGATAGGCATTTCAGATATAGGTGCCGATAGGCATTTCATATATAGTTGCCGAATGGCATTTTAAAAATAGGTGCCGATAGGCATTTCAGATATAGAAGCCGATAGGTATTTCAAATATAGGTGTGGATAGGCATTTTAGATATGCTTGCCGATAGGCATTTCAAATATAGGTGCTGATAGTCATTTCAGATGTAGTTTCCGATAGGCATTTCAAAAATAGGTTCCGAGAGGCATTTCAGATATAGGTGCCGATAGGCATTTCAGATATACTTACCGATTGGCATTTTAAAAATAGGTGCCGATAGGCATTTTAGATGTAGTTTCCGATAGGCATTTCAAAAATAGGTGCCGATAGGCATTTCAGATATAGGTGCCGATAGGCATATCAGATATAGTTGCCGATAGGCATTTAAAATATATGTGCCGATAGGCATTTAAAATATATGTGCCGATAGGCATTTCAAATATAGGTGTCGACCGGCATTTCAGATATAAATGCCGAAAGGCATTTCAGATATAGGTGCCGATAGGCATTTCTGATGTGGTTGCCGATAGGCATTTCAAATATAGGTGCTGATAGGCATTTCAGATGTAGTTTCCGATAGGCATTTCAAAAATAGGTACCGATAGGCATTTCAGATATAGGTGCCGATAGGCATTTCAGATATAGTTGCCGTTTGGCATTTTAAAAATAGGTGCCGATAGGCATTTCAGATATAGAAGCCGATAGGTATTTCAAATACAGGTGTGGATAGGCATTTCAGATATGTTTGCCGATAGGCATTTCAAATATAGGTGCTGATAGTCATTTCAGATGTAGTTTCCGATAGGCATTTCAAAAATAGGTTCCGATAGGCATTTCAGATATAGGTGCCGATAGGCATTTCAGATATACTTACCGATTGGCATTTTAAAAATAGGTGCCGATAGGCATTTTAGATGTAGTTTCCGATAGGCATTTCAAAAATAGGTGCCGATAGGCATTTCAGATATAGGTGCCGATAGGCATATCAGATATAGTTGCCGATAGGCATTTAAATTATATGTGCCGATAGGCATTTCAAATATAGGTGTCGACCGGCATTTCAGATATAAATGCCGAAAGGCATTTCAGATATAGGTGCCGATAGGCATTTCTTAGTGGTTGCCGATAGGCATTTCAAATATAGGTGCTGATAGGCATTTCAGATGTAGTTTCCGATAGGCATTTCAAAAATAGGTACCGATAGGCATTTCAGATATAGGTGCCGATAGGCATTTCAGATATAGTTGCCGATTGGCATTTTAAAAATAGGTGCCGATAGGCATTTCAGATATAGAAGCCGATAGGTATTTCAAATATAGGTGTGGATAGGCATTTCAGATATGGTTGCCGATAGGCATTTCAAATATAGGTGCTGATAGTCATTTCAGATGTAGTTTCCGATAGGCATTTCAAAAATAGGTTCCGATAGGCATTTCAGATATAGGTGCCGATAGGCATTTCAGATATACTTACCGATTGGCATTTTAAAAATAGGTGCCGATAGGCATTTTAGATGTAGTTTTCGATAGGCATTTCAAAAATAGGTGCCGATAGGCATTTCAGATATAGGTGCCGATAGGCATTTCTGATGTGGTTGCCGATAGGCATTTCAAATATAGGTGCTGATAGGCATTTCAGATGTAGTTTCCGATAGGCATTTCAAAAATAGGTACCGATAGGCATTTCAGATATAGGTGCCGATAGGCATTTCAGATATAGTTGCCGATTGGCATTTTAAAAATAGGTGCCGATAGGCATTTCAGATATAGAAGCCGATAGGTATTTCAAATATAGGTGTGGATAGGCATTTCAGATATGGTTGCTGATAGGCATTTCAAATATAGGTGCTGATAGTCATTTCAGATGTAGTTTCCGATAGGCATTTCAAAAATAGGTTCCGATAGGCATTTCAGATATAGGTGCCGATAGGCATTTCAGATATACTTACCGATTGGCATTTTAAAAATAGGTGCCGATAGGCATTTATGATGTAGTTTCCGATAGGCATTTCAAAAATAGGTGCCGATAGGCATTTCAGATATAGGTGCCGATAGGCATTTCAGATGTGGTTGCCGATAGGCATTTCAAATATAGGTGCTGATAGGCATTTCAGATGTAGTTTCCGATAGGCATTTCAAAAATAGGTACCGATAGGCATTTCAGATATAGGTGCCGATAGGCATTTCAGATATAGTTGCCGATTGGCATTTTAAAAATAGGTGCCGATAGGCATTTCAGATATAGAAGCCGATAGGTATTTCAAATATAGGTGTGGATAGGCATTTCAGATATGGTTGCCGATAGGCATTTCAAATATAGGTGCTGATAGTCATTTCAGATGTAGTTTCCGATAGGCATTTCAAAAATATGTTCCGATAGGCATTTCAGATATAGGTGCCGATAGGCATTTCAGATATACTTACCGATTGGCATTTTAAAAATAGGTGCCGATAGGCATTTCAGATATAGGTGCCGATAGGCATATCAGATATAGTTGCCGATAGGCATTTAAAATATATGTGCCGATAGGCATTTCAAATATAGGTGTCGACCGGCATTTCAGATATAAATGCTGAATGGCATTTCAGATATAGGTGCCGATAGGCATTTCTGATGTGGTTGCCGATAGGCATTTCAAATATAGGTGCTGATAGGCATTTCAGATGTAGTTTCCGATAGGCATTTCAAAAATAGGTTCCGATAGGCATTTCAGATATAGGTGCCGATAGGCATTTCAGATATAGTTGCCGATTGGCATTTTAAAAATAGGTGCCGATAGGCATTTCAGATATAGAAGCTGATAGGTATTTCAAATATAGGTGTGGATAGGCATTTCAGATATGGTTGCCGATAGGCATTTCAAATATAGGTGCTGATAGTCATTTCAGATGTAGTTTCCGATAGGCATTTCAAAAATAGGTTCCGATAGGCATTTCAAATATAGGTTTTGATAGGCATTTCAGATATACTTACCGATTGGCATTTTAAAAATAGGTGCCGATAGGCATTTTAGATGTAGTTTCCGATAGGCATTTAAAAATAGGTGCCGATAGGCATTTCAGATATAGGTGCCGATAGGCATATCAGATATAGTTGCCGATAGGCATTTAAAATATATGTGCCGATAGGCATTTCAAATATAGGTGTCGACCGGCATTTCAGATATAAATGCCGAAAGGCATTTCAGATATAGGTGCCGATAGGCATTTCTGATGTGGTTGCCGACAGGCATTTCAAATATAGGTGCTGATAGGCATTTCAGATGTAGTTTCCGATAGGCATTTCAAAAATAGGTACCGATAGGCATTTCAGATATAGGTGCCGATAGGCATTTCAGATATAGTTGCCGATTGGCATTTTAAAAATAGGTGCCGATAGGCATTTCAGATATAGAAGCCGATAGGTATTTCAAATATAGGTGTGGATAGGCATTTCAGATATGGTTGCCGATAGGCATTTCAAATATAGGTGCTGATAGTCATTTCAGATGTAGTTTTCGATAGGCATTTCAAAAATAGGTTCCGATAGGCATTTCAGATATAGGTGCCGATAGGCATTTCAGATATACTTGCCGATTGGCATTTTAAAAATAGGTGCCGATAGGCATTTTAGATGTAGTTTCTGATAGGCATTTCAAAAATAGGTGCCGATAGGCATTTCAGATATAGGTGCCGATAGGCATATCAGATATAGTTGCCGATAGGCATTTAAAATATATGTGCCGATAGGCATTTCAAATATAGGTGTTGACCGGCATTTCAGATATAAATGCCGAAAGGCATTTCAGATATAGGTGCCGATAGGCATTTCTGATGTGGTTGCCGATAGGCATTTCAAATATAGGTGCTGATAGGCATTTCAGAATTAGTTTCCGATAGGCATTTCAAAAATAGGTACCGATAGGCATTTCAGATATAGGTGCCGATAGGCATTTCAGATATAGTTGCCGATTGGCATTTTAAAAATAGGTGCCGATAGGCATTTCAGATATAGTTGCCGATTGGCATTTTAAAAATAGGTGCCGATAGGCATTTCAGATATAGAAGCCGATAGGCATTTCAAATATAGGTGCTGATAGTCATTTCAGATGTAGTTTCCGATAGGCATTTCAAAAATAGGTTCCGATAGGCATTTTAGATATAGGTGCCGATAGGCATTTCAGATATACTTACCGATTGGCATTTTAAAAATAGGTGCCGATAGGCATTTTAGATGTAGTTTCCGATAGGCATTTCAAAAATAGGTGCCGATAGGCATTTCAGATATAGGTGCCGATAGGCATATCAGATATAGTTGCCGATAGGCAATTAAAATATATGTGCCGATAGGCATTTCAAATATAGGTGTCGACCGGCATTTCAGATATAAATGCCAAAAGGCATTTTAGATATAGGTGTTGATAGGCATTTCTGATGTGGTTGCCGATAGGCATTTCAAATATAGGTGCTGATAGGCATTTCAGATGTAGTTTCCGATAGGCATTTCAAAAATAGGTACCGATAGGCATTTCAGATATAGGTGCCGATAGGCATTTCAGATATATATGCCGATTGGCATTTTAAAAATAGGTGCCGATAGGCATTTCAGATATAGAAGCCGATAGGTATTTTAAATATAGGTGTGGATAGGCATTTCAGATATGGTTGCCGATAGGCATTTCAAATATAGGTGCTGATAGTCATTTCAGATGTAGTTTCCGATAGGCATTTCAAAAATAGGTTCCGATAGGCATTTCAGATATAGGTGCCGATAGGCATTTCAGATATACTTACCGATTGGCATTTTAAAAATAGGTGCCGATAGGTATTTCAGATATAGGTGCCGATAGGCATATCAGATATAGTTGCCGATAGGCATTTAAAATATGTGTGCCGATAGGCATTTCAAATATAGGTGTCGACCGGCATTTCAGATATAAATGCCGAAAGGCATTTCAGATATAGGTGCCGATAGGCATTTCTGATGTGGTTGCCGATAGGCATTTCAAATATAGGTGCTGATAGGCATTTCAGATGTAGTTTCCGATAGGAATTTCAAAAATAGGTACCGATAGGCATTTCAGATATAGGTGCCGATAGGCATTTCAGATATAGTTGCCGATTGGCATTTTAAAAATAGGTGCCGATAGGCATTTCAGATATAGAAGCCGATAGGTATTTCAAATATAGGTGTGAATAGGCATTTCAGATATGGTTGCCGATAGGCATTTCAAATATAGGTGCTGATAGTCATTTCAGATGTAGTTTCCGATAGGCATTTCAAAAATAGGTTCCGATAGGCATTTCAGATATAGGTGCCGATAGGCATTTCAGATATACTTACCGATTGGCATTTTAAAAATAGGTGCCGATAGGCATTTTAGATGTAGTTTCCGATAGGCATTTCAAAAATAGGTGCCGATAGGCATTTCAGATATAGGTGCCGATAGGCATATCAGATATAGTTGCCGATAGGCATTTAAAATATATGTGCCGATAGGCATTTCAAATATAGGTGTCGACCGGCATTTCAGATATAAATGCCGAAAGGCATTTCAGATATAGGTCCCGATAGGCATTTCTGATGTGGTTGCCGATAGGCATTTCAAATATAGGTGCTGATAGGCATTTCAGATGTAGTTTCCGATAGGCATTTCAAAAATAGGTACCGATAGGCATTTCAGATATAGGTGCCGATAGGCATTTCAGATATAGTTGCCGATTGGCATTTTAAAAATAGGTGCCGATAGGCATTTCAGATATAGAAGCCGATAGGTATTTCAAATATAGGTGTGGATAGGCATTTCAGATATGGTTGCCGATAGGCATTTCAAATATAATGGCTGATAGTCATTTCAGATGTAGTTTCCGATAGGCATTTCAAAAATAGGTTCCGATAGGCATTTCAGATATAGGTGCCGATAGGCATTTCAGATATACTTACCGATATGCATTTTAAAAATAGGTGCCGATAGGCATTTTAGATGTAGTTTCCGATAGGCATTTCAAAAATAGGTGCCGATAGGCATTTCAGATATAGGTGCCGATAGGCATATCAGATATAGTTGCCGATAGGCATTTAAAATATATGTGCCGATAGGCATTTTAAATATAGGTGTCGACCGGCATTTCAGATATAAATGCCGAAAGGCGTTTCAGATATAGGTGCCGATAGGCATTTCTGATGTGGTTGCCGATAGGCATTTCAAATATAGGTGCTGATGGGCATTTTAGATGTAGTTTCCGATAGGCATTTCAAAAATAGGTACCGATAGGCATTTCAGATATAGGTGCCGATAGGCATTTCAGATATAGTTGCCGTTTGGCATTTTAAAAATAGGTCCCGATAGGCATTTCAGATATAGAAGCCGATACGTATTTCAAATATGGGTGTGGATAGGCATTTCAGATATGGTTGCCGATAGGCATTTCAAATATAGGTGCTGATAGTCATTTCAGATGTAGTTTCCGATAGGCATTTCAAAAATAGGTTCCGATAGGCATTTCAGATATAGGTGCCGATAGGCATTTCAGATATACTTACCGATTGGCATTTTAAAAATAGGTGCCGATAGGCATTTTAGATGTAGTTTCCGATAGGCATTTCAAAAATAAGTGCCGATAGGCATTTCAGATATAGGTGCCAATAGGCATATCAGATATAGTTGCCGATAGGCATTTAAAATATATGTGCCGATAGGCATTCCAAATATAGGTGTCGACCGGCATTTCAGATATAAATGCCGAAAGGCATTTCAGATATAGGTGCCGATAGGCATTTCTGATGTGGTTGCCGATAGGCATTTCAAATATAGGTGCTGATAGGCATTTCAGATGTAGTTTCCGATAGGCATTTCAAAAATAGGTACCGATAGGCATTTCAGATATAGGTGCCGATAGGCATTTCAGATATAGTTGCCGATTGGCATTTTAAAAATAGGTGCCGATAGGCATTTCAGATATAGAAGCCGATAGGTATTTCAAATATAGGTGTGGATAGGCATTTCAGGTATGGTTGCCGATAGGCATTTCAAATATAGGTGCTGATAGTCATTTCAGATGTAGTTTCCGATAGGCATTTCAAAAATAGGTTTCGATAGGCATTTCAGATATAGGTGCCGATAGGCATTTCAGATATACTTACCGATTGGCAATTTAAAAATAGGTGCCGATAGGCATTTCAGATATAGGTGGAGATAGGCATATCAGATATAGTTGCCGATAGGCATTTAAAATATATGTGCCGATAGGCATTTCAAATATAGGTGTCGACCGGCATTTCAGATATAAATGCCGAAAGGCATTTCAGATATAGGTGCCGATAGGCATTTCTGATGTGGCTGCCGATAGGCATTTCAAATATAGGTGCTGATAGGCATTTCAGATGTAGTTTCCGATAGGCATTTCAAAAATAGGTACCGATAGGCATTTCAGATATAGGTACCGATAGGCATTTCAGATATAGTTGCCGATTGGCATTTTAAAAATAGGTGCCGATAGGCATTTCAGATATAGAAGCCGATAGGTATTTCAAATATAGGTGTGGATAGGCATTTCAGATATGGTTGCCGATAGGCATTTCAAATATAGGTGCTGATAGTCATTTCAGATGTAGTTTCCGATAGGCATTTCAAAAATAGGTTCCGATAGGCATTTCAGATATAGGTGCCGATAGGCATTTCAGATATACTTACCGATTGGCATTTTAAAAATAGGTGCCGATAGGCATTTTAGATGTAGTTTCCGATAGGCATTTAAAATATATGTGCCGATAGGCATTTCAAATATAGGTGTCGACCGGCATTTCAAATATAAATGCCGAAAGGCATTTCAGATATAGGTGCCGATAGGCATTTCTGATGTGGTTGCCGATAGGCATTTCAAATATAGGTGCTGATAGGCATTTCAGATGTAGTTTCCGATAGGCATTTCAAAAATAGGTACCGATAGGCATTTCAGATATAGGTGCCGATAGGCATTTCAGATATAGTTGCCGATTGGCATTTTAAAAATAGGTGCCGATAAGCATTTCAGATATAGAAGCCGATAGGTATTTCAAATATAGGTGTGGATAGGCATTTCAGATATGGTTGCCGATAGGCATTTCAAATATAGGTGCTGATAGTCATTTCAGATGTAGTTTCCGATAGGCATTTCAAAAATAGGTTCCGATAGGCATTTCAAATATAGGTGCCGATAGGCATTTCAGATATACTTACCGATTGGCATTTTAAAAATAGGTGCCGATAGGCATTTTAGATGTAGTTTTCGATAGGCATTTCAAAAATAGGTGCCGATAGGCATTTCAGATATAGGTGCCGATAGGCATATCAGATATAGTTGCCGATAGGCATTTAAAATATATGTGCCGATAGGCATTTCAAATATAGGTGTCGACCGGCATTTCAGATATAAATGCCGAAAGGCATTTCAGATATAGGTGCCGATAGGCATTTCTGATGTGGTTGCCGATAGGCATTTCAAATATAGGTGCTGATAGGCATTTTAGATGTAGTTTCCGATAGGCATTTCAAAAATAGGTACCGATAGGCATTTCAGATATAGGTGCCGATAGGCATTTCAGATATAGTTGCCGATTGGCATTTTAAAAATAGGTGCCGATAGGCATTTCAGATATAGAAGCCGATAGGTATTTCAAATATAGGTGTAGATAGGCATTTCAGATATGGTTGCCGATAGGCATTTCAAATATAGGTGCTGATAGTCATTTCAGATGTAGTTTCCGATAGGCATTTCAAAAATAGGTTCCGATAGGCATTTTAGATATAGGTGCTGATAGGCATTTCAGATATACTTACCGATTGGCATTTTAAAAATATGTGCCGATAGGCATTTTAGATGTAGTTTCCGATTGGCATTTCAAAAATAGGTGCCGATAGGCATTTCAGATATAGGTGCCGATAGGCATATCAGATATAGTTGCCGATAGGCACTTAAAATATATGTGCCGATAGGCATTTCAAATATAGGTGTCGACCGGCATTTCAGATATAAATGCCGAAAGGCATTTCAGATATAAATGCCGAAAGGCATTTCAGATATAGGTGCCGATAGGCATTTCTGATGTGGTTGCCGATAGGCATTTCAAATATAGGTGCTGATAGGCATTTCAGATGTAGTTTCCGATAGGCATTTCAAAAATAGGTACCGATAGGCATTTCAGATATAGGTGCCGATAGGCATTTCAGATATAGTTGCCGATTGGCATTTTAAAAATAGGTGCCGATAGGCATTTCAGATATAGAAGCCGATAGGAATTTCAAATATAGGTGTGGATAGGCATTTCAGATATGGTTGCCGATAGGCATTTCAAATATAGGTGCTGATAGTCATTTCAGATGTAGTTTCCGATAGGCATTTCAAAAATAGGTTCCGATAGGCATTTCAGATATAGGTGCAGATAGGCATTTCAGATATACTTACCGATTGGCATTTTAAAAATAGGTGCCGATAGGCATTTTAGATGTAGTTTCCGATAGGCATTTCAAAAATAGGTGCCGATAGGCATTTCAGATATAGGTGCCGATAGGCATATCAGATATAGTTGCCGATAGGCATTTAAAATATATGTGCCGATAGGCATTTCAAATATAGGTGTCGACCGGCATTTCAGATATAAATGCCGAAAGGCATTTCAGATATAGGTGCCGATAGGCATTTCTGATGTGGTTGCCGATAGGCATTTCAAATATAGGTGCTGATAGGCATTTCAGATGTAGTTTCCGATAGGCATTTCAAAAATAGGTACCGATAGGCATTTCAGATATAGGTGCCGATAGGCATTTCAGATATAGATGCCGATTGGCATTTTAAAAATAGGTGCCGATAGGCATTTCAGATATAGGTGCCGATAGGCATATCAGATATAGTTGCCGATAGGCATTTAAAATATATGTGCCGATAGGCATTTCAAATATAGGTGTCGACCGGCATTTCAGATATAAATGCCGAAAGGCATTTCAGATATAGGTGCCGATAGGCATTTCTGATGTGGTTGCCGATAGGCATTTCAAATATAGGTGCTGATAGGCATTTCTGATGTAGTTTCCGATAGGCATTTCAAAAATAGGTACCGATAGGCATTTCAGATATAGGTGCCGATAGGCATTTCAGATATAGTTGCCGATTGGCATTTTAAAAATAGGTGCCGATAGGCATTTCAGATATAGAAGCCGATAGGTATTTCAAATATAGGTGTGGATAGGCATTTCAGATATGGTTGCTGATAGGCATTTCAAATATAGGTGCTGATAGTCATTTCAGATGTAGTTTCCGATAGGCATTTCAAAAATAGGTTCCGATAGGCATTTCCAATATAGGTGCCGATAGGCATTTCAGATATACTTACCGATTGGCATTTTAAAAATAGGTGCCGATAGGTATTTATGATGTAGTTTCCGATAGGCATTTCAAAAAAAGGTGCCGATAGGCATTTCAGATATAGGTGCCGATAGGCATATCAGATATAGTTGCCGATAGGCATTTAAAATATATGTGCCGATAGGCATTTCAAATATAGGTGTCGACCGGCATTTCAATTATAAATGCCGAAAGGCATTTCAGATATAGGTGCCGATAGGCATTTCTGATGTGGTTGCCGATAGGCATTTCAAATATAGGTGCTGATAGGCATTTCAGATGTAGTTTCCGATAGGCATTTCAAAAATAGGTACCGATAGGCATTTCAGATATAGGTGCCGATAGGCTTTTCAGATATAGTTGCTGATTGGCATTTTAAAAATAGGTGCCGATAGGCATTTCAGATATAGAAGCCGATAGGTATTTCAAATATAGGTGTGGATAGGCATTTCAGATATGGTTGCCGATAGGCATTTCAAATATAGGTGCTGATAGTCATTTCAGATGTAGTTTCCGATAGGCATTTCAAAAATAGGGTAAGATAGGCATTTCAGATATAGGTGCAGATAGGCATTTCAGATATACTTACCGATTGGCATTTTAAAAATAGGTGCCGATAGGCATTTTAGATGTAGTTTCCGATAGGCATTTCAAAAATAGGTGCCGATAGGCATTTCAGATATAGGTGCCGATAGGCATATCAGATATAGTTGCCGATAGGCATTTAAAATATATGTGCCGATAGGCATTTCAAATATAGGTGTCGACCGGCATTTCAGATATAAATGCCGAAAGGCATTTCAGATATAGGTGCCGATAGGCATTTCTGATGTGGTTGCCGATAGGCATTTCAAATATAGGTGCTGATAGGCATTTCAGATGTAGTTTCCGATAGGCATTTCAAAAATAGGTACCGATAGGCATTTCAGATATAGGTGCCGATAGGCATTTCAGATATAGTTGCCGATTGGCATTTTAAAAATAGGTGCCGATAGGCATTTCAGATATAGAAGCCGATAGGTATTTCAAATATAGGTGTGGATAGGCATTTCAGATATGGTTGCCGATAGGCATTTCAAATATAGGTGCTGATAGTCATTTCAGATGTAGTTTCCGATAGGCATTTCAAAAATATGTTCCGATAGGCATTTCAAATATAGGTTTTGATAGGCATTTCAGATATACTTACCGATTGGCATTTTAAAAATAGGTGCCGATAGGCATTTTAGATGTAGTTTCCTATAGGCATTTAAAAATAGGTGCCGATAGGCATTTCAGATATAGGTGCCGATAGGCATATCAGATATAGTTGCCGATAGGCATTTAAAATATATGTGCCGATAGGCATTTCAAATATAGGTGTCGACCGGCATTTCAGATATAAATGCCGAAAGGCATTTCAGATATAGGTGCCGATAGGCATTTCTGATGTGGTTGCCGATAGGCATTTCAAATATAGGTGCTGATAGGCATTTCAGATGTAGTTTCCGATAGGCATTTCAAAAATAGGTACCGATAGGCATTTCAGATAAAGGTGCCGATAGGCATTTCAGATATAGTTGCCGATTGGCATTTTAAAAATAGGTGCCGATAGGCATTTCAGATATAGAAGCCGATAGGTATTTCAAATATAGGTGTGGATAGGCATTTCAGATATGGTTGCCGATAGGCATTTCAAATATAGGTGCTGATAGTCATTTCAGATGTAGTTTTCGATAGGCATTTCAAAATTAGGTTCCGATAGGCATTTCAGATATAGGTGCCGATAGGCATTTCAGATATACTTGCCGATTGGCATTTTTAAAATAGGTGCCGATAGGCATTTTAGATGTAGTTTCTGATAGACATTTCAAAAATAGGTGCCGACAGGCATTTCAGATATAGGTGCTGATAGGCATATCAGATATAGTTGCCGATAGGCATTTAAAATATATGTGCCGATAGGCATTTCAAATATAGGTGTCGACCGGCATTTCAGATATAAATGCCGAAAGGCATTTCAGATATAGGTGCCGATAGGCATTTCTGATGTGGTTGCCGATAGGCATTTCAAATATAGGTGCTGATAGGCATTTCAGAATTAGTTTCCGATAGGCATTTCAAAAATAGGTACCGATAGGCATTTCAGATATAGGTGCCGATAGGCATTTCAGATATAGTTGCCGATTGGCATTTTAAAAATAGGTGCCGATAGGCATTTCAGATATAGAAGCCGATAGGAATTTCAAATATAGGTGTGGATAGGCATTTCAGATATGGTTGCCGATAGGTATTTCAAATATAGGTGCTGATAGTCATTTCAGATGTAGTTTCCGGTAGGCATTTCAAAAATAGGTTCCGATAGGCATTTTAGATATAGTTGCCGATAGGCATTTCAGATATACTTACCGATTGGCATTTTAAAAATAGGTGCCGATAGGCATTTTAGATGTAGTTTCCGATAGGCATTTCAAAAATAGGTGCCGATAGGCATTTCAGATATAGGTGCCGATAGGCATATCAGATATAGTTGCCGATAGGCATTTAAAATATATGTGCCGATAGGCATTTCAAATATAGGTGTCGACCGGCATTTCAGATATAAATGCCGAAAGGCATTTCAGATATAAATGCCGAAAGGCATTTCAGATATAGGTGCCGATAGGCATTTCTGATGTGGTTGCCGATAGGCATTTCAAATATAGGTGCTGATAGGCATTTCAGATGTAGTTTCCGATAGGCATTTCAAAAATAGGTACTGATAGGCATTTCAGATATAGGTGCCGATAGGCATTTCAGATATGGTTGCCGATTGGCATTTTAAAAATAGGTGCCGATAGGCATTTCAGATATAGAAGCCGATAGGAATTTCAAATATAGGTGTGGATAGGCATTTCAGATATGGTTGCCGATAGGCATTTCAAATATAGGTGCTGATAGTCATTTCAGATGTAGTTTCCGATAGGCATTTCAAAAATAGGTTCCGATAGGCATTTCAGATATAGGTGCAGATAGGCATTTCAGATATACTTACCGATTGGCATTTTAAAAATAGGTGCCGATAGGCATTTTAGATGTAGTTTCCGATAGGCATTTCAAAAATAGGTGCCGATAGGCATTTCAGATATAGGTGCCGATAGGCATATCAGATATAGTTGCCGATAGACATTTAAAATATATGTGCCGATAGGCATTTCAAATATAGGTGTCGACCGGCATTTCAGATATAAATGCCGAAAGGCATTTCAGATATAGGTGCCGATAGGCATTTCTGATGTGGTTGCCGATAGGCATTTCAAATATAGGTGCTGATAGGCATTTCAGATGTAGTTTCCGATAGGCATTTCAAAAATAGGTACCGATAGGCATTTCAGATATAGGTGCCGATAGGCATTTCAGATATAGATGCCGATTGGCATTTTAAAAATAGGTGCCGATGGGCATTTCAGATATAGGTGCCGATAGGCATATCAGATATAGTTGCCGATAGGCATTTAAAATATATGTGCCGATAGGCATTTCAAATATAGGTGTCGACCGGCATTTCAGATATAAATGCCGAAAGGCATTTCAGATATAGGTGCCGATAGGCATTTCTGATGTGGTTGCCGATAGGCATTTCAAATATAGGTGCTGATAGGCATTTCAGATATAGTTGCCGATTGGCATTTTAAAAATAGGTGCCGATAGGCATTTCAGATATAGAAGCCGATAGGTATTTCAAATATAGGTGTGGATAGGCATTTCAGATATGGTTGCTGATAGGCATTTCAAATATAGGTGCTGATAGTCATTTCAGATGTAGTTTCCGATAGGCATTTCAAAAATAGGTTCCGATAGGCATTTCCAATATAGGTGCCGATAGGCATTTCAAATATACTTACCGATTGGCATTTTAAAAATAGGTGCCGATAGGCATTTATGATGTAGTTTCCGATAGGCATTTCAAAAATAGGTGCCGATAGGCATTTCAGATATAGGTGCCGATAGGCATATCAGATATAGTTGCCGATAGGCATTTAAAATATATGTGCCGATAGGCATTTCAAATATAGGTGTCGACCGGCATTTCAATTATAAATGCCGAAAGGCATTTCAGATATAGGTGCCGATAGGCATTTCTGATGTGGTTGCCGATAGGCATTTCAAATATAGGTGCTGATAGGCATTTCAGATGTAGTTTCCGATAGGCATTTCAAAAATAGGTACCGATAGGCATTTCAGATATAGGTGCCGATAGGCTTTTCAGATATAGTTGCCGATTGGCATTTTAAAAATAGGTGCCGATAGGCATTTCAGATATAGAAGCCGATAGGTATTTCAAATATAGGTGTGGATAGGCATTTCAGATATGGTTGCCGATAGGCATTTCAAATATAGGTGCTGATAGTCATTTCAGATGTAGTTTCCGATAGGCATTTCAAAAATAGGTTCCGATAGGCATTTCAGATATAGGCGCAGATAGGCATTTCAGATATACTTACCGATTGGCATTTTAAAAATAGGTGCCGGTAGGCATTTTAGATGTAGTTTCCGATAGGCATTTCAAAAATAGGTGCCGATAGGCATTTCAGATATAGGTGCCGATAGGCATATCAGATATAGTTGCCGATAGGCATTTAAAATATATGTGCCGATAGGCATTTCAAATATAGGTGTCGACCGGCATTTCAGATATAAATGCCGAAAGGCATTTCAAATATAGGTGCCGATAGGCATTTCTGATGTGGTTGCCGATAGGCATTTCAAATATAGGTGCTGATAGGCATTTCAGATGTAGTTTCCGATAGGCATTTCAAAAATAGGTACCGATAGGCATTTCAGATATAGGTGCCGATAGGCATTTCAGATATAGTTGCCGATTGGCATTTTAAAAATAGGTGCCGATAGGCATTTCAGATATAGAAGCCGATAGGTATTTCAAATATAGGCGTGGATAGGCATTTCAGATATGGTTGCCGATAGGCATTTCAAATATAGGTGCTGATAGTCATTTCAGATGTAGTTTCCGATAGGCATTTCAAAAATATGTTCCGATAGGCATTTCAAATATAGGTTTTGATAGGCATATCAGATATACTTACCGATTGGCATTTTAAAAATAGGTGCCGATAGGCATTTTAGATGTAGTTTCCGATAGGCATTTAAAAATAGGTGCCGATAGGCATTTCAGATATAGGTGCCGATAGGCATATCAGATATAGTTGCCGATAGGCATTTAAAATATATGTGCCGATAGGCATTTCAAATATAGGTGTCGACCGGCATTTCAGATATAAATGCCGAAAGGCATTTCAGATATAGGTGCCGATAGGCATTTCTGATGTGGTTGCCGATAGGCATTTCAAATATAGGTGCTGATAGGCATTTCAGAATTAGTTGCCGATAGGCATTTCAAAAATAGGTACCGATAGGCATTTCAGATATAGGTGCCGATAGGCATTTCAGATATAGTTGCCGATTGGCATTTTAAAAATTGGTGCCGATAGGCATTTCAGATATAGTTGCCGATTGGCATTTTAAAAATAGGTGCCGATAGGCATTTCAGATATAGAAGCCGATAGGCATTTCAAATATAGGTGCTGATAGTCATTTCAGATGTAGTTTCCGATAGGCATTTCAAAAATAGGTTCCGATAGGCATTTTAGATATAGGTGCCGATAGGCATTTCAGATATACTTACCGATTGGCATTTTAAAAATAGGTGCCGATAGGCATTTTAGATGTAGTTTCCGATAGGCATTTCAAAAATAGGTGCCGATAGGCATTTCAGATATAGGTGCCGATAGGCATATCAGATATAGTTGCCGATAGGCATTTAAAATATATGTGCCGATAGGCATTTCAAATATAGGTGTCGACCGGCATTTCAGATATAAATGCCGAAAGGCATTTCAGATATAGGAGCCGATAGGCATTTCTGATGTGGTTGCCGATAGGCATTTCAAATATAGGTGCTGATAGGCATTTCAGATGTAGTTTCCGATAGGCATTTCAAAAATAGGTACCGATAGGCATTTCAGATATAGGTGCCGATAGGCATTTCAGATATATATGCCGATTGGCATTTTAAAAATAGGTGCCGATAGGCATTTCAGATATAGAAGCCGATAGGTATTTTAAATATAGGTGTGGATAGGCATTTCAGATATGGTTGCCGATAGGCATTTCAAATATAGGTGCTGATAGTCATTTCAGATGTAGTTTCCGATAGGCATTTCAAAAATAAGTTCCGATAGGCATTTCAGATATAGGTGCCGATAGGCATTTCAGATATACTTACCGATTGGCATTTTAAAAATAGGTGCCGATAGGCATTTCAGATATAGGTGCCGATAGGCATATCAGATATAGTTGCCGATAGGCATTTAAAATATATGTGCCGATAGGCATTTCAAATATAGGTGTCGACCGGCATTTCAGATATAAATGCCGAAAGGCATTTCAGATATAGGTGCCGATAGGCATTTCTGATGTGGTTGCCGATAGGCATTTCAAATATAGGTGCTGATAGGCATTTCAGATGTAGTTTCCGATAGGCATTTCAAAAATAGGTACCGATAGGCATTTCAGATATAGGTGCCGATAGGCATTTCAGATATAGTTGCCGATTGGCATTTTAAAAATAGGTGCCGATAGGCATTTCAGATATAGAAGCCGATAGGTATTTCAAATATAGGTGTGAATAGGCATTTCAGATATGGTTGCCGATAGGCATTTCAAATATAGGTGCTGATAGTCATTTCAGATGTAGTTTCCGATAGGCATTTCAAAAATAGGTTCCGATAGGCATTTCAGATATAGGTGCCGATAGGCATTTCAGATATACTTACCGATTGGCATTTTAAAAATAGGTGCCGATAGGCATTTTAGATGTAGTTTCCGATAGGCATTTCAAAAATAGGTGCCGACAGGCATTTCAGATATAGGTGCCGATAGGCATATCAGATATAGTTGCCGATAGGCATTTAAAATATATGTGCTGATAGGCATTTCAAATATAGGTGTCAACCGGCATTTCAGATATAAATGCCGAAAGGTATTTCAGATATAGGTCCCGATAGGCATTTCTGATGTGGTTGCCGATAGGCATTTCAAATATAGGTGCTGATAGGCATTTCAGATGTTGTTTCCGATAGGCATTTCAAAAATAGGTACCGATAGGCATTTCAGATATAGGTGCCGATAGGCATTTCAGATATAGTTGCCGTTTGGCATTTTAAAAATAGGTCCCGATAGGCATTTCAGATATAAAAGCCGATACGTATTTCAAATATAGGTGTGGATAGGCATTTCAGATATGGTTGCCGATAGGCATTTCAAATATAGGTGCTGATAGTCATTTCAGATGTAGTTTCCGATAGGCATTTCAAAAATAGGTTCCGATAGGCATTTCAGATATAGGTGCCGATAGGCATTTCAGATATACTTACCGATTGGCATTTTAAAAATAGGTGCCGATAAGCATTTTAGATGTAGTTTCCGATAGGCATTTCAAAAATAAAAGCCGATAGGCATTTCAGATATAGGTGCCGATAGGCATATCAGATATAGTTGCCGATAGGCATTTAAAATATATGTGCCGATAGGCATTTCAAATATAGGTGTCGACCGGCATTTCAGATATAAATGCCGAAAGGCATTTCGGATATAGGTGCCGATAGGCATTTCTGATGTGGTTGCCGATAGGCATTTCAAATATAGGTGCTGATAGGCATTTCAGATGTAGTTTCCGATAGGCATTTCAAAAATAGGTACCGATAGGCATTTCAGATATAGGTGCCGATAGGCATTTCAGATATAGTTGCCGATTGGCATTTTAAAAATAGGTGCCGATAGGCATTTCAGATATAGAAGCCGATAGGTATTTCAAATATAGGTGTGGATAGGCATTTCAGATATGGTTGCCGATAGGCATTTCAAATATAGGTGCTGATAGTCATTTCAGATGTAGTTTCCGATAGGCATTTCAAAAATAGGTTCCGATAGGCATTTCAAATATAGGTGCCGATAGGCATTTCAGATATACTTACCGATTGGCATTTTAAAAATAGGTGCCGATAGGCATTTTAGATGTAGTTTCCGATAGGCATTTCAAAAATAGGTGCCGAAAGGCATTTCAGATATAGGTGCCGATAGGCATATCAGATATAGTTGCCGATAGGCATTTAAAATATATGTGCCGATAGGCATTTCAAATATAGGTGTCGACCGGCATTTCAGATATAAATGCCGAAAGGCATTTCAGATATAGGTGCCGATAGGCATTTCTGATGTGGTTGCCGATAGGCATTTCAAATATAGGTGCTGATAGGCATTTTAGATGTAGTTCCCGATAGGCATTTCAAAAATAGGTACCGATAGGCATTTCAGATATAGGTGCCGATAGGCATTTCAGATATAGTTGCCGATTGGCATTTTAAAAATAGGTGCCGATAGGCATTTCAGATATAGAAGCCGATAGGTATTTCAAATATAGGTGTGGATAGGCATTTCAGATATGGTTGCCGATAGGCATTTCAAATATAGGTGCTGATAGTCATTTCAGATGTAGTTTTCGATAGGCATTTCAAAAATAGGTTCCGATAGGCATTTCAGATATAGGTGCCGATAGGCATTTCAGATATACTTGCCGATTGGCATTTTAAAAATAGGTGCCGATAGGCATTTTAGATGTAGTTTCCGATAGGCATTTCAAAAATAGGTGCCGATAGGCATTTCAGATATAGGTGCCGATAGGCATATCAGATATAGTTGCCGATAGGCATTTAAAATAATGTGCCGATAGGCATTTCAAATATAGGTGTCGACCGGCATTTCAGATATAAATGCCGAAAGGCATTTCAGATATAGGTGCCGATAGGCATTTCTGATGTGGTTGCCGATAGGCATTTTAAATATAGGTGCTGATAGGCATTTCAGATGTAGTTTCCAAAAGGCATTTCAAAAATAGGTACCGATAGGCATTTCAGATATAGGTGCCCTTAGGCATTTCAGATATAGTTGCCGATTGGCATTTTAAAAATAGGTGCCGATAGGCATTTCAGATATAGTTGCCGATTGGCATTTTAAAAATAGGTGCCGATAGGCATTTCAGATATAGAAGCCGATAGGCATTTCAAATATAGGTGCTGATAGTCATTTCAGATGTAGTTTCCGATAGGCATTTCAAAAATAGGTTCCGATAGGCATTTTAGATATAGGTGCCGATAGGCATTTCAGATATACTTACCGATTGGCATTTTAAAAATAGGTGCCGATAGGCATTTTAGATGTAGTTTCCGATTGGCATTTCAAAAATAGGTGCCGATAGGCATTTCAGATATAGGTGCCGATAGGCATATCAGATATAGTTGCCGATAGGCATTTAAAATATATGTGCCGATAGGCATTTCAAATATAGGTGTCGACCGGCATTTCAGATATAAATGCCGAAAGGCATTTCAGATATTGGTGCCGATAGGCATTTCTGATGTGGTTGCCGATAGGCATTTCAAATATAGGTGCTGATAGGCATTTCAGATGTTGTTTCCGATAGGCATTTCAAAAATAGGTACCGATAGGCATTTCAGATATAGGTGCCGATAGGCATTTCAGATATAGTTGCCGATTGGCATTTTAAAAATAGGTGCCGATAGGCATTTTAGATGTAGTTTCCGATAGGCATTTCAAAAATAGGTGCCGATAGGCATTTCAGATATAGGTGCCGATAGGCATATCAGATATAGTTGCCGATAGGCATTTAAAATATATGTGCCGATAGGCATTTCAAATATAGGTGTCAACCGGCATTTCAGATATAAATGCCGAAAAGTATTTCAGATATAGGTCCCGATAGGCATTTCTGATGTGGTTGCCGATAGGCATTTCAAATATAGGTGCTGATAGGCATTTCAGATGTAGTTTCCGATAGGCATTTCAAAAATAGGTACCGATAGGCATTTCAGATATAGGTGCCGATAGGCATTTCAGATATAGTTGCCGATTGGCATTTTAAAAATAGGTGCCGATAGGCATTTCAGATATAGAAGCCGATAGGTATTTCAAATATAGGTGTGGATAGGCATTTCAGATATGGTTGCCGATAGGCATTTCAAATATAGGTGCTGATAGTCATTTCAGATGTAGTTTCCGATAGGCATTTCAAAAATAGGTTCCGATAGGCATTTCAGATATAGGTGCCGATAGGCATTTCAGATATACTTACCGATATGCATTTTAAAAATAGGTGCCGATAGGCATTTTAGATGTAGTTTCCGATAGGCATTTCAAAAATAGGTGCCGATAGGCATTTCAGATATAGGTGCCGATAGGCATATCAGATATAGTTGCCGATAGGCATTTAAAATATATGTGCCGATAGGCATTTCAAATATAGGTGTGAATAGGCATTTCAGATATGGTTGCCGATAGGCATTTCAAATATAGGTGCTGATAGTCATTTCAGATGTAGTTTCCGATAGGCATTTCAAAAATATGTTCCGATAGGCATTTCAGATATAGGTGCCGATAGGCATTTCAGATATAGAAGCCGATAGGTATTTCAAATATAGGTGTGGATAGGCATTTCAGATATGGTTGCCGATAGGCATTTCAAATATAGGTGCTGATAGTCATTTCAGATGTAGTTTCCGATAGGCATTTCAAAAATATGTTCCGATAGGCATTTCAGATATAGGTGCCGATAGGCATTTCAGATATACTTACCGATTGGCATTTTAAAAATAGGTGCCGTTAGGCATTTCCGATATAGGTGCCGATAGGCATATCAGATATAGTTGCCGATAGGCATTTAAAATATATGTGCCGATAGGCATTTCAAATATAGGTGTCGACCGGCATTTCAGATATAAATGCCGAAAGGCATTTCAGATATAGGTGCCGATAGGCATTTCTGATGTGGTTGCCGATAGGCATTTCAAATATAGGTGCTGATAGGCATTTCAGATGTAGTTTCCGATAGGCATTTCAAAAATAGGTACCGATAGGCATTTCAGATATAGGTGCCGATAGGCATTTCAGATATAGTTGCCGATTGGCATTTTGAAAATAGGTGCCGATAGGCATTTCAGATATAGAAGCCGATAGGTATTTCAAATATAGGTGTGGATAGGCATTTCAGATATGGTTGCCGATAGGCATTTCAAATATAGGTGCTGATAGTCATTTCAGATGTAGTTTTCGATAGGCATTTCAAAAATAGGTTCCGATAGGCATTTCACATATAGGTGCCGATAGGCATTTCAGATATACTTACCGATTGGCATTTTAAAAATAGGTGCCGATAGGCATTTTAGATGTAGTTTCCGATAGGCATTTCAAAAATAGGTGCCGATAGGCATTTCAGATATAGGTGCCGATAGGCATATCAGATATAGTTGCCGATAGGCATTTAAAATATATGTGCCGATAGGCATTTCAAATATAGGTGTCGACCGGCATTTCAGATATAAATGCCGAAAGGCATTTCAGATATAGGTGCCGATAGGCATTTCTGATGTGGTTGCCGATAGGCATTTCAAATATAGGTGCTGATAGGCATTTCAGATGTAGTTTCCGATAGGCATTTCAAAAATAGGTACCGATAGGCATTTCAGATATAGGTGCCGATAGGCATTTCAGATATAGTTGCCGATTGGCATTTTAAAAATAGGTGCCGATAGGCATTTCAGATATAGAAGCCGATAGGTATTTCAAATATAGGTGTGGATAGGCATTTCAGATATGGTTGCCGATAGGCATTTTAAATATAGGTGCTGATAGTCATTTCTGATGTAGTTTCCGATAGGCATTTCAAAAATAGGTTCCGATAGGCATTTCAGATATAGGTGCCGATAGACATTTCAGATATACTTACCGATTGGCATTTTAAAAATAGGTGCCGATAGGCATTTTAGATGTAGTTTCCGATAGGCATTTTAAAAATAGGTGCCGATAGGTTTTTCAGATATAGGTGCCGATAGGCATATCAGATATAGTTGCCGATAGGCATTTAAAATATATGTGCCGATAGGCATTTCAAATATAGGTGTCGATCGGCATTTCAGATATAAATGCCGAAAGGCATTTCAGATATAGGTGCCGATAGGCATTTCTGATGTGGTTGCCAATAGGCATTTCAAATATAGGTGCTGATAGGCATTTCAGATGTAGTTTACGATAGGCATTTCAAAAATAGGTACCAATAGGCATTTCAGATATAGGTGCCGATAGGCATTTCAGATATAGTTGCCGATTGGCATTTTAAAAATAGGTGCCGATAGGCATTTCAGATATAGAAGCCGATAGGTATTTCAAATATAGGTGTGGATAGGCATTTCAGATATGGTTGCCGATAGGCATTTCAAATATAGGTGCTGATAGTCATTTCAGATGTAGTTTCCGATAGGCATTTCAAAAATAGATTCCGATAGGCATTTCAGATATAGGTGCCGATAGGCATTTCAGACATACTTACCGATTGGCATTTTAAAAATAGGTGCCGATAGGCATTTCAGATATAGGTGCCGATAGGCATATCAGATATAGTTGCCGATAGGCATTTAAAATATATGTGCCGATAGGCATTTCAAATATAGGTGTCGACCGGCATTTCAGATATAAATGCCGAAAGGCATTTCAGATATAGGTGCCGATAGGCATTTCTGATGTGGTTGCCGATAGGCATTTCAAATATAGGTGCTGATAGGCATTTCAGATGTAGTTTCCGATAGGCATTTCAAAAATAGGTACCGATAGGCATTTCAGATATAGGTGCCGATAGGCATTTCAGATATAGTTGCCGATTGGCATTTTAAAAATAGGTGCTGATAGGCATTTCAGATATAGAAGCCGATAGGTATTTCAAATATAGGTGTGAATAGGCATTTCAGATATGGTTGCCGATAGGCATTTCAAATATAGGTGCTGATAGTCATTTCAGATGTAGTTTCCGATAGGCATTTCAAAAATAGGTTCCGATAGGCATTTCAGATATAGGTGCCGATAGGCATTTCAGATATACTTACCGATTGGCATTTTAAAAATAGGTGCCGATAGGCATTTTAGATGTAGTTTCCGATAGGCATTTCAAAAATAGGTGCCGATAGGCATTTCAGATATAGGTGCCGATAGGCATATCAGATATAGTTGCCGATAGGCATTTAAAATATATGTGCCGATAGGCATTTCAAATATAGGTGTCGACCGGCATTTCAGATATAAATGCCGAAAGGCATTTCAGATATAGGTGCCGATAGGCATTTCTGATGTGGTTGCCGATAGGCATTTCAAATATAGGTGCTGATAGGCATTTCAGATGTAGTTTCCGATAGGCATTTCAAAAATAGGTACCGAAAGGCATTTCAGATATAGGTGCCGATAGGCATTTCAGATATAGTTGCCGATTGGCATTTTAAAAATAGGTGCCGATAGGTATTTCAGATATAGAAGCCGATAGGTATTTCAAATATAGGTGTGGATAGGCATTTCAGATATGGTTGCCGATAGGCATTTTAAATATAGGTGCTGATAGTCATTTCTGATGTAGTTTCCGATAGGCATTTCAAAAATAGGTTCCGATAGGCATTTCAGATATAGGTGCCGATAGGCATTTCAGATATACTTACCGATTGGCATTTTAAAAATAGGTGCCGATAGGCATTTTAGATGTAGTTTCCGATAGGCATTTCAAAAATAGGTGCCGATAGGTTTTTCAGATATAGGTGCCGATAGGCATTTCAGATATAGTTGCCGATAGGTATTTAAAATATATGTGCCGATAGGCATTTCAAATATAGGTGTCGATCGGCATTTCAGATATAAATGCCGAAAGGCATTTCAGATATAGGTGCCGATAGGCATTTCTGATGTGGTTGCCAATAGGCATTTCAAATATTGGTGCTGATAGGCATTTCAGATGTAGTTTACGATAGGCATTTCAAAAATAGGTACCGATAGGCATTTCAGATATAGGTGCCGATAGGCATTTCAGATATAGTTGCCGATTGGCATTTTAAAAATAGGTGCCGATAGGCATTTCAGATATAGAAGCCGATAGGTATTTCAAATATAGGTGTGGATAGGCATTTCAGATATGGTTGCCGATAGGCATTTCAAATATAGGTGCTGATAGTCATTTCAGATGTAGTTTCCGATAGGCTTTTCAAAAATAGATTCCGATAGGCATTTCAGATATAGGTGCCGATAGGCATTTCAGATATACTTACCGATTGGCATTTTAAAAATAGGTGCCGATAGGCATTTCAGATATAGGTGCCGATAGGCATATCAGATATAGTTGCCGATAGGCATTTAAAATATATGTGCCGATAGGCATTTCAAATATAGGTGTCGACCGGCATTTCAGATATAAATGCCGAAAGGCATTTCAGATATAGGTGCCGATAGGCATTTCTGATGTGGTTGCCGATAGGCATTTCAAATATAGGTGCTGATAGGCATTTCAGATGTAGTTTCCGATAGGCATTTCAAAAATAGGTACCGATAGGCATTTCAGATATAGGTGCCGATAGGCATTTCAGATATAGTTGCCGATTGGCATTTTAAAAATAGGTGCCGATAGGCATTTCAGATATAGAAGCCGATAGGTATTTCAAATATAGGTGTGAATAGGCATTTCAGATATGGTTGCCGATAGGCATTTCAAATATAGGTGCTGATAGTCATTTCAGATGTAGTTTCCGATAGGCATTTCAAAAATAGGTTCCGATAGGCATTTCAGATATAGGTGCCGATAGGCATTTCAGATATACTTACCGATTGGCATTTTAAAAATAGGTGCCGATAGGCATTTTTGATGTAGTTTCCGATAGGCATTTCAAAAATAGGTGCCGATAGGCATTTCAGATATAGGTGCCGATAGGCATATCAGATATAGTTGCCGATAGGCATTTAAAATATATGTGCCGATAGGCCTTTCAAATATAGGTGTCAACCGGCATTTCAGATATAAATGCCGAAAGGCATTTCAGATATAGGTCCCGATAGGCATTTCTGATGTGGTTGCCGATAGGCATTTCAAATATAGGTGCTGATAGGCATTTCAGATGTAGTTTCCGATAGGCATTTCAAAAATAGGTACCGATAGGCATTTCAGATATAGGTGCCGATAGGCATTTCAGATATAGTTGCCGATTGGCATTTTAAAAATAGGTGCCGATAGGCATTTCAGATATAGAAGCCGATAGGTATTTCAAATATAGGTGTGGATAGGCATTTCAGATATGGTTGCCGATAGGCATTTCAAATATAGGTGCTGATAGTCATTTCAGATGTAGTTTCCGATAGGCATTTCAAAAATAGGTTCCGATAGGCATTTCAGATATAGGTGCCGATAGGCATTTCAGATATACTTACCGATTGGCATTTTAAAAATAGGTGCCGATAGGCATTTTAGATGTAGTTTCCGATAGGCATTTAAAAAATAGGTGCCGATAGGCATTTCAGATATATGTGCCGATAGGCATATCAGATATAGTTGCCGATAGGCATTTAAAATATATGTGTCGATAGGCATTTCAAATATAGGTGTCGACCGGCATTTCAGATATAAATGCCGAAAGGCGTTTCAGATATAGGTGCCGATAGGCATTTCTGATGTGGTTGCCGATAGGCATTTCAAATATAGGTGCTGATAGGCATTTTAGATGTAGTTTCCGATAGGCATTTTAAAAATAGGTACCGATAGGCATTTCAGATATAGGTGCCGATAGGCATTTCAGATATAGTTGCCGTTTGGCATTTTAAAAATAGGTCCCGATAGGCATTTCAGATATAGAAGCCGATACGTATTTCAAATATAGGTGTGGATAGGCATTTCAGATATGGTTGCCGATAGGCATTTCAAATGTAGGTGCTGATAGTCATTTCAGATGTAGTTTCCGATAGGCATTTCAAAAATAGGTTCCGATAGGCATTTCAGATATAGGTGCCGATAGGCATTTCAGATATAATTACCGATTGGCATTTTAAAAATAGGTGCCGATAGGCATTTTAGATGTAGTTTCCGATAGGCATTTCAAAAATAAGTGCCGATAGGCATTTCAGATATAGGTGCCGATAGGCATATCAGATATAGTTGCCGATAGGCATTTTAATATATGTGCCGATAGGCATTTCAAATATAGGTGTCGACCGGCATTTCAGATATAAATGCCGAAAGGCATTTCAGATTTAGGTGCCGATAGGCATTTCTGATGTGGTTGCCGATAGGCATTTCAAATATAGGTGCTGATAGGCATTTCAGATGTAGTTTCCGATAGGCATTTCAAAAATAGGTACCGATAGGCATTTCAGATATAGGTGCCGATAGGCATTTCAGATATAGTTGCCGATTGGCATTTTAAAAATAGGTGCCGATAGGCATTTCAGATATAGAAGCCGATAGGTATTTCAAATATAGGTGTGGATAGGCATTTCAGGTATGGTTGCCGATAGGCATTTCAAATATAGGTGCTGATAGTCATTTCAGATGTAGTTTCCGATAGGCATTTCAAAAATAGGTTCCGATAGGCATTTCAGATATATGTGCCGATAGGCATTTCAGATATACTTACCGATTGGCAATTTAAAAATAGGTGCCGATAGGCATTTTAGATGTAGTTTCCGATAGGCATTTCAAAAATAGGTGCCGTTAGGCATTTAAGATATAGGTGGCGATAGGCATATCAGATATAGTTGCCGATAGGCATTTAAAATATATGTGCCGATAGGCATTTCAAATATAGGTGTCGACCGGCATTTCAGATATAAATGCCGAAAGGCATTTCAGATATAGGTGCCGATAGGCATTTCTGATGTGGTTGCCGATAGGCATTTCAAATATAGGTGCTGATAGGCATTTCAGATGTAGTTTCCGATAGGCATTTCAAAAATAGGTACCGATAGGCATTTCAGATATAGGTGCCGATAGGCATTTCAGATATAGTTGCCGATTGGCATTTTAAAAATAGGTGCCGATAGGCATTTCAGATATAGAAGCCGATAGGTATTTCAAATATAGGTGTGGATAGGCATTTCAGATATGGTTGCCGATAGGCATTTCAAATATAGGTGCTGATAGTCATTTCAGATGTAGTTTCCGATAGGCATTTCAAAAATAGGTTCCGATAGGCATTTCAGATATAGGTGCCGATAGGCATTACAGATATACTTACCGATTGGCATTTTAAAAATAGGTGCCGAAAGGCATTTTAGATGTAGTTTCCGATAGGCATTTCAAAAATAGGTGCCGATAGGCATTTCAGATATAGGTGCCGATAGGCATATCAGATATAGTTGCCGATAGGCATTTTAAAAATAGGTGCCGATAGGCATTTCAGATATAGAAGCCGAGAGGTATTTCAAATATAGGTGTGGATAGGCATTTCAGATATGGTTGCCGATAAGCATTTCAAATATAGGTGCTGATAGTCATTTCAGATGTAGTTTCCGATAGGCATTTCAAAAATAGGTTCCGATAGGCATTTCAGATATAGGTGCCGATAGGCATTTCAGATATACTTACCGCTTTGCATTTTAAAAATAGGTGCCGATAGGCATTTCAGATATAGGTGCCGATAGGCATATCAGATATAGTTGCCGATAGGCATTTAAAATATATGTGCCGATAGGCATTTTAAATATAGGTGTCGACCGGCATTTCAGATATAAATGCCGAAAGGCATTTCAGATATAGGTGCCGATAGGCATTTCTGATGTGGTTGCCGATAGGCATTTTAAATATAGGTGCTGATAGGCATTTCAGATGTAGTTTCCGATAGGCATTTCAAAAATAGGTACCGATAGGCATTTCAGATATAGGTGCCGATAGGCATTTCAGATATAGTTGCCGATTGGCATTTTAAAAATAGGTGCCGATAGGCATTTTAGATCTAGAAGCCCATAGGTATTTCAAATATAGGTGTGGATAGGCATTTCAGATATGGTTGCCGATAGGCATTTCAAATATAGGTGCTGATAGTCATTTCAGATGTAGTTTCCGATGGGCATTTCAAAAATAGGTTCCGATAGGCATTTCAGATATAGGTGCTGATAGGCATTTCAGATGTAGTTTCCGATAGGCATTTCAAAAATAGGTACCGATAGGCAATTCAGATATAGGTGCCGATAGGCATTTCAGATATAGTTGCCGATTGGCATTTTAAAAATAGGTGCCGATAGGCATTTCAGATATAGAAGCCGATAGGTATTTCAAATATAGGTGTGGATAGGCATTTCAGATATGGTTGCCGATAGGCATTTCAAATATAGGTGCTGATAGTCATTTCGGATGTAGTTTCCGATAGGCATTTCAAAAATAGGTTCCGATAGGCATTTCAGATATAGGTGCCGATAGTCATTTCAGATATACTTACCGATTGGCATTTTAAAAATAGGTGCCGATAGGCATTTTAGATGTAGTTTCCGATAGGCATTTCAAAAATAGGTGCCGATAGGCATTTCAGATATTGGTGCCGATAGGCATATCATATATAGTTGCCGATAGGCAATTAAAATATATGTGCCGATAGGCATTTCAAATATAGGTGTCGACCGGCATTTCAGATATAAATGCCGAAAGGCATTTCAGATATAGGTGCCGATAGGCATTTCTGATGTGGTTGCCGATAGGCATTTCAAATATAGGTGCTGATAGGCATTTCAGATGTAGTTTCCGATAGGCATTTCAAAAATAGGTACCGATAGGCATTTCAGATATAGGTGCCGATAGGCATTTCAGATATAGTTGCCGATTGGCATTTTAAAAATAGGTGCCGTTAGGCATTTTAGATATAGAAGCCGATAGGTATTTCAAATATAGGTGTGGATAGGCATTTCAGATTAGGTGTCCGATAGGCATTTTAAATATAGGTGCTGATAGTCATTTCAGATGTAGTTTCCGATAGGCATTTCAAAAATAGGTTCCGATAGGCATTTCAGATATAGGTGCCGATAGGCATTTCAGATATACTTACCGATTGGCATTTTAAAAATAGGTGCCTATAGGCATTTTAGATGTAGTTTCCGATAGGCATTTCAAAAATAGTTGCCGATAGGCATTTCAGATATAGGTGCCGATAGGCATATCAGATATAGTTGCCGATAGGCATTTAAAATATATGTGCCGATAGGCATTTCAAATATAGGTGTCGACCGGCATTTCAGATATAAATGCCGAAAGGCATTTCAGATATAGGTGCCGATAGGCATTTCTGATGTGGTTGCCGATAGGCATTTCAAATATAGGTGCTGATAGGCATTTCAGATGTAGTTTCCGATAGGCATTTCAAAAATAGGTACCGATAGGCATTTCAAATATAGGTGCCGATAGGCATTTCAGATATAGTTGCCGATTGGCATTTTAAAAATAGGTGCCGATAGGCATTTCAGATATAGAAGCCGATAGGTATTTCAAATATAGGTGTGGATAGGTATTTCAGATATGGTTGCCGATAGGCATTTCAAATATAGGTGCTGATAGTCATTTCAGATGTAGTTTCCGATAGGCATTTCAAAAATAGGTTCCGATAGGCATTTCAGATATAGGTGCCGATAGGCATTTCAGATATACTTACCGATTGGCATTTTAAAAATAGGTGCCGATAGGCATTTTAGATGTAGTTTCCGATAGGCATTTCAAAAATAGGTGCCGACAGGCATGTCAGATATAGGTGCCGATAGGCATATCAGATATAGTTGCCGATAGGCATTTAAAATATATGTGCCGATAGGCATTTCAAATATAGGTGTCGACCGGCATTTCAGATATAAATGCCGAAAGGCATTTTAGATATAGGTGCCGATAGGCATTTCTGATGTGGTTGCCGATAGGCATTTCAAATATAGGTGCTGATAGGCATTTCAGATGTAGTTTCCGATAGGCATTTCAAAAATAGGTACCGATAGGCATTTCAGATATAGAAGCCGATAGGTATTTCAAATATAGGTGTGGATAGGCATTTCAGATATGGTTGCCGATAGGCATTTCAAATATAGGTGCTGATAGTCATTTCAGATGTAGTTTCCGATAGGCATTTAAAAAATAGGTTCCGATAGGCATTTCAGATATAGGTGCCGATAGGCATTTCAGATATACTTACCGATTGGCATTTTAAAAATAGGTGCCGATAGGCATTTTAGATGTAGTTTCCGATAGGCATTTCAAAAATAGGTGCCGATAGGCATTTCAGATATAGGTGCCGATAGGCATATCAGATATAGTTGCCGATAGGCATTTAAAATATATGTGCCGATAGGCATTTCAAATATAGGTGTCGACCGGCATTTCAGATATAAATGCCGAAAGGCATTTCAGATATAGGTGCCGATAGGCATTTCTGATGTGGTTGCCGATAGGCATTTCAAATATAGGTGCTAATTAGCATTTCAGATGTAGTTTCCAATAGGCATTTCAAAAATAGGTACCAATAGGCATTTCAGAAATAGGTGCCGATAGGCATTTCAGATATAGTTGCCGATTGGCATTTTAAAAATAGGTGCCGATAGGCATTTCAGATATAGAAGCCGATAGGTATTTCAAATATAGGTGTGGATAGGCATTTCAGATATGGTTGCCGATAAGCATTTCAAATATAGGTGCTGATAGTCATTTCAGATGTAGTTTCCGATAGGCATTTCAAAAATAGGTTCCGATAGGCATTTCAGATATAGGTGCCGATAGGCATTTCAGATATACTTACCGATTGGCATTTTAAAAATAGGTGCCGATAGGCATTTCAGATATAGGTGCCGATAGGCATATCAGATATAGTTGCCGATAGGCATTTAAAATATATGTGCCGATAGGCATTTCAAATATAGGTGTCGACCGGCATTTCAGATATAAATGCCGAAAGGCATTTCAGATATAGGTGCCGATAGGCACTTCTGATGTGGTTGCCGATAGGCATTTTAAATATAGGTGCTGATAGGCATTTCAGATGTAGTTTCCGATAGGCATTTCAAAAATAGGTACCGATAGGCATTTCAGATATAGGTGCCGATAGGCATTTCAGATATAGTTGCCGATTGGCATTTTAAAAATAGGTGCCGATAGGCATTTTAGATCTAGAAGCCGATAGGTATTTCAAATATAGGTGTGGATAGGCATTTCAGATATGGTTGCCGATAGGCATTTCAAATATAGGTGCTGATAGTTATTTCAGATGTAGTTTCCGATAGGCATTTCAAAAATAGGTTCCGATAGGCATTTCAGATATAGGTGCCGATAGGCATTTCAGATATACTTACCGATTCGCATTTTAAAAATAGGTGCCGATAGGCATTTCAGATATAGGTGCCGATAGGCATATCAGATATAGTTGCCGATAGACATTTAAAATATATGTGCCGATAGGCATTTCAAATATAGGTGTCGACCGGCATTTCAGATATAAATGCCGAAAAGCATTTCAGATATAGGTGCCGATAGGCATTTCTGATGTGGTTGCCGATAGGCATTTCAAATATAGGTACTGATAGGCATTTCAGATGTAGTTTCCGATAGGCATTTCAAAAATAGGTACCGATAGGCAATTCAGATATAGGTGCCGATAGGCATTTCAGATATAGTTGCCGATTGGCATTTTAAAAATAGGTGCCGATAGATATTTCAGATATAGAAGCCGATAGGTATTTCAAATATAGGTGTGGATAGGCATTTCAGATATGGTTGCTGATAGGCATTTCAAATATAGGTGCTGATAGGCATTTCAGATGTAGTTTCCGATAGGCATTTCAAAAATAGGTACCGATAGGCATTTCAGATATAGGTGCCGATAGGCATTTCAGATATAGTTGCCGATTGGCATTTTAAAAATAGGTGCCGATAGGCATTTCAGATATAGAAGCCGATAGGTATTTCAAATATAGGTGTGGATAGGCATTTCAGATATGGTTGCCGATAGGCATTTCAAATATAGGTGCTGATAGTCATTTCAGATGTAGTTTCCGATAGGCATTTCAAAAATATGTTCCGATAGGCATTTCAAATATAGGTTTTGATAGGCATTTCAGATATACTTACCGATTGGCATTTTAAAAATAGGTGCCGATAGGCATTTTAGATGTAGTTTCCTATAGGCATTTAAAAATAGGTGCCGATAGGCATTTCAGATATAGGTGCCGATAGGCATATCAGATATAGTTGCCGATAGGCATTTAAAATATATGTGCCGATAGGCATTTCAAATATAGGTGTCGACCGGCATTTCAGATATAAATGCCGAAAGGCATTTCAGATATAGGTGCCGATAGGCATTTCTGATGTGGTTGCCGATAGGCATTTCAAATATAGGTGCTGATAGGCATTTCAGATGTAGTTTCCGATAGGCATTTCAAAAATAGGTACCGATAGGCATTTCAGATAAAGGTGCCGATAGGCATTTCAGATATAGTTGCCGATTGGCATTTTAAAAATAGGTGCCGATAGGCATTTCAGATATAGAAGCCGATAGGTATTTCAAATATAGGTGTGGATAGGCATTTCAGATATGGTTGCCGATAGGCATTTCAAATATAGGTGCTGATAGTCATTTCAGATGTAGTTTTCGATAGGCATTTCAAAAATAGGTTCCGATAGGCATTTCAGATATAGGTGCCGATAGGCATTTCAGATATACTTGCCGATTGGCATTTTAAAAATAGGTGCCGATAGGCATTTTAGATGTAGTTTCTGATAGACATTTCAAAAATAGGTGCCGACAGGCATTTCAGATATAGGTGCTGATAGGCATATCAGATATAGTTGCCGATAGGCATTTAAAATATATGTGCCGATAGGCATTTCAAATATAGGTGTCGACCGGCATTTCAGATATAAATGCCGAAAGGCATTTCAGATATAGGTGCCGATAGGCATTTCTGATGTGGTTGCCGATAGGCATTTCAAATATAGGTGCTGATAGGCATTTCAGAATTAGTTTCCGATAGGCATTTCAAAAATAGGTACCGATAGGCATTTCAGATATAGGTGCCGATAGGCATTTCAGATATAGTTGCCGATTGGCATTTTAAAAATAGGTGCCGATAGGCATTTCAGATATAGAAGCCGATAGGAATTTCAAATATAGGTGTGGATAGGCATTTCAGATATGGTTGCCGATAGGTATTTCAAATATAGGTGCTGATAGTCATTTCAGATGTAGTTTCCGGTAGGCATTTCAAAAATAGGTTCCGATAGGCATTTTAGATATAGTTGCCGATAGGCATTTCAGATATACTTACCGATTGGCATTTTAAAAATAGGTGCCGATAGGCATTTTAGATGTAGTTTCCGATAGGCATTTCAAAAATAGGTGCCGATAGGCATTTCAGATATAGGTGCCGATAGGCATATCAGATATAGTTGCCGATAGGCATTTAAAATATATGTGCCGATAGGCATTTCAAATATAGGTGTCGACCGGCATTTCAGATATAAATGCCGAAAGGCATTTCAGATATAAATGCCGAAAGGCATTTCAGATATAGGTGCCGATAGGCATTTCTGATGTGGTTGCCGATAGGCATTTCAAATATAGGTGCTGATAGGCATTTCAGATGTAGTTTCCGATAGGCATTTCAAAAATAGGTACTGATAGGCATTTCAGATATAGGTGCCGATAGGCATTTCAGATATAGTTGCCGATTGGCATTTTAAAAATAGGTGCCGATAGGCATTTCAGATATAGAAGCCGATAGGAATTTCAAATATAGGTGTGGATAGGCATTTCAGATATGGTTGCCGATAGGCATTTCAAATATAGGTGCTGATAGTCATTTCAGATGTAGTTTCCGATAGGCATTTCAAAAATAGGTTCCGATAGGCATTTCAGATATAGGTGCAGATAGGCATTTCAGATATACTTACCGATTGGCATTTTAAAAATAGGTGCCGATAGGCATTTTAGATGTAGTTTCCGATAGGCATTTCAAAAATAGGTGCCGATAGGCATTTCAGATATAGGTGCCGATAGGCATATCAGATATAGTTGCCGATAGACATTTAAAATATATGTGCCGATAGGCATTTCAAATATAGGTGTCGACCGGCATTTCAGATATAAATGCCGAAAGGCATTTCAGATATAGGTGCCGATAGGCATTTCTGATGTGGTTGCCGATAGGCATTTCAAATATAGGTGCTGATAGGCATTTCAGATGTAGTTTCCGATAGGCATTTCAAAAATAGGTACCGATAGGCATTTCAGATATAGGTGCCGATAGGCATTTCAGATATAGATGCCGATTGGCATTTTAAAAATAGGTGCCGATGGGCATTTCAGATATAGGTGCCGATAGGCATATCAGATATAGTTGCCGATAGGCATTTAAAATATATGTGCCGATAGGCATTTCAAATATAGGTGTCGACCGGCATTTCAGATATAAATGCCGAAAGGCATTTCAGATATAGGTGCCGATAGGTATTTCTGATGTGGTTGCCGATAGGCATTTCAAATATAGGTGCTGATAGGCATTTCAGATATAGTTGCCGATTGGCATTTTAAAAATAGGTGCCGATAGGCATTTCAGATATAGAAGCCGATAGGTATTTCAAATATAGGTGTGGATAGGCATTTCAGATATGGTTGCTGATAGGCATTTCAAATATAGGTGCTGATAGTCATTTCAGATGTAGTTTCCGATAGGCATTTCAAAAATAGGTTCCGATAGGCATTTCCAATATAGGTGCCGATAGGCATTTCAAATATACTTACCGATTGGCATTTTAAAAATAGGTGCCGATAGGCATTTATGATGTAGTTTCCGATAGGCATTTCAAAAATAGGTGCCGATAGGCATTTCAGATATAGGTGCCGATAGGCATATCAGATATAGTTGCCGATAGGCATTTAAAATATATGTGCCGATAGGCATTTCAAATATAGGTGTCGACCGGCATTTCAATTATAAATGCCGAAAGGCATTTCAGATATAGGTGCCGATAGGCATTTCTGATGTGGTTGCCGATAGGCATTTCAAATATAGGTGCTGATAGGCATTTCAGATGTAGTTTCCGATAGGCATTTCAAAAATAGGTACCGATAGGCATTTCAGATATAGGTGCCGATAGGCTTTTCAGATATAGTTGCCGATTGGCATTTTAAAAATAGGTGCCGATAGGCATTTCAGATATAGAAGCCGATAGGTATTTCAAATATAGGTGTGGATAGGCATTTCAGATATGGTTGCCGATAGGCATTTCAAATATAGGTGCTGATAGTCATTTCAGATGTAGTTTCCGATAGGCATTTCAAAAATAGGTTCCGATAGGCATTTCAGATATAGGCGCAGATAGGCATTTCAGATATACTTACCGATTGGCATTTTAAAAATAGGTGCCGATAGACATTTTAGATGTAGTTTCCGATAGGCATTTCAAAAATAGGTGCCGATAGGCATTTCAGATATAGGTGCCGATAGGCATATCAGATATAGTTGCCGATAGGCATTTAAAATATATGTGCCGATAGGCATTTCAAATATAGGTGTCGACCGGCATTTCAGATATAAATGCCGAAAGGCATTTCAAATATAGGTGCCGATAGGCATTTCTGATGTGGTTGCCGATAGGCATTTCAAATATAGGTGCTGATAGGCATTTCAGATGTAGTTTCCGATAGGCATTTCAAAAATAGGTACCGATAGGCATTTCAGATATAGGTGCCGATAGGCATTTCAGATATAGTTGCCGATTGGCATTTTAAAAATAGGTGCCGATAGGCATTTCAGATATAGAAGCCGATAGGTATTTCAAATATAGGCGTGGATAGGCATTTCAGATATGGTTGCCGATAGGCATTTCAAATATAGGTGCTGATAGTCATTTCAGATGTAGTTTCCGATAGGCATTTCAAAAATATGTTCCGATAGGCATTTCAAATATAGGTTTTGATAGGCATTTCAGATATACTTACCGATTGGCATTTTAAAAATAGGTGCCGATAGGCATTTTAGATGTAGTTTCCGATAGGCATTTAAAAATAGGTGCCGATAGGCATTTCAGATATAGGTGCCGATAGGCATATCAGATATAGTTGCCGATAGGCATTTAAAATATATGTGCCGATAGGCATTTCAAATATAGGTGTCGACCGGCATTTCAGATATAAATGCCGAAAGGCATTTCAGATATAGGTGCCGATAGGCATTTCTGATGTGGTTGCCGATAGGCATTTCAAATATAGGTGCTGATAGGCATTTCAGAATTAGTTGCCGATAGGCATTTCAAAAATAGGTACCGATAGGCATTTCAGATATAGGTGCCGATAGGCATTTCAGATATAGTTGCCGATTGGCATTTTAAAAATTGGTGCCGATAGGCATTTCAGATATAGTTGCCGATTGGCATTTTAAAAATAGGTGCCGATAGGCATTTCAGATATAGAAGTCGATAGGCATTTCAAATATAGGTGCTGATAGTCATTTCAGATGTAGTTTCCGATAGGCATTTCAAAAATAGGTTCCGATAGGCATTTTAGATATAGGTGCCGATAGGCATTTCAGATATACTTACCGATTGGCATTTTAAAAATAGGTGCCGATAGGCATTTTAGATGTAGTTTCCGATAGGCATTTCAAAAATAGGTGCCGATAGGCATTTCAGATATAGGTGCCGATAGGCATATCAGATATAGTTGCCGATAGGCATTTAAAATATATGTGCCGATAGGCATTTCAAATATAGGTGTCGACCGGCATTTCAGATATAAATGCCGAAAGGCATTTCAGATATAGGAGCCGATAGGCATTTCTGATGTGGTTGCCGATAGGCATTTCAAATATAGGTGCCGATAGGCATTTCAGATATATATGCCGATTGGCATTTTAAAAATAGGTGCCGATAGGCATTTCAGATATAGAAGCCGATAGGTATTTTAAATATAGGTGTGGATAGGCATTTCAGATATGGTTGCCGATAGGCATTTCAAATATAGGTGCTGATAGTCATTTCAGATGTAGTTTCCGATAGGCATTTCAAAAATAAGTTCCGATAGGCATTTCAGATATAGGTGCCGATAGGCATTTCAGATATACTTACCGATTGGCATTTTAAAAATAGGTGCCGATAGGCATTTCAGATATAGGTGCCGATAGGCATATCAGATATAGTTGCCGATAGGCATTTAAAATATATGTGCCGATAGGCATTTCAAATATAGGTGTCGACCGGCATTTCAGATATAAATGCCGAAAGGCATTTCAGATATAGGTGCCGATAGGCATTTCTGATGTGGTTGCCGATAGGCATTTCAAATATAGGTGCTGATAGGCATTTCAGATGTAGTTTCCGATAGGCATTTCAAAAATAGGTACCGATAGGCATTTCAGATATAGGTGCCGATAGGCATTTCAGATATAGTTGCCGATTGGCATTTTAAAAATAGGTGCCGATAGGCATTTCAGATATAGAAGCCGATAGGTATTTCAAATATAGGTGTGAATAGGCAATTCAGATATGGTTGCCGATAGGCATTTCAAATATAGGTGCTAATAGTCATTTCAGATGTAGTTTCCGATAGGCATTTCAAAAATAGGTTCCGATAGGCATTTCAGATATAGGTGCCGATAGGCATTTCAGATATACTTACCGATTGGCATTTTAAAAATAGGTGCCGATAGGCATTTTAGATGTAGTTTCCGATAGGCATTTCAAAAATAGGTGCCGACAGGCATTTCAGATATAGGTGCCGATAGGCATATCAGATATAGTTGCCGATAGGCATTTAAAATATATGTGCTGATAGGCATTTCAAATATAGGTGTCAACCGGCATTTCAGATATAAATGCCGAAAGGTATTTCAGATATAGGTCCCGATAGGCATTTCTGATGTGGTTGCCGATAGGCATTTCAAATATAGGTGCTGATAGGCATTTCAGATGTTGTTTCCGATAGGCATTTCAAAAATAGGTACCGATAGGCATTTCAGATATAGGTGCCGATAGGCATTTCAGATATAGTTGCCGTTTGGCATTTTAAAAATAGGTCCCGATAGGCATTTCAGATATAAAAGCCGATACGTATTTCAAATATAGGTGTGGATAGGCATTTCAGATATGGTTGCCGATAGGCATTTCAAATATAGGTGCTGATAGTCATTTCAGATGTAGTTTCCGATAGGCATTTCAAAAATAGGTTCCGATAGGCATTTCAGATATAGGTGCCGATAGGCATTTCAGATATACTTACCGATTGGCATTTTAAAAATAGGTGCCGATAGGCATTTTAGATGTAGTTTCCGATAGGCATTTCAAAAATAGGTGCCGATAGGCATTTCAGATATAGGTGCCGATAGGCATATCAGATATAGTTGCCGATAGGCATTTAAAATATATGTGCCGATAGGCATTTCAAATATAGGTGTCGACCGGCATTTCAGATATAAATGCCGAAAGGCATTTCAGATATAGGTGCCGATAGGCATTTCTGATGTGGTTGCCGATAGGCATTTCAAATATAGGTGCTGATAGGCATTTTAGATGTAGTTCCCGATAGGCATTTCAAAAATAGGTACCGATAGGCATTTCAGATATAGGTGCCGATAGGCATTTCAGATATAGTTGCCGATTGGCATTTTAAAAATAGGTGCCGATAGGCATTTCAGATATAGAAGCCGATAGGTATTTCAAATATAGGTGTGGATAGGCATTTCAGATATGGTTGCCGATAGGCATTTCAAATATATGTGCTGATAGTCATTTCAGATGTAGTTTTCGATAGGCATTTCAAAAATAGGTTCCGATAGGCATTTCAGATATAGGTGCCGATAGGCATTTCAGATATACTTGCCGATTGGCATTTTAAAAATAGGTGCCGATAGGCATTTTAGATGTAGTTTCCGATAGGCATTTCAAAAATAGGTGCCGATAGGCATTTCAGATATAGGTGCCGATAGGCATATCAGATATAGTTGCCGATAGGCATTTAAAATAATGTGCCGATAGGCATTTCAAATATAGGTGTCGACCGGCATTTCAGATATAAATGCCGAAAGGCATTTCAGATATAGGTGCCGATAGGCATTTCTGATGTGGTTGCCGATAGGCATTTTAAATATAGGTGCTGATAGGCATTTCAGATGTAGTTTCCAAAAGGCATTTCAAAAATAGGTATCGATAGGCATTTCAGATATAGGTGCCCTTAGGCATTTCAGATATAGTTGCCGATTGGCATTTTAAAAATAGGTGCCGATAGGCATTTCAGATATAGTTGCCGATTGGCATTTTAAAAATAGGTGCCGATAGGCATTTCAGATATAGAAGCCGATAGGCATTTCAAATATAGGTGCTGATAGTCATTTCAGATGTAGTTTCCGATAGGCATTTCAAAAATAGGTTCCGATAGGCATTTTAGATATAGGTGCCGATAGGCATTTCAGATATACTTACCGATTGGCATTTTAAAAATAGGTGCCGATAGGCATTTTAGATGTAGTTTCCGATTGGCATTTCAAAAATAGGTGCCGATAGGCATTTCAGATATAGGTGCCGATAGGCATATCAGATATAGTTGCCGATAGGCATTTAAAATATATGTGCCGATAGGCATTTCAAATATAGGTGTCGACCGGCATTTCAGATATAAATGCCGAAAGGCATTTCAGATATTGGTGCCGATAGGCATTTCTGATGTGGTTGCCGATAGGCATTTCAAATATAGGTGCTGATAGGCATTTCAGATGTTGTTTCCGATAGGCATTTCAAAAATAGGTACCGATAGGCATTTCAGATATAGGTGCCGATAGGCATTTCAGATATAGTTGCCGATTGGCATTTTAAAAATAGGTGCCGATAGGCATTTTAGATGTAGTTTCCGATAGGCATTTCAAAAATAGGTGCCGATAGGCATTTCAGATATAGGTGCCGATAGGCATATCAGATATAGTTGCCGATAGGCATTTAAAATATATGTGCCGATAGGCATTTCAAATATAGGTGTCAACCGGCATTTCAGATATAAATGCCGAAAAGTATTTCAGATATAGGTCCCGATAGGCATTTCTGATGTGGTTGCCGATAGGCATTTCAAATATAGGTGCTGATAGGCATTTCAGATGTAGTTTCCGATAGGCATTTCAAAAATAGGTACCGATAGGCATTTCAGATATAGGTGCCGATAGGCATTTCAGATATAGTTGCCGATTGGCATTTTAAAAATAGGTGCCGATAGGCATTTCAGATATAGAAGCCGATAGGTATTTCAAATATAGGTGTGGATAGGCATTTCAGATATGGTTGCCGATAGGCATTTCAAATATAGGTGCTGATAGTCATTTCAGATGTAGTTTCCGATAGGCATTTCAAAAATAGGTTCCGATAGGCATTTCAGATATAGGTGCCGATAGGCATTTCAGATATACTTACCGATATGCATTTTAAAAATAGGTGCCGATAGGCATTTTAGATGTAGTTTCCGATAGGCATTTCAAAAATAGGTGCCGATAGGCATTTCAGATATAGGTGCCGATAGGCATATCAGATATAGTTGCCGATAGGCATTTAAAATATATGTGCCGATAGGCATTTCAAATATAGGTGTGAATAGGCATTTCAGATATGGTTGCCGATAGGCATTTCAAATATAGGTGCTGATAGTCATTTCAGATGTAGTTTCCGATAGGCATTTCAAAAATATGTTCCGATAGGCATTTCAGATATAGGTGCCGATAGGCATTTCAGATATAGAAGCCGATAGGTATTTCAAATATAGGTGTGGATAGGCATTTCAGATATGGTTGCCGATAGGCATTTCAAATATAGGTGCTGATAGTCATTTCAGATGTAGTTTCCGATAGGCATTTCAAAAATATGTTCCGATAGGCATTTCAGATATAGGTGCCGATAGGCATTTCAGATATACTTACCGATTGGCATTTTAAAAATAGGTGCCGTTAGGCATTTCAGATATAGGTGCCGATAGGCATATCAGATATAGTTGCCGATAGGCATTTAAAATATATGTGCCGATAGGCATTTCAAATATAGGTGTCGACCGGCATTTCAGATATAAATGCCGAAAGGCATTTCAGATATAGGTGCCGATAGGCATTTCTGATGTGGTTGCCGATAGGCATTTCAAATATAGGTGCTGATAGGCATTTCAGATGTAGTTTCCGATAGGCATTTCAAAAATAGGTACCGATAGGCATTTCAGATATAGGTGCCGATAGGCATTTCAGATATAGTTGCCGATTGGCATTTTGAAAATAGGTGCCGATAGGCATTTCAGATATAGAAGCCGATAGGTATTTCAAATATAGGTGTGGATAGGCATTTCAGATATGGTTGCCGATAGGCATTTCAAATATAGGTGCTGATAGTCATTTCAGATGTAGTTTTCGATAGGCATTTCAAAAATAGGTTCCGATAGGCATTTCACATATAGGTGCCGATAGGCATTTCAGATATACTTACCGATTGGCATTTTAAAAATAGGTGCCGATAGGCATTTTAGATGTAGTTTCCGATAGGCATTTCAAAAATAGGTGCCGATAGGCATTTCAGATATAGGTGCCGATAGGCATATCAGATATAGTTGCCGATAGGCATTTAAAATATATGTGCCGATAGGCATTTCAAATATAGGTGTCGACCGGCATTTCAGATATAAATGCCGAAAGGCATTTCAGATATAGGTGCCGATAGGCATTTCTGATGTGGTTGCCGATAGGCATTTCAAATATAGGTGCTGATAGGCATTTCAGATGTAGTTTCCGATAGGCATTTCAAAAATAGGTACCGATAGGCATTTCAGATATAGGTGCCGATAGGCATTTCAGATATAGTTGCCGATTGGCATTTTAAAAATAGGTGCCGATAGGCATTTCAGATATAGAAGCCGATAGGTATTTCAAATATAGGTGTGGATAGGCATTTCAGATATGGTTGCCGATAGGCATTTTAAATATAGGTGCTGATAGTCATTTCTGATGTAGTTTCCGATAGGCATTTCAAAAATAGGTTCCGATAGGCATTTCAGATATAGGTGCCGATAGACATTTCAGATATACTTACCGATTGGCATTTTAAAAATAGGTGCCGATAGGCATTTTAGATGTAGTTTCCGATAGGCATTTTAAAAATAGGTGCCGATAGGTTTTTCAGATATAGGTGCCGATAGGCATATCAGATATAGTTGCCGATAGGCATTTAAAATATATGTGCCGATAGGCATTTCAAATATAGGTGTCGATCGGCATTTCAGATATAAATGCCTAAAGGCATTTCAGATATAGGTGCCGATAGGCATTTCTGATGTGGTTGCCAATAGGCATTTCAAATATAGGTGCTGATAGGCATTTCAGATGTAGTTTACGATAGGCATTTCAAAAATAGGTACCAATAGGCATTTCAGATATAGGTGCCGATAGGCATTTCAGATATAGTTGCCGATTGGCATTTTAAAAATAGGTGCCGATAGGCATTTCAGATATAGAAGCCGATAGGTATTTCAAATATAGGTGTGGATAGGCATTTCAGATATGGTTGCCGATAGGCATTTCAAATATAGGTGCTGATAGTCATTTCAGATGTAGTTTCCGATAGGCATTTCAAAAATAGATTCCGATAGGCATTTCAGATATAGGTGCCGATAGGCATTTCAGATATACTTACCGATTGGCATTTTAAAAATAGGTGCCGATAGGCATTTCAGATATAGGTGCCGATAGGCATTTCAGATATAGTTGCCGATTGGCATTTTAAAAATAGGTGCCGATAGGCATTTCAGATATAGAAGCCGATAGGTATTTCAAATATAGGTGTGGATAGGCATTTCAGATATGGTTGCCGATAGGCATTTCAAATATAGGTGCTGATAGTCATTTCGGATGTAGTTTCCGATAGGCATTTCAAAAATAGGTTCCGATAGGCATTTCAGATATAGGTGCCGATAGTCATTTCAGATATACTTACCGATTGGCATTTTAAAAATAGGTGCCGATAGGCATTTTAGATGTAGTTTCCGATAGGCATTTCAAAAATAGGTGCCGATAGGCATTTCAGATATTGGTGCCGATAGGCATATCATATATAGTTGCCGATAGGCAATTAAAATATATGTGCCGATAGGCATTTCAAATATAGGTGTCGACCGGCATTTCAGATATAAATGCCGAAAGGCATTTCAGATATAGGTGCCGATAGGCATTTCTGATGTGGTTGCCGATAGGCATTTCAAATATAGGTGCTGATAGGCATTTCAGATGTAGTTTCCGATAGGCATTTCAAAAATAGGTACCGATAGGCATTTCAGATATAGGTGCCGATAGGCATTTCAGATATAGTTGCCGATTGGCATTTTAAAAATAGGTGCCGTTAGGCATTTTAGATATAGAAGCCGATAGGTATTTCAAATATAGGTGTGGATAGGCATTTCAGATTAGGTGTCCGATAGGCATTTTAAATATAGGTGCTGATAGTCATTTCAGATGTAGTTTCCGATAGGCATTTCAAAAATAGGTTCCGATAGGCATTTCAGATATAGGTGCCGATAGGCATTTCAGATATACTTACCGATTGGCATTTTAAAAATAGGTGCCTATAGGCATTTTAGATGTAGTTTCCGATAGGCATTTCAAAAATAGTTGCCGATAGGCATTTCAGATATAGGTGCCGATAGGCATTTCTGATGTGGTTGCCGATAGGCATTTCAAATATAGGTGCTGATAGGCATTTCAGATGTAGTTTCCGATAGGCATTTCAAAAATAGGTACCGATAGGCATTTCAGATATAGGTGCCGATAGGCATTTCAGATATAGTTGCCGATTGGCATTTTAAAAATAGGTGCCGATAGGCATTTCAGATATAGAAGCCGATAGGTATTTTAAATATAGGTGTGGATAGGTATTTCAGATATGGTTGCCGATAGGCATTTCAAATATAGGTGCTGATAGTCATTTCAGATGTAGTTTCCGATAGGCATTTCAAAAATAGGTTCGGATAGGCATTTCAGATATAGGTGCCGATAGGCATTTCAGATATACTTACCGATTGGCATTTTAAAAATAGGTGCCGATAGGCATTTTAGATGTAGTTTCCGATAGGCATTTCAAAAATAGGTGCCGACAGGCATGTCAGATATAGGTGCCGATAGGCATATCAGATATAGTTGCCGATAGGCATTTAAAATATATGTGCCGATAGGCATTTCAAATATAGGTGTCGACCGGCATTTCAGATATAAATGCCGAAAGGCATTTTAGATATAGGTGCCGATAGGCATTTCTGATGTGGTTGCCGATAGGCATTTCAAATATAGGTGCTGATAGGCATTTCAGATGTAGTTTCCGATAGGCATTTCAAAAATAGGTACCGATAGGCATTTCAGATATAGAAGCCGATAGGTATTTCAAATATAGGTGTGGATAGGCATTTCAGATATGGTTGCCGATAGGCATTTCAAATATAGGTGCTGATAGTCATTTCAGATGTAGTTTCCGATAGGCATTTAAAAAATAGGTTCCGATAGGCATTTCAGATATAGGTGCCGATAGGCATTTCAGATATACTTACCGATTGGCATTTTAAAAATAGGTGCCGATAGGCATTTTAGATGTAGTTTCCGATAGGCATTTCAAAAATAGGTGCCGATAGGCATTTCAGATATAGGTGCCGATAGGCATATCAGATATAGTTGCCGATAGGCATTTAAAATATATGTGCCGATAGGCATTTCAAATATAGGTGTCGACCGGCATTTCAGATATAAATGCCGAAAGGCATTTCAGATATAGGTGCCGATAGGCATTTCTGATGTGGTTGCCGATAGGCATTTCAAATATAGGTGCTAATTAGCATTTCAGATGTAGTTTCCAATAGGCATTTCAAAAATAGGTACCGATAGGCATTTCAGAAATAGGTGCCGATAGGCATTTCAGATATAGTTGCCGATTGGCATTTTAAAAATAGGTGCCGATAGGCATTTCAGATATAGAAGCCGATAGGTATTTCAAATATAGGTGTGGATAGGCATTTCAGATATGGTTGCCGATAAGCATTTCAAATATAGGTGCTGATAGTCATTTCAGATGTAGTTTCCGATAGGCATTTCAAAAATAGGTTCCGATAGGCATTTCAGATATAGGTGCCGATAGGCATTTCAGATATACTTACCGATTGGCATTTTAAAAATAGGTGCCGATAGGCATTTCAGATATAGGTGCCGATAGGCATATCAGATATAGTTGCCGATAGGCATTTAAAATATATGTGCCGATAGGCATTTCAAATATAGGTGTCGACCGGCATTTCAGATATAAATGCCGAAAGGCATTTCAGATATAGGTGCCGATAGGCACTTCTGATGTGGTTGCCGATAGGCATTTTAAATATAGGTGCTGATAGGCATTTCAGATGTAGTTTCCGATAGGCATTTCAAAAATAGGTACCGATAGGCATTTCAGATATAGGTGCCGATAGGCATTTCAGATATAGTTGCCGATTGGCATTTTAAAAATAGGTGCCGATAGGCATTTTAGATCTAGAAGCCGATAGGTATTTCAAATATAGGTGTGGATAGGCATTTCAGATATGGTTGCCGATAGGCATTTCAAATATAGGTGCTGATAGTTATTTCAGATGTAGTTTCCGATAGGCATTTCAAAAATAGGTTCCGATAGGCATTTCAGATATAGGTGCCGATAGGCATTTCAGATATACTTACCGATTCGCATTTTAAAAATAGGTGCCGATAGGCATTTTAGATGTAGTTTCCGATAGGCATTTCAAAAATAGGTGCCGATAGGCATTTCAGATATAGGTGCCGATAGGCATATCAGATATAGTTGCCGATAGACATTTAAAATATATGTGCCGATAGGCATTTCAAATATAGGTGTCGACCGGCATTTCAGATATAAATGCCGAAAAGCATTTCAGATATAGGTGCCGATAGGCATTTCTGATGTGGTTGCCGATAGGCATTTCAAATATAGGTGCTGATAGGCATTTCAGATGTAGTTTCCGATAGGCATTTCAAAAATAGGTACCGATAGGCAATTCAGATATAGGTGCCGATAGGCATTTCAGATATAGTTGCCGATTGGCATTTTAAAAATAGGTGCCGATAGGCATTTCAGATATAGAAGCCGATAAGTATTTCAAATATAGGTGTGGATAGGCATTTCAGATATGGTTGCCGATAGGCATTTCAAATATAGGTGCTGATAGTCATTTCAGATGTAGTTTCCGATAGGCATTTCAAAAATAGGTTCCGATAGGCATTTCAGATATAGGTGCCGATAGGCATTTCAAATATACTTACCGATTGGCATTTTAAAAATAGGTGCCGATAGGCATTTTAGATGTAGTTTCCGATAGGCATTTCAAAAATAGGTGCCGATAGGCATTTCAGATATAGGTGCCGATAGGCATATCAGATATAGTTGCCGATAGGCATTTAAAATATATGTGCCGATAGACATTTCAAATATAGGTGTCGACCGGCATTTCAGATATAAATGCCGAAAGGCATTTCAGATATAGGTGCCGATAGGCATTTCTGATGTGGTTGCCGATAGGCATTTCAAATATAGGTGCTGATAGGCATTTCAGATGTAGTTTCCGATAGGCATTTCAAAAATAGGTACCGATAGGCAATTCAGATATAGGTGCCGATAGGCATTTCAGATATAGTTGCCAATTGGCATTTTAAAAATAGGTGCCGATAGGCATTTCAGATATAGAAGCCGATAGGTATTTCAAATACAGGTGTGGATAGGCATTTCAGATATGGTTGCCGATAGGCATTTCAAATATAGGTCCTGATAGTCATTTCAGATGTAGTTTCCGATAGGCATTTCAAAAATAGGTTCCGATAGGCATTTCAGATATAGTTGCCGATAGGCATTTCAGATATACTTACCGATTGGCATTTTAAAAATAGGTGCCGATAGGCATTTTATATGTAGTTTCCGATAGGCATTTCAAAAATAGGTGCCGATAGGCATTTCAGATATAGGTGCCGATAAGCATATCAAATATAGTTGCCGATAGGCATTTAAAATATATGTGCCGATAGGCATTTCAAATATAGGTGTCGACCGGCATTTCAGATATAAATGCCGAAAGGCATTTCCGATATAGGTGCCGATAGGCATTTCTGATGTGGTTGCCGATAGGCATTTCAAATATAGGTGCTGATAGGCATTTCAGATGTAGTTTCCGATAGGCATTTCAAAAATAGGTACCGATAGGCATTTCAGATATAGGTGCCGATAGGCATTTCAGATATAGTTGCCGATTGGCATTTTAAAAATAGGTGCCGATAGGCATTTCAGATATAGAAGCCGATAGGTATTTCAAATATAGGTGTGGATAGGCATTTCAGATATGGTTGCCGATAGGCATTTCAGATATAGGTGCTGATAGTCATTTCAGATGTAGTTTCCGATAGGCATTTCAAAAATAGGTTCCGATAGGCATTTCAGATATAGGTGCCGATAGGCATTTCAGATATACTTACCGATTGGCATTTTAAAAATAGGTGCCGATAGGCATTTAAGATGTAGTTTCCGATAGGCATTTCAAAAATAGGTGCCGATAGGCATTTCAGATATAGGTGCCGATAGGCATATCAGATATAGTTGCCGATAGGCATTTAAAATATATGTGCCGATAGGCATTTCAAATATAGGTGTCGACCGGCATTTCAGAAAAAAATGCCGAAAGGCATTTCAGATATAGGTGCCGAGAGGCATTTCTGATGTGGTTGCCGATAAGCATTTCAAATATAGGTGCTGATAGGCATTTCAGATGTAGTTTCCGATAGGCATTTCAAAAATAGGTACCGATAGGCATTTCAGATATAGGTGCCGATAGGCATTTCAGATATAGTTGCCGATTGGCATTTTAAAAATAGGTGCCGATAGGCATTTCAGATATAGAAGCCGATAGGTATTTCAAATATAGGTGTGGATAGGCATTTCAGATATGGTTGCCGATAGGCATTTCAAATATAGGTGCTGATAGTCATTTTAGATGTAGTTTCCGATAGGCATTTCAAAAATAGGTTCCGATAGGCATTTCAGATATAGGTGCCGATAGGCATTTCAGATATACTTACCGATTGGCATTTTAAAAATAGGTGCCGATAGGCATTTTAGATGTAGTTTCCGATAGGCATTTCAAAAATAGGTGCCGATAGGCATTTTAGATATAGGTGCCGATAGGCATATCAGATATAGTTGCCGATAGGCATTTAAAATATATGTGCCGATAGGCATTTCAAATATAGGTGTCGACCGGCATTTCAGATATAAATGCCGAAAGGCATTTCAGATATAGGTGCCGATAGGCACTTCTGATGTGGTTGCCGATAGGCATTTCAAATATAGGTGCTGATAGGCATTTCAGATGTAGTTTCCGATAGGCATTTCAAAAATAGGTACCGATAGGCATTTCAGATATAGGTGCCGATAGGCATTTCAGATATAGTTGCCGATTGGCATTTTAAAAATAGGTGCCGATAGGCATTTCAAATATAGAAGCCGATAGGTATTTCAAATATAGGTGTGGATAGGCATTTCAGATATGGTTGCCGATAGGCATTTCAAATATAGGTGCTGATAGTCATTTCAGATGTAGTTTCCGATAGGCATTTCAAAAATGGGTTCCGATAGGCATTTCAGATATAGGTGCCGATAGGCATTTCAGATATACTTACCGATTGGCATTTTAAAAATAGGTGCCGATAGGCATTTTAGATGTAGTTTCCGATAGGCATTTCAAAAATAGGTGCCGATAGGCATTTCAGATATAGGTGCCGATAGTCATATCAGATATAGTTGCCGATAGGCATTTAAAATATATGTGCCGATAGGCATTTCAAATATAGGTGTCGACCGGCATTTCAGATATAAATGCCGAAAGGCGTTTCAGATATAGGTGCCGATAGGCATTTCTGATGTGGTTGCCGATAGGCATTTCAAATATAGGTGCTGATAGGCATTTCAGATGTAGTTTCCGATAGGCATTTCAAAAATAGGTACCGATAGGCATTTCAGATACAGGTGCCGATAGGCATTTCAGATATAGTTGCCGATTGGCATTTTAAAAATAGGTGCCGATAGGCATTTCAGATATAGAAGCCGATAGGTATTTCAAATATAGGTGTGGATAGGCATTTCAGATATGGTTGCCGATAGGCATTTCAAATATAGGTGCTGATAGTCATTTCAGATGTAGTTTCCGATAGGCATTTCAAAAATAGGTTCCGATAGGCATTTCAGATATAGGTGCCGATAGGCATTTCAGATATACTTACCGATTGGCATTTTAAAAATAGGTGCCGATAGGCATTTTAGATGTAGTTTCCGATAGGCATTTCAAAAATAGGTGCCGATAGGCATTTCTGATGTGGTTGCCGATAGGCATTTCAAATATAGGTGCTGATAGGCATTTCAGATGTGGTTTCCGATAGGCATTTCAAAAATAGGTACCGACAGGCATTTCAGATATAGGTGCCGATAGGCATTTCAGATATAGTTGCCGATTGGCATTTTAAAAATAGGTGCCGATAGGCATTTCAGATATAGAAGCCGATAGGTATTTCAAATATAGGTGTGGATAGGCATTTCAGATATGGTTGCCGATAGGCATTTCAAATATAGGTGCTGATAGTCATTTCAGATGTAGTTTCCGATAGGCATTTCAAAAATAGGTTCCGATAGGCATTTCAGATATAGGTGCCGATAGGCATTTCAGATATACTTACCGATTGGCATTTTAAAAATAGGTGCCGATAGGCATTTTAGATGTAGTTTCCGATAGGCATTTCTAAAATAGGTTCCGATAGGCATTTCAGATATAGGTGCCGATAGGCATATCAGATATAGTTGCCGATAGGCATTTCAAATATATGTGCCGATAGGCATTTCAAATATAGGTGTCGACCGGCATTTCAGATATAAATGCCGAAAGGCATATCAGATATAGGTGCCGATAGGCATTTCTGATGTGGTTGCCGATAGGCATTTCAAATATAGGTGCTGATAGGCATTTCAGATGTAGTTTTCGATAGGCATTTCAAAAATAGGTACCGATAGGCATTTCAGATATAGGTGCCGATAGGCATTTCAGTTATAGTTGCCGATTGGCATTTTAAAAATAGGTACCGATAGGCATTTCAGATATAGAAGCCGATAGGTATTTCAAATATAGGTGTGGATAGGCATTTCAGATATGGTTGCCGATAGGCATTTCGAATATAGGTGCTGATAGTCATTTCAGATGTAGTTTCCGATAGGCATTTCAAAAATAGGTGCCGATAGGCATTTCAGATATAGGTGCCGATAGGCATATCAGATATAGTTGCCGATAGGCATTTAAAATATATGTGCCGATAGGCATTTCAAATATAGGTGTCGACCGGCATTTCAGACATAAATGCCGAAAGGCATTTCAGATATAGGTGCCGATAGGCGTTTCTGATGTGGTTGCCGATAGGCATTTCAAATATAGGTGCTGATAGGCATTTCAGATGTAGTTACCGATAGGCATTTCAAAAATAGGTACCGATAGGCATTTCAGATATAGGTGCCGATAGGCATTTCAGATATAGTTGCCGATTGGCATTTTAAAAATAGGTGCCGATAGGCATTTCAGATATAGAAGCCGATAGGTATTTCAAATACAGGTGTGGATAGGCATTTCAGATATGGTTGCCGATAGGCATTTCAAATATAGGTGCTGATAGTCATTTCAGATGTAGTTTCCGATAGGCATTTCAAAAATAGGTTCCGATAGGCATTTCAGATATAGGTGCCGATAGGCATTTCAGATATAGTTGCCGATTGGCATTTTAAAAATAGGTTCCGATAGGCATTTCAGATATAGGTGCCGATAGGCATTTCAGATATACTTACCGATTGGCATTTTAAAAATAGGTGCCGATAGGCATTTTAGATGTAGTTTCCGATAGGCATTTCAAAAATAGGTGCCGATAGGCATTTCAGATATAGGTGCCGATAGGCATATCAGATATAGTTGCCGATAGGCATTTAAAATATATGTGCCGATAGGCATTTCAAATATAGGTGTCGACCGGCATTTCAGATATAAATGCCGAAAGGCGTTTCAGATATAGGTGCCGATAGGCATTTCTGATGTGGTTGCCGATAGGCATTTCAAATATAGGTGCTGATAGGCATTTCAGATGTAGTTTCCGATAGGCATTTCAAAAATAGGTACCGATAGGCATTTCAGATACAGGTGCCGATAGGCATTTCAGATATAGTTGCCGATTGGCATTTTAAAAATAGGTGCCGATAGGCATTTCAGATATAGAAGCCGATAGGTATTTCAAATATAGGTGTGGATAGGCATTTCAGATATAGTTGCCGATAGGCATTTCAAATATAGGTGCTGATAGTCATTTCAGATGTAGTTTCCGATAGGCATTTCAAAAATTGGTTCCGATAGGCATTTCAGATATAGGTGCCGATAGGCATTTCAGATATACTTACTGATTGGCATTTTAAAAATAGGTGCCGATAGGCATTTTAGATGTAGTTTCCGATAGGCATTTCAAAAATAGGTGCCGATAGGCATTTCAGATATAGGTGCCGATAGGCATATCAGATATAGTTGCCGATAGGCATTTAAAATATATGTGCCGATAGGCATTTCAAATATAGGTGTCGACCGGCATTTCAGATATAAATGCCGAAAGGCATTTCAGATATAGGTGCCGATAGGCATTTCTGATGTGGTTGCCGATAGGCATTTCAAATATAGGTGCTGATAGGCATTTCAGATGTAGTTTCCGATAGGCATTTCAAAAATAGGTACCGATAGGCATTTCAGATATAGGTGCCGATAGGCATTTCAGATATAGTTGCCGATTGGCATTTCAAAAATAGGTGCCGATAGGCATTTCAGATATAGAAGCCGATAGGTATTTCAAATATAGGTGTGGATAGGCATTTCAGATATGGTTGCCGATAGGCATTTCAAATATAGGTGCTGATAGTCATTTCAGATGTAGTTTCCGATAGGCATTTCAAAAATAGGTTCCGATAGGCAATTCAGATATAGGTGCCGATAGGCATTTCAGATATACTTACCGATTGGCATTTTAAAAATAGGTGCCGATAGGCATTTTAGATGTAGTTTCCGATAGGCATTTCAAAAATAGGTGCCGATAGGCATTTCAGATATAGGTGCCGATAGGCATATCAGATATAGTTGCCGATAGGCATTTAAAATATATGTGCCGATAGGCATTTCAAATATAGGTGTAGACCGGCATTTCAGATATAAATGCCGAAAGGCATTTCAGATATAGGTGCCGACAGGCATTTCTGATGTGGTTGCCGATAGGCATTTCAAATGTAGGTGCTGATAGGCATTTCAGATGTAGTTTCCGATAGGAATTTCAAAAATAGGTACCGATAGGCATTTCAGATATAGGTGCCGATAGGCATTTCAGATATAGTTGCCGATTGGCATTTTAAAAATAGGTGCCGATAGGCATTTCAGATATAGAAGCCGATAGGTATTTCAAATATAGGTGTGGATAGGCATTTCAGATATGGTTGCCGATAGGCATTTCAAATATAGGTGCTGATAGTCATTTCAGATGTAGTTTCCGATAGGCATTTCAAAAATAGGTTCCGATAGGCATTTCAGATATAGGTGCCGATAGGCATTTCAGATATACTTACCGATTGGCATTTTAAAAATAGGTGCCGATAGGCATTTTAGATGTAGTTTTCGATAGGCATTTCAAAAATAGGTGCCGATAGGCATTTCAGATATAGGTGCCGATAGGCATATCAGATATAGTTGCCGATAGGCATTTAAAATATATGTGTGCCGATAGGCATTTCAAATGTAGGTGTCGACCGGCATTTCAGATATAAATGCCGAAAGGCATTTCAGATATAGGTGCCGATAGGCATTTCTGATGTGGTTGCCGATAGGCATTTCAAATATAGGTGCTGATAGGCATTTCAGATGTAGTTTCCGATAGGCATTTCAAAAATAGGTACCGATAGGCATTTCAGATATAGGTGCCGATAGGCATTTCAGATATAGTTGCCGATTGGCATTTTAAAAATAGGTGCCGATAGACATTTCAGATATAGAAGCCGATAGGTATTTCAAATATAGGTGTGGATAGGCATTTCAGATATGGTTGCCGATAGGCATTTCAAATATAGGTGCTGATAGTCATTTCAGATGTAGTTTCCGATAGGCATTTCAAAAATAGGTTCCGATAGGCATTTCAGATATAGGTGCCGATAGGCATTTCAGATGTACTTACCGATTGGCATTTTAAAAATAGGTGCCGATAGGCATTTTAGATGTAGTTTCCGATAGGCATTTCAAAAATAGGTGCCGATAGGCATTTCAGATATAGGTGCCGATAGGCATATCAGATATAGTTGCCGATAGGCATTTAAAATATATGTGCCGATAGGCATTTCAAATATAGGTGTCGACCGGCATTTCAGATATAAATGCCGAAAGGCATTTCAGATATAGGTGCCGATAGGCATTTCTGATGTGGTTGCCGTTAGGCATTTCAAATATAGGTGCTGATAGGCATTTCAGATGTAGTTTCCGATAGGCATTTCAAAAATAAGTACCGATAGGCATTTCAGATATAGGTGCCGATAGGCATTTCAAATATAGTTGCCGATTGGCATTTTAAAAATAGGTGCCGATAGGCATTTTAGATGTAGTTTCCGATAGGCATTTCAAAAATAGGTGCCGATAGGCATTTCAGATATAGGTGCCGATAGGCATATCAGATATAGTTGCCGATAGGCATTTAAAATATATGTGCCGATAGGAATTTCAAATATAGGTGTCGACCGGCATTTCAGATATAAATGCCGAAAGGCATTTCAAAAATAGGTGCCGATAGGCATTTCTGATGTGGTTGCCGATAGGCATTTCAAATATAGGTGCTGATAGGCATTTCAGATATAGTTTCCGATAGGCATTTCAAAAATAGGTACCGATAGGCATTTCAGATATAGGTGCCGATAGGCATTTCAGATATAGTTGCCGATTGGCATTTTAAAAATAGGTGCCGATAGGCATTTCAGATATAGAAGCCGATAGGTATTTCAAATATAGGTGTGGATAGGCATTTCAGATATGGTTGCCGATAGGCATTTTAAATATAGGTGCTGATAGTCATTTCAGATGTAGTTTCCGATAGGCATTTCAAAAATAGGTTCCGATAGGCATTTCAGATATAGGTGTCGACAGGCATTTCAGATATACTTACCGATTGGCATTTTAAAAATAGGTGCCGATAGGCATTTTAGATGTAGTTTCCGATAGGCATTTCAAAAATAGGTGCCAATAGGCATTTCAGATATAGGTGCCGATAGGCATATCAGATATAGTTGCCGATAGGCATTTAAAATATATGTGCCGATAGGCATTTCAAATATAGGTGTCGACCGGCATTTCAGATATAAATGCCGAAGGGCATTTCAGATATAGGTGCCGATAGGCATTTCTGATGTGGTTGCCGATAGGCATTTCAAATATAGGTGCTGATAGGCATTTCAGATGTAGTTTCCGATAGGCATTTAAAAAATAGGTACCGATAGGCATTTCAGATATAGGTGCCGATAGGCATTTCAGATATAGTTTCCGATTGGCATTTTAAAAACAGGTGCCGATAGGCATTTCAGATATAGAAGCCGATAGGTATTTCAAATATAGGTGTGGATAGGCATTTCAGATATGGTTGCCGATAGGCATTTCAAATATAGGTGCTGATAGTCATTTCAGATGTAGTTTCCGATAGGCATTTCAAAAATAGGTTCCGATAGGCATTTCAGATATAGGTGCCGATAGGCATTTCAGATATACTTACCGATTGGCATTTTAAAAATAGGTGCCGATAGGCATTTTAGATGTAGTTTCCGATAGGCATTTCAAAAATAGGTGCCGATAGGCATTTCAGATATAGGTGCCGATAGGCATTTCAGATATAGGTGCCGATAGGCATATCAGATATAGTTGCCGATAGGCATTTAAAATATATGTGCCGATAGGCATTTCAAATATAGGTGTCGCCCGGCATTTCAGATATAAATGCCGAAAGGCATTTCAGATATAGGTGCCGATAGGCATTTCTGATGTGGTTGCCGATAGGCATTTCAAATATAGGTGCTGATAGGCATTTCAGATGTAGTTTCCGATAGGCATTTCAAAAATAGGTACCGATAGGCATTTCAGATATAGGTGCCGATAGGCATTTCAGATATAGTTGCCGATTGGCATTTTAAAAATAGGTGCCGATAGGCATTTCAGATATAGAAGCCGATAGGTATTTCAAATATAGGTGTGGATAGGCATTTCAGATATGGTTGCCGATAGGCATTTCAAATATAGGTGCTGATAGTCATTTCAGATGTAGTTTCCGATAGGCATTTCAAAAATGGGTTCCGATAGGCATTTCAGATATAGGTGCCGATAGGCATTTCAGATATACTTACCGATTGGCATTTTAAAAATAGGTGCCGATAGGCATTTCGGATGTAGTTTCCGATAGGCATTTCAAAAATAGGTGCCGATAGGCATTTCAGATATAGGTGCCGATAGGCATATCAGATATAGTTGCCGATAGGCATTTAAAATATATGTGCCGATAGGCATTTCAAATATAGGTGTCGACCGGCATTTCAGATATAAATGCCGAAAGGCATTTCAGATATAGGTGCCGATAGGCATTTCTGATGTGGTTGCCGATAGGCATTTCAAATATAGGTATTGATAGGCATTTCAGATGTAGTTTCCGATAGGCATTTCAAAAATAGGTACCGATAGGCATTTCAGATATAGGTGCCGATAGGAATTTCAGATATAGTTGCCGATTGGCATTTTAAAAATAGGTGCCGATAGGCATTTCAGATATAGAAGCCGATAGGTATTTCAAATATAGGTGTGGATAGGCATTTTAGATATGGTTGCCGATAGGCATTTCAAATATAGGTGCTGATAGTCATTTCAGATGTAGTTTCCGATAAGCATTTCGAAAATAGGTTCCGATAGGCATTTCAGATATAGGTGCCGATAGGCATTTCAGATATACTTACCGATTGGCATTTTTAAAATAGGTGCCGATAGGCATTTTAGATGTAGTTTCCGATAGGCATTTCAAAAATAGGTGCCGATAGGCATTTCAGATATAGGTGCCGATAGGCATATCAGATATAGTTGCCGATAGGCATTTAAAATATATGTGCCGATAGGCATTTCAAATATAGGTGTCGACCGGCATTTCAGATATAAATGCCGAAAGGCGTTTCAGATATAGGTGCCGATAGGCATTTCTGATGTGGTTGCCGATAAGCATTTCAAATATAGGTGCTGATAGGCATTTCAGATGTAGTTTCCGATAGGCATTTCAAAAATAGGTACCGATAGGCATTTCAGATACAGGTGCCGATAGGCATTTCAGATATAGTTGCCGATTGGCATTTTAAAAATAGGTGCCGATGGGCATTTCAGATATAGAAGCCGATAGGTATTTCAAATATAGGTGTGGATTGGCATTTCAGATATGGTTGCCGATAGGCATTTCAAATATAGGTGCCGATAGTCATTTCAGATGTAGTTTCCGATAGGCATTTCAAAAATAGGTTCCGATAGGCATTTCAGATATAGGTGCCGATAGGCATTTCAGATATACTTACCGATTGGCATTTTAAAAATAGGTGCCGATAGGCATTTTTGATGTAGTTTCCGATAGGCATTTCAAAAATAGGTGCCGATAGGCATTTCAGATATAGGTGCCGATAGGCATATCAGATATAGTTGCCGATAGGCATTTAAAATATATGTGCCGGTAGCCATTTTTAATATAGGTGTCGACCGGCATTTCAGATATAAATGCCGAAAGGCATTTCAGATATAGGTGCCGATAGGCATTTCTGATGTGGTTGCCGATAGGCATTTCAAGTATAGGTGCTGATAGGCATTTCAGATGTAGTTTCCGATAGGCATTTCAAAAATAGGTACCGATAGGCATTTCAGATATAGGTGCCGATAGGCATTTCAGATATAGTTGCCGATTGGCATTTTAAAAATAGGTGCCGATAGGCATTTCAGATATAGAAGCCGATAGGTATTTCAAATATAGGTGTGGATAGGCATTTCAGATATGGTTGCCGATAGACATTTCAAATATAGGTGCTGATAGTCATTTCAGATGTAGTTTCCGATAGGCATTTCAAAAATAGGTTCCGATAGGCATTTCAGATATAGGTGCCGATAGGCATTTCAGATATACTTACCGATTGGCATTTTAAAAATAGGTGCCGATAGGCATTTTAGATGTAGTTTCCGATAGGCATTTCAAAAATAGGTGCCGATAGGCATTTCTGATGTGGTTGCCGATAGGCATTTCAAATATAGGTGCTGATAGGCATTTCAGATGTAGTTTCCGATAGGCATTTCAAAAATAGGTACCGATAGGCATTTCAGATATAGGTGCCGATAGGCATTTCAGATATAGTTGCCGATTGGCATTTTAAAAATAGGTGCCGATAGGCATTTCAGATATAGAAGCCGATAGGTATTTCAAATATAGGTGTGGATAGGCATTTCAGATATGGTTGCCGATAGGCATTTCAAATATAGGTGCTGATAGTCATTTCAGATGTAGTTTCCGATAGGCATTTCAAAAATAGGTTCCGATAGGCATTTCAGATATAGGTGTCGATAGGCATTTCAGATATACTTACCGATTGGCATTTTAAAAATAGGTGCCGATAGGCATTTTAGATGTAGTTTCCGATAGGCATTTCAAAAATAGGTTCCGATAGGCATTTCAGATATAGGTGCCGATAGGCATATCAGATATAGTTGCCGATAGGCATTTAAAATATATGTGCCGATAGGCATTTCAAATATAGGTGTCGACCGGCATTTCAGATATAAATGCCGAAAGGCATTTCAGATATAGGTGCCGATAGGCATTTCTGATGTGGTTGCCGATAGGCATTTCAAATATAGGTGCTGATAGGCATTTCAGATGTAGTTTCCGATAGGCATTTCAAAAATAGGTACCGATAGGCATTTCAGATATAGGTGCCGATAGGCATTTCAGTTATAGTTGCCGATTGGCATTTTAAAAATAGGTGCCGAAAGGCATTTCAGATATAGAAGCCGATAGGTATTTCAAATATAGGTGTGGATAGGCATTTCAGATATGGTTGCCTATAGGCATTTCGAATATAGGTGCTGATAGTCATTTCAGATGTAGTTTGCGATAGGCATTTCAAAAATAGGTGCCGATAGGCATTTCAGATATAGGTGCCGATAGGCATATCAGATATAGTTGCCGATAGGTATTTAAAATATATGTGCCGATAGGCATTTCAAATATAGGTGTCGACCGGCATTTCAGATATAAATGCCGAAAGGCATTTCAGATATAGGTGCCGATAGGCATTTCTGATGTGGTTGCCGATTGGCATTTCAAATATAGGTGCTGATAGGCATTTCAGATATAGAAGCCGATAGGTATTTCAAATATAGGTGTGGATAGGCATTTCAGATATGGTTGCCGATAGGCATTTCAAATATAGGTGCTGATAGTCATTTCAGATGTAGTTTCCGATAGGCATTTCAAAAATAGGTTCCGATAGGCATTTCAGATATAGGTGCCGATAGGCATTTCAGATATACTTACCGATTGGCATTTAAAAAATAGGTGCCGATAGGCATTTTAGATGTAGTTTCCGATAGGCATTTCAAAAATAGGTGCCGATAGGCATTTCAGATATAAGTGCCGATAGGCATATCAGATATAGTTGCCGATAGGCATTTAAAATATATGTGCCGATAGGCATTTCAAATATAGGTGTCGACCGGCATTTCAGATATAAATGCCGAAAGGCATTTCAGATATAGGTGCCGATAGGCATTTCTGATGTGGTTGCCGATAGGCATTTCAAATATAGGTGCTGATAGGCATTTCAGATGTAGTTTCCGATAGGCATTTCAAAAATAGGTACCGATAGGCATTTCATGTATAGGTGCCGATAGGCATTTCAGACATAGTTGCCGATTGGCATTTTAAAAATAGGTGCCGATAGCATTTCAGATATAGAAGCCGATAGGTATTTCAAAAATAGGGTTGGATAGGCATTTCAGATATGGTTGCCGATAGGCATTTCAAATATAGGTGCTGATAGTCACTTCAGATGTAGTTTCCGATAGGCATTTCAAAAATAGGTTCCGATAGGCATTTCAGATATAGGTGCCGATAGGCATTTCAGATATACTTACCGATTGGCATTTTAAAAATAGGTGCCGATAGGCATTTAAGATGTAGTTTCCGATAGGCATTTCAAAAATAGGTGCCGATAGGCATTTCAGATATAGGTGCCGATAGGCATATCAGATATAGTTGCCGATAGGCATTTAAAATATATGTACCGATAGGCATTTCAAATATAGGTGTCGACCGGCATTTCAGATATAAATGCCGAAAGGCATTTCAGATATAGGTGCCGATAGGCATTTCTGATGTGGTTGCCGATAGGCATTTCAAATATAGGTGCTGATAGGCATTTCAGATGTAGTTTCCGATAGGCATTTCAAAAATAGGTACCGATAGGCATTTCAGATATAGGTGCCGATAGGCATTTCAGATATAGTTGCCGATTGGCATTTTAAAAATAGGTGCCGATAGGCATTTCAAATATAGAAGCCGATAGGTATTTCAAATATAGGTGTGGATAGGCATTTCAGATATGGTTGCCGATAGGCATTTCAAATATAGGTGCTGATAGTCATTTCAGATGTAGTTTCCGATAGGCATTTCAAAAATAGGTTCCGATAGGCATTTCAGATATAGGTACCGATACGCATTTCAGATATACTTACCGATTGGCATTTTAAAAATAGGTGCCGATAGGCATTTTAGATGTAGTTTCCGACAGGCATTTCAAAAATAGGTGCCGATAGGCATTTCAGATATAGGTGCCGATAGGCATATCAGATATAGTTGCCGATAGGCATTTAAAATATATGTACCGATAGGCATTTCAAATATAGGTGTCGACCGGCATTTCAGATATAAATGCCGAAAGGCATTTCAGATATAGGTGCCGATAGGCATTTCTGATGTGGTTGCCGATAGACATTTCAAATATAGGTGCTGATAGGCATTTCAGATGTAGTTTCCGATAGGCATTTCAAAAATAGGTACCGATAGGCATTTCAGATATAGGTGCCGATAGGCATTTCAGATATAGTTGCCGATTGGAATTTTAAAAATAGGTGCCGATAGGCATTTCAGATATAGAAGCCGATAGGTATTTCAAATATAGGTGTGGATAGGCATTTCAGATATGGTTGCCGATAGGCATTTCAAATATAGGTGCTGATAGTCATTTCAGATGTAGTTTCCGATAGGCACTTCAAAAATAGGTTCCGATAGGCATTTCAGATATAGGTGCCGATAGGCATTTCAGATATACTTACCGATTTGCATTTTAAAAATAGGTGCCGATAGGCATTTCAGATATAGGTGCCGATAGGCATATCAGATATAGTTGCCGATAGGCATTTAAAATATATGTGCCGATAGGCATTTCAAATATAGGTGTCGACCGGCATTTCAGATATAAATGCCGAAAGGCATTTCAGATATAGGTGCCGATAGGCATTTCTGATGTGGTTGCCGATAGGCATTTCTAATATAGGTGCTGATAGGCATTTCAGATGTAATTTCAGATAGGCATTTCAAAAATAGGTACCGATAGGCATTTCAGATATAGGTGCCGATAGGCATTTCAGATATAGTTGCCGATTGGCATTTTAAAAATAGGTGCCGATAGGCATTTGAGATATAGAAGCCGATAGGTATTTCAAATATAGGTGTGGATAGGCATTTCAGATATGGTTGCCGATAGGCATTTCAAATATAGGTGCTGATAGTCATTTCAGATGTAGTTTCCGATAGGCATTTCAAAAATAGGTTCCGATAGGCATTTCAGATATAGGTGCCGATAGGCATTTCAGATATACTTACCGATTGGCATTTTAAAAATAGGTGCCGATAGGCATTTTAGATGTAGTTTCCGATAGGCATTTCAAAAATAGGTGCCGATAGGCATTTCAGATATAGGTGCCGATAGGCATAACAGATATAGTTGCCGATAGGCATTTAAAATATATGTGCCGATAGGCATTTCAAATATAGGTGTCGACCGGCATTTCAGATATAAATGCCGAAAGGCATTTCAGATATAGGTGCCGATAGGCATTTCTGATGTGGTTGCCGATAGGCATTTCAAATATAGGTGCTGATAGGCATTTCAGATGTAGTTTCCGATAGGCATTTCAAAAATAGGTACCGATAGCCATTTCAGATATAGGTGCCGATAGGCATTTCAGATATAGTTGCCGATTGGCATTTTAAAAAGAGGTGCCGATAGGCATTTCAGATATAGAAGCCGATAGGTATTTCAAATATAGGTGTGGATAGGCATTTCAGATATGGTTGCCGATAGGCATTTCAAATATAGGTGCTGATAGTCATTTCAGATGTAGTTTCCGATAGGCATTTCAAAAATAGGTTCCGATAGGCATTTCAGATATAGGTGCCGGTAGGCATTTCAGATATACTTACCGATTGGCATTTTAAAAATAGGTGCCGATAGGCATTTTAGATGTAGTTTCCGATAGGCATTTCAAAAATAGGTGCCGATAGGCATTTCAGATATAGGTGCCGATAGGCATATCAGATATAGTTGCCGATAGGCATTTAAAATATATGTGCCGATAGGCATTTCAAATATAGGTGTCGACCGGCATTTCAGATATAAATGCCGAAAGGCATTTCAGATATAGGTGCCGATAGGCATTTCTGATGTGGTTGCCGATAGGCATTTCAAATATAGGTACTGATAGGCATTTCAGATGTAGTTTCCGATAGGCATTTCAAAAATAGGTACCGATAGGCATTTCATATATAGGTGCCGATAGGCATTTCAGATATAGTTGCCGATGGGCATTTTAAAAATAGGTGCCGATTGGCATTTCAGATATAGAAGCCGATAGGTATTTCAAATATAGGTGTGGATAGGCATTTCAGATATGGTTGCCGATAGGCATTTCAAATATAGGTGCTGAGAGTCATTTCAGATGTAGTTTCCGATAGGCATTTCAAAAATAGGTTCCGATAGGCATTTCAGATATAGGTGCCGATAGGCATTTTAGATATACTTACCGATTGGCATTTTAAAAATAGGTGCCGATAGGCATTTTAGATGTAGTTTCCGATAGGCATTTCAAAAATAGGTGCCGATAGGCATTTCAGATATAGGTGCCGATAGGCATATCAGAAATAGTTGCCGATAGGCATTTAAAATATATGTGCCGATAGGCATTTCAAATATAGGTGTCGACCGGCATTTCAGATATACATGCCGAAAGGTATTTCAGATATAGGTGCCGATAGGCATTTCTGATGTGGTTGCCGATAGGCATTTCAAATATAGGTGCTGATAGGCATTTCAGATGTAGTTTCCGATAGGCATTTCAAAAATAGGTACCGATAGGCATTTCAGATATAGGTGCCGATAGGCATTTCAGATATAGTTGCCGATTGGCATTTTAAAAATAGGTGCCGATAGGCATTTCAGATATAGATGCCGATAGGTATTTCAAATATAGGTGTGGATAGGCATTTCAGATATGGTTGCCGATAGGCATTTCAAATATAGGTGCTGATAGTCATTTCAGATGTAGTTTCCGATAGGCATTTCAAAAATAGGTTCCGATAGGCATTTTAGATATAGGTGCCGATAGGCATTTCAGATATACTTACCGATTGGCATTTTAAATATAGGTGCCGATAGGCATTTTAGATGTAGTTTCCGATAGGCATTTCAAAAATAGGTGCCGATAGGCATTTCAGATATAGGTGCCGATAGGCATATCAGATATAGTTGCCGATAGGTATTTAAAATATAGGTGCCGATAGGCATTTCAAATATAGGTGTCGACCGGCATTTGAGATATAAATGCCGAAAGGCATTTCAGATATAGGTGCCGATAGGCATTTCTGATGTGGTTGCCGATAGGCATTTCAAATATAGGTGCTGATAGGCATTTCAGATGTAGTTTCCGATAGGCATTTCAAAAATAGGTACCGATAGGCATTTCAGATATAGGTGCCGATAGGCATTTCAGATATAGTTGCCGATTGGCATTTTAAAAATAGGTGCCGATAGGCATTTCAGATATAGAAGCCGATAGGTATTTCAAATATAGGTGTGGATAGGCATTTCAGATATGGTTGCCGATAGGCATTTCAAATATAGGTGCTGATAGTCATTTCAGATATAGTTTCCGATAGGCATTTCAAAAATAGGTTCCGATAGGCATTTCAGATATAGTTGCCGATTGGCATTTTAAAAATAGGTCCCGATAGGCATTTTAGATGTAGTTTCCGATAGGCATTTCAAAAATAGGTGCCGATAGGCATTTCAGATATAGGTGCCGATAGGCATATCAGATATAGTTGCCGATAAGCATTTAAAATATATGTGCCGATAGGCATTTCAAATATAGGTGTCGACCGGCATTTCAGATATAAATGCCGAAAGGCATTTCAGATATAGGTGCCGATAGGCATTTCTGATGTGGTTGCCGATAGGCATTTCAAATATAGGTGCTGATAGGCATTTCAGATGTAGTTTCCGATAGGCATTTCAAAAATAGGTACCGATAGGCATTTCATATATAGGTGCCGATAGGCATTTCAGATATAGTTGCCGATTGGCATTTTAAAAATAGGTGCCGATAGGCATTTCAGATATAGAAGCCGATAGGTATTTCAAATATAGGTGTGGATAGGCATTTCAGATATGGTTGCCGATAGGCATTTCAAATATAGGTGCTGATAGTCATTTCAGATGTAGTTTCCGATAGGCATTTCAAAAATAGGTTCCGATAGGCATTTCAGATATAGGTGCCGATAGGCATTTTAGATATACTTACCGATTGGCATTTTAAAAATAGGTGCCGATAGGCATTTTAGATGTAGTTTCCGATAGGCATTTCAAAAATAGGTGCCGATAGGCATTTCAGATATAGGTGCCGATAGGCATATCAGAAATAGTTGCCGATAGGCATTTAAAATATAATTGCCGATAGGCATTTCAAATATAGGTGTCGACCGGCATTTCAGATATACATGCCGAAAGGCATTTCAGATATAGGTGCCGATAGGCATTTCTGATGTGGTTGATGATAGGCATTTCAAATATAGGTGCTGATAGGCATTTCAGATGTAGTTTCCGATAGGCATTTCAAAAATAGGTACCGATAGGCATTTCAGATATAGGTGCCGATAGGCATTTCAGATATAGTTGCCGATTGGCATTTTAAAAATAGGTGCCGATAGGCATTTCAGATATAGATGCCGATAGGTATTTCAAATATAGGTGTGGATAGGCATTTCAGATATGGTTGCCGATAGGCATTTCAAATATAGGTGCTGATAGTCATTTCAGATGTAGTTTCCGATAGGCATTTCAAAAATAGGTTCCGATAGGCATTTTAGATATAGGTGCCGATAGGCATTTCAGATATACTTACCGATTGGCATTTTAAATATAGGTGCCGATAGGCATTTTAGATGTAGTTTCCGATAGGCATTTCAAAAATAGGTGCCGATAGACATTTCAGATATAGGTGCCGATAGGCATATCAGATATAGTTGCCGATAGGCATTTAAAATATAGGTGCCGATAGGCATTTCAAATATAGGTGTCGACCGGCATTTCAGATATAAATGCCGAAAGGCATTTCAGATATAGGTGCCGATAGGCATTTCTGATGTAATTGCCGATAGGCATTTCAAATATAGGTGCTGATAGGCATTTCAGATGTAGTTTCCGATAGGCATTTCAAAAATAGGTACCGATAGGCATTTCAGATATAGGTGCCGATAGGCATTTCAGATATAGTTGCCGATTGGCATTTTAAAAATAGGTGCCGATAGGCATTTCAGATATAGAAGCCGATTGGTATTTCAAATATAGGTGTGGATAGGCATTTCAGATATGGTTGCCGATAGGCATTTCAAATATAGGTGCTGATAGTCATTTCAGATGTAGTTTCCGATAGGCATTTCAAAAATAGGTTCCGATAGGCATTTCAGATATAGTTGCCGATTTGCATTTTAAAAATAGGTCCCGATAGGCATTTCAGATATAGAAGCCAATAGGTATTTCAAATATAGGTGTGGATAGGCATTTCAGATATGGTTGCTGATAGGCATTTCAAATATAGGTGCTGATAGTCATTTCAGATGTAGTTTCCGATAGGCATTTCAAAAATAGGTTCCGATAGGCATTTTAGATATAGGTGCCGATAGGCATTTCAGATATACTTACCGATTGGCATTTTAAAAATAGGTGCCGATAGGCATTTTAGATGTAGTTTCCGATAGGCATTTCAAAAATAGGTGCCGATAGGCATTTCAGATATAGGTGCCGATAGGCATATCAGATATAGTTGCCGATAGGCATTTAAAATATATGTGCCGATAGGCATTTCAAATATAGGTGTCGACCGGCATTTCAGATATAAATGCCGAAAGGCATTTCAGATATAGGTGCCGATAGGCATTTCTGATGTGGTTGCCGATAAGCATTTCAAATATAGGTGCTGATAGGCATTTCAGATGTAGTTTCCGATAGGCATTTCAAAAATAGGTACCGATAGGCATTTCAGATATATATGTGCCGATAGGCATTTCAGATATAGTTGCCGATTGGCATTTTAAAAATAGGTGCCGATAGGCATTTCAGATATAGAAGCCGATAGGTATTTCAAATATAGGTGTGGATAGGCACTTCAGATATGGTTGCCGATAGGCATTTCAAATATAGGTGCTGATAGTCATTTCAGATGTAGTTTCCGATAGGCATTTCAAAAATAGGTTCCGATAGGCATTTCAGATATAGGTGCCGATAGGCATTTCAGATATACTTACCGATTGGCATTTTAAAAATAGGTGCTGATAGGCATTTTAGATGTAGTTTCCGATAGGCATTTCAAAAATAGGTGCCGATAGGCATTTCAGATATAGGTGCCGATTGGCATATCAGATATAGTTGCCGATAGGCATTTAAAATATATGTGCCGATAGGCATTTCAAATATAGGTGTCGACCGGCATTTCAGATATAAATGCCGAAAGGCATTTCAGATATAGGTGCCGATAGGCATTTCTGATGTGGTTGCAGATAGGCATTTCAAATATAGGTGCTGATAGGCATTTCAGATGTAGTTTCCGATAGGCATTTCAAAAATAGGTACCGATAGGCATTTCAGATATAGGTGCCGATAGGCATTTCAGGTATAGTTGCGGATTGGCATTTTAAAAATAGGTGCCGATAGGCATTTCAGATATAGAAGCCGATAGGTATCTCAAATATAGGTGTGGATAGGCATTTCAGATATGGTTGCCGATAGGCATTTCAAATATAGGTGCTGATAGTCATTTCAGATGTAGTTTCCGATAGGCATTTCAAAAATAGGTTCCGATAGGCATTTCAGATATAGGTGCAGATAGGCATTTCAGATATACTTACCGATTGGCATTTTAAAAATAGGTGCCGATAGGCATTATAGATGTAGTTTCCGATAGGCATTTCAAAAATAGGTGCCGATAGGCATTTCAGATATAGGTGCCGATAGGCATATTAGATATAGTTGCCGATAGGCATTTAAAATATATGTGCCGATAGGCATTTCAAATATACTTGTCGACCGGCATTTCAGATATAAATGCCGAAAGGCATTTCAGATATAGGTGCCGATAGGAATTTCTGATGTGGTTGCCGATAGGCATTTCAAATATAGGTGCTGATAGGCATTTTAGATGTAGTTTCCGATAGGCACTTCAAAAATAGGTACCGATAGGCATTTCAGATATAGGTGCCGATAGGCATTTCAGATATAGTTGCCGATTGGCATTTTAAAAATAGGTGCCGATAGGCATTTCAGATATAAAAGCCGATAGGTATTTCAAATATAGGTGTGGATAGGCATTTCAGATATGGTTGCCGATAGGCATTTCAAATATAGGTGCTGATAGTCATTTCAGATGTAGTTTCCGATAGGCATTTCAAAAATAGGTTCCGATAGGCATTTCAGATATAGGTGCCGATAGGCATTTCAGATATACTTACCGATTGGCATTTTAAAAATAGGTGCCGATAGGCATTTCAGATATAGGTGCCGATAGGCATATCAGATATAGTTGCTGATAGGCATTTAAAATATATGTGCCGATAGGCATTTCAAATATAGGTGTCGGCCGGCATTTCAGATATAAATGCCGAAAGGCATTTCAGATATAGGTGCCGATAGGCATTTCTGATGTGGTTGCCGATAGGCATTTCAAATATAGGTGCTGATAGGCATTTCAGATGTAGTTTCCGATAGGCATTTCAAAAATAGGTACCGATAGGCATTTCAGATATAGGTGCCGATAGGCATTTCAGATATAGTTGTCGATTGGCATTTTAAAAATAGGTGCCGATAGGCATTTCAGATATAGAAGCCGATAGGTATTTCAAATATAGGTGTATATAGGCATTTCAGATATGGTTGCCGATAGGCATTTCAAATATAGGTGCTGATAGTCATTTCAGATGTAGTTTCCGATAGGCATTTCAAAAATAGGTTCCGATAGGCATTTCAGATATAGGTGCCGATAGGCATTTCAGATATACTTACCGATTGGCATTTTAAAAATAGGTGCCGATAGGCATTTAAGATGTAGTTTCCGATAGGCATTTCAAAAATAGGTGCCGATAGGCATTTCAGATATAGGTGCCGATAGGCATATCAGATATAGTTGCCGATAGGCATTTAAAATATATGTGCCGATAGGCATTTCAAATATAGGTGTCGACCGGCATTTCAGATATAAATGCCGAAAGGCATTTCAGATATAGGTTCCGATAGGCATTTCTGATGTGGTTGCCGATAGGCATTTTAAATATAGGTGTCGACCGGCATTTCAGATATAAATGCCGATAGGCATTTCAAATATAGGTGCTGATAGGCATTTCAGATCTAGTTTCCGATAGGCATTTCAAAAATAGGTACCGATAGGCATTTCAGATATAGGTGTTGATAGGCATTTCAGATATAGTTGCCGATTGGCATTTTAAAAATAGGTGCCGATAGGCATTTCAGATATAGAAGCCGATAGGTATTTCAAATATAGGTGTGGATAGGCATTTCAGATATGGTAGCCGATAGGCATTTCAAATATAGGTGCTGATAGTCATTTCAGATGTAGTTTCCGATAGGCATTTCAAAAATAGGTTCCGATAGGCATTTTAGATATAGGTGCCGATAGGCATTTCAGATATACTAACCGATTGGCATTTTAAAAATAGGTGCCGATAGGCATTTTAGATGTAGTTTCCGATAGGCATTTCAAAAATAGGTGCCGATAGGCATTTCAGATATAGGTGCCGATAGGCATATCAGATATAGTTGCCGAAAGGCATTTCAAATATAGGTGCCGATAGGCATTTCTGATGTGGTTGCCGATAGGCATTTCAAATATAGGTGCTGATAGGCATTTCAGATGTAGTTTCCGATAGGCATTTCAAAAATAGGTACCGATAGGCATTTCAGATATAGGTGCCGATAGGCATTTCAGATATAGTTGCCGATTGGCATTTTAAAAATAGGTGCCGATAGGCATTTCAGATATAGAAGCCGATAGGTATTTCAAATATAGGTGTGGATAGGCATTTCAGATATGTTTGCCGATAGGCATTTCAAATATAGGTGCTGATAGTCATTTCAGATGTAGTTTCCGATAGGCATTTCAAAAATAGGTTCCGATAGGCATTTCAGATATAGGTGCCGATAGGCATTTTAGATATACTTACCGATTGGCATTTTAAAAATAGGTGCCGATAGGCATTTTAGATGTAGTTTCCGATAGGCATTTCAAAAATAGGTGCCGATAGGCATTTCAGATATAGGTGCCGATAGGCATATCAGAAATAGTTGCCGATAGGCATTTCAAATATAGGTGTCGACCGGCATTTCAGATATAAATGCCGAAAGGCATTTTAGATATAGGTGCCGATAGGCATTTCTGATGTGGTTGCCGATAGGCATTTCAAATATAGGTGCTGATAGGCATTTCAGATGTAGTTTCCGATAGGCATTTCAAAAATAGGTACCGATAGGCATTTCAGATATAGGTGCCGATAGGCATTTCAGATATAGTTGCCGATTGGCATTTTAAAAATAGGTGCCGATAGGCATTTCAGATATAGATGCCGATAGGTATTTCAAATATAGGTGTGGATAGGCATTTCAGATATGGTTGCCGATAGGCATTTCAAATATAGGTGTTGATAGTCATTTCAGATGTAGTTTCCGATAGGCATTTCAAAAATAGGTTCCGATAGGCATTTTAGATATAGGTGTTGATAGGCATTTCAGATATACTTACCGATTGGCATTTTAAATATAGGTGCCGATAGGCATTTTAGATGTAGTTTCCGATAGGCATTTCAAAAATAGGTGCCGATAGGAATTTCAGATATAGGTGCCGATAGGCATATCAGATATAGTTGCCGATAGGCATTTAAAATATAGGTGCCGATTGGCATTTCAAATATAGGTGTCGACCGGCATTTCAGATATAAATGCCGAAAGGCATTTCAGATATAGGTGCCAATAGGCATTTCTGATGTGGTTGCCAATAGGCATTTCAAATATAGGTGCTGATAGGCATTTCAGATGTAGTTTCCGATAGGCATTTCAAAAATAGGTACCGATAGGCATTTCAGATATAGGTGCCGATAGGCATTTCAGATATAGTTGCCGATTGGCATTTTAAAAATAGGTGCCGATAGGCATTTCAGATATAGAAGCCGATAGGTATTTCAAATATAGGTGTGGATAGGCATTTCAGATATGGTTGCCGATAGGCATTTCAAATATAGGTGCTGATAGTCATTTCAGATGTAGTTTCAGATAGGCATTTCAAAAATAGGTTCCGATAGGCATTTCAGATATAGGTGCAGATAGGCATTTCAGATATACTTACCGATTGGCATTTTAAAAATAGGTGCCGATAGGCATTTTAGATGTAGTTTCCGATAGGCATTTCAAAAATAGGTGCCGATAGGCATTTCAGATATAGGTGCCGATAGGCATATCAGATATAGTTGCCGATAGGCATTTAAAATATATGTGCCGATAGGCATTTCAAATATACTTGTCGACCGGCATTTCAGATATAAATGCCGAAAGGCATTTCAGATATAGGTGCCGATAGGAATTTCTGATGTGGTTGCCGATAGGCATTTCAAATATAGGTGCTGATAGGCATTTCAGATGTAGTTTCCGATAAGCACTTCAAAAATAGGTACCATAGGCATTTCAGATATAGGTGCCGATAGGCATTTCAGATATAGTTGCCGATTGGCATTTTAAAAATAGGTGCCGATAGGCATTTCAGATATAGAAGCCGATAGGTATTTCAAATATAGGTGTGGATAGGCATTTCAGATATGGTTGCCGATAGGCATTTCAAATATAGGTGCTGATAGTCATTTCAGATGTAGTTTCCGATAGGCATTTCAAAAATAGGTTCCGATAGGCATTTCAGATATGGGTGCCGATAGGCATTTCAGATATACTTACCGATTGGCATTTTAAAAATAGGTGCCGATAGGCATTTAAGATGTAGTTTCCGATAGGCATTTCAAAAATAGGTGCCGATAGGCATTTCAGATATAGGTGCCGATAGGCATATCAGATATAGTTGCCGATAGGCATTTAAAATATGTGCCGATAGGCATTTCAAATATAGGTGTCGACCGGCATTTCAGATATAAATGCCGAAAGGCATTTCAGATATAGGTGCCGATAGGCATTTCTGATGTGGTTGCCGATGGGCATTTCAAATATAGGTTCCGATAGGCATTTCAGATATAGGTGCCGATAGGCATTTCAGATATACTTACCGATTGGCATTTTAAAAATAGGTGCCGATAGGCATTTTAGATGTAGTTTCCGATAGGCATTTCAAAAATAGGTGCCGATAGGCATTTCAGATATAGGTGCCGATAGGCATATCAGATATAGTTGCCGATAGGCATTTAAAATATATGTGCCTATAGGCATTTCAAATCTAGGTGTCGACCGGCATTTCAGATATAAATGCCGAAAGGCATTTCAGATATAGGTGCCGATAGGCATTTCTGATGTGGTTGCCGATAGGCATTTCAAATATAGGTGCTGATAGGCATTTCAGGTGTAGTTTCCGATAGGCATTTCAAAAATAGGTACCGATAGGCATTTCAGATATAGGTGCCGATAGGCATTTCAGATATAGGTGCCGATAGGCATTTCAGATATAGTTGCCGATTGGCATTTTAAAAATAGGTGCCGATAGGCATTTCAGATATAGAAGCCGATAGGTAATTCAAATATAGGTGTGGATAGGCATTTCAGATATGGTTGCCGATAGGCATTTCAAATACAGGTGCTGATAGTCATTTCAGATGTAGTTTCCGATAGGCATTTCAAAAATAGGTTCCGATAGGCATTTCAGATATAGGTGCCGATAGGCATTTCAGATATACTTACCGATTGGCATTTTAAAAATAGGTGCCGATAGGCATTTTAGATGTAGTTTCCGATAGGCATTTCAAAAATAGGTGCCGATAGGCATTTCAGATATAGGTGCCGATAGGCATATCAGATATAGTTGCCGATAGGCATTTAAAATATATGTGCCGATAGGCATTTCAAATATAGGTGTCGACCGGCATTTCAGATATAAATGCCGAAAGGCATTTCAGATATAGGTGCCGATAGGCATTTCTGATGTGGTTGCCGATAGGCATTTAAAATATAGGTGCTGATAGGCATTTCAGATGTAGTTTTCGATAGGCATTTCAAAAATAGGTACCGATAGGCATTTCAGATATAGGTGCCGATAGGCATTTCAGATATAGTTGCCGATTGGCATTTTAAAAATAGGTGCCGATAGGCATTTTAGATGTAGTTTCCGATAGGCATTTCAAAAATAGGTGCCGATAGGCATTTCAGATATAGGTGCCGATAGGCATATCAGATATAGTTGCCGATAGGCATTTAAAATATATGTGCCGATAGGCATTTCAAATATAGGTGTCGACCGGCATTTCAGATATAAATGCCGAAAGGCATTTCAGATATAGGTGCCGATAGGCATTTCTGATGTGGTTGCCGATAGGCATTTCAAATATAGGTGCTGATAGGCATTTCAGATGTAGTTTCCGATAGGCATTTCAAAAATAGGTACCGATAGGCATTTCAGATATAGGTGCCGATAGGCATTTCAGATATAGTTGCCGATTGGCATTTTAAAAATAGGTGCCGATAGGCATTTCAGATATAGAAGCCGATAGGTATTTCAAATATAGGTGTGGATAGGCATTTCAGATATGGTTGCCGATAGGCATTTCAAATATAGGTGCTGATAGTCATTTCAGATGTAGTTTCCGATAGGCATTTCAAAAATAGGTTCCGATAGGCATTTCAGATATAGGTGCCGATAGGCATTTCAGATATACTTACCGATTGACATTTTAAAAATAGGTGCCAATAGGCACTTTAGATGTAGTTTCCGATAGGCATTTCAAAAATAGGTGCCGATAGGCATTTCAGATATAGGTGCCGATAGGCATATCAGATATAGTTGCCGATAGGCATTTAAAATATATGTGCCGATAGGCATTTCAAATATAGGTGTCGACCGGCATTTCAGATATAAATGCCGAAAGGCATTTCAGATATAGGTGCCGATAGGCATTTCTGATGTGGTTGCCGATAGGCATTTCAAATATAGGTGCTAATAGGCATTTCAGATGTAGTTTCCGATAGGCATTTAAAAAATAGGTACCGATAGGCATTTCAGATATAGGTGCCGATAGGCATTTCAGATATAGTTGCCGATTGGCATTTTAAAAATAGGTGCCGATACGCATTTCAGATATAGAAGCCGATAGGTATTTCAAATATAGGTGTGGATAGGCATTTCAGATATGGTTGCCGATAGGCATTTCAAATATAGGTGCTGATAGTCATTTCAGATGTAGTTTCCGATAGGCATTTCAAAAATAGGTTCCGATAGGCATTTCAGACATAGGTGCCGATAGGCATTTCAGATATACTTACCGATTGGCATTTTAAAAATAGGTGCCAATAGGCATTTTAGATGTAGTTTCCGATAGGCATTTCAAAAATAGGTACCGATAGGCATTTTAGATATAGGTGCCGATAGGCATATCAGATATAGTTGCCGATAGGTATTTAAAATATATGTGCCGATAGGCATTTTAAATATAGGTGTCCACCGGCATTTCAGATATAAATGCCGAAAGGCATTTCAGATATAGGTCCCGATAGGCATTTCTGATGTGGTTGCCGATAGGCATTTCAAATATAGGTGCTGATAGGCATTTCAGATGTAGATTCCGATAGGCATTTCAAAAATAGGTACCGATAGGCATTTCAGATATAGGTGCCGATAGGCATTTCAGATATAGTTGCCGATTGGCATTTTAAAAATAGGTGCTGATAGGCATTTCAGATATAGAAGCCGATAGGTATTTCAAATATAGGTGTGGATAGGCATTTCAGATATGGTTGCCGATAGGCATTTCAAATATAGGTGCTGATAGTCATTTCAGATGTAGTTTCCGATAGGCATTTCAAAAATAGGTTCCGATAGGCATTTCAGATATAGGTGCCGATAGGCATTTCAGATATACTTTCCGATTGGCATTTTAAAAATAGGTGCCGATAGGCATTTTAGATGTAGTTTCCGATAAGCATTTCAAAAATAGGTGCCGATAGGCATTTCAGATATAGGTGCCGATAGGCATATCAGATATAGTTGCCGATAGGCATTTAAAATATATGTGCCGATAGGCATTTCAAATATAGGTGTCGACCGGCATTTTAGATATAAATGCCGAAAGGCATTTCAGATATAGGTGCCGATAGGCATTTCTGATGTGGTTGCCGATAGGCATTTCAAATATAGGTGCTGATAGGCATTTCAGATGTAGTTTCCGATAGGCATTTCAAAAATAGGTACCGATAGGCATTTCAGATATAGGTGCCGATAGGCATTTCAGATATAGTTGCCGATTGGCATTTTAAAAATAGGTGCCGATAGGCATTTCAGATATAGAAGCCGATAGGTATTTCAAATATAGGTGTGGATAGGCATTTCAGATATGGTTGCCGATAGGCATTTCAAATATAGGTGCTGATAGTCATTTCAGATGTAGTTTCCGATAGGCATTTCAAAAATAGGTTCCGATAGGCATTTCAGATATAGGTGCCGATAGGCATTTCAGATATACTTACCGATTGGCATTTTAAAAATAGGTGCCGATAGGCATTTTAGATGTAGTTTCCGATAGGCATTTCAAAAATAGGTGCCGATAGGCATTTCAGATATAGGTGCCGATAGGCATATCAGATATAGTTGCCGATAGGCATTTAAAATATATATGCCGATAGGCATTTCAAATATAGGTGTCGACCGGCATTTCAGATATAAATGCCGAAAAGCATTTCAGATCTAGGTGCCGATAGGCATTTCTGATGTGGTTGCCGATAGGCATTTCAAATATAGGTGCTGATAGGCATTTCAGACGTAGTTTCCGATAGGCATTTCAAAAATAGGTACCGATAGGCATTTCAGATATAGGTGCCGATAGGCATTTCAGATATAGTTGCCGATTGACATTTTAAAAATAGGTGCCGATAGGCATTTCAGATATAGAAGCCGATAGGTATTTCAAATATAGTTGTGGATAGGCATTTCAGATATGGTTGCCGATAGGCATTTCAAATATAGGTGCTGATAGTCATTTCAGATGTAGTTTCGGATAGGCATTTCAAAAATAGGTACCGATAGGCATTTCAGATATAGGTGCCGATAGGCATTTCAGATATAGTTGCCGATTGGCATTTTAAAAATAGGTGCCGATAGGCATTTCAGATATAGAAGCCGATAGGTATTTCAAATATAGGTGTGGATAGGCATTTCAGATATGGTTGCCGATAGGCGTTTCAAATATAGGTGCTGATAGTCATTTCAGATGTAGTTTCCGATAGGCATTTCAAAAATAGGTTCCGATAGGCATTTCAGATATAGGTGCCGATAGGCATTTCAGATATAGTTGCCGATTGGCATTTTAAAAATAGGTGCCGATAGGCATTTCAGATATAGAAGCCGATATTTATTTCAAATATAGGTGTGGATAGGCATTTCAGATATGGTTGCCGATAGGCATTTCAAATATAGGTGCTGATAGTCATTTCAGATGTAGTTTCCGATAGGCATTTCAAAAATAGGTTCCGATAGGCATTTCAGATATAGGTGCCGATAGGCATTTCAGATATACTTACCGATTGGCATTTTAAAAATAGGTGCCGATAGGCATTTCAGATATAGGTGCCGATAGGCATATCAGATATAGTTGCCGATAGGCATTTAAAATATATGTGCCGATAGGCATTTCAAATATAGGTGTCGACCGGCATTTCAGATATAAATGCCGAAAGGCATTTCAGATATAGGTGCCGATAGGCATTTCTGATGTGGTTGCCGATAGGCATTTCAAATATAGGTGCTGATAGGCATTTCAGATGTAGTTCCGATAGGCATTTCAAAAATAGGTACCGATAGGCATTTCAGATATAGGTGCCGATAGGCATTTCAGATATAGTTGCCGATTGGCATTTTAAAAATAGGTGCCGATAGGCATTTCAGATATAGAAGCCGATAGGTATTTCAAATATAGGTGTGGATAGGCATTTCAGATATGGTTGCCGATAAGCACTTCAAATATAGGTGCTGATAGTCATTTCAGATGTAGTTTCCGATAGGCATTTCAAAAATAGTTTCCGATAGGCATTTCAGATATGGTGCCGATAGGCATTTCAGATATACTTACCGATTGGCATTTTAAAAATAGGTGCCGATAGGCATTTAAGATGTAGTTTCCGATAGGCATTTCAAAAATAGGTGCCGATAGGCATTTCAAATATAGGTGCCGATAGGCATATCAGATATAGTTGCCGATAGGCATTTAAAATATGTGCCGATAGGCATTTCAAATATAGGTGTCGACCGGCATTTCAGATATAAATGCCGAAAGGCATTTCAGATATAGTTGCCGATAGGCATTTCTGATGTGGTTGCCGATAGGCATTTCAAATGTAGGTTCCGATAGGCATTTCAGATATAGGTGCCGATAGGCATTTCAGATATACTTACCGATTGGCATTTTAAAAATAGGTGCCGATAGGCATTTTAGATGTAGTTTCCGATAGGCATTTCAAAAATAGGTGCCGATAGGCATTTCAGATATAGGTGCCGATAGGCATATCAGATATAGTTGCCGATAGGCATTTAAAATATATGTGCCGATAGGCATTTCAAATCTAGGTGTCGACCGGCATTTCAGATATAAATGCCGAAAGGCATTTCAGATATAGGTGCCGATAGGCATTTCTGATGTGGTTGCCGATAGGCATTTCAAATATAGGTGCTGATAGGCATTTCAGATGTAGTTTCCGATAGGAATTTCAAAAATAGGTACCGATAGGCATTACAGATATAGGTGCCGATAGGCATTTCAGATATAGTTGCCGATTGGCATTTTAAAAATAGGTGCCGATAGGCATTTCAGATATAGAAGCCGATAGGTATTTCAAATATAGGTGTGGATAGGCATCTCAGATATAGTTGCCGATAGGCATTTCAAATACAGGTGCTGATAGTCATTTCAGATGTAGTTTCCGATAGGCATTTCAAAAATAGGTTCCGATAGGCATTTCAGATATAGGTGCCGATAGGCATTTCAGATATACTTACCGATTGGCATTTTAAAAATAGGTGCCGATAGGCATTTTAGATGTAGTTTCCGATAGGCATTTCAAAAATAGGTGCCGATAGGCATTTCAGATATAGGTGCCGATAGGCATATCAGATATAGTTGCCGATAGGCATTTAAAATATATGTGCCGATAGGCATTTAAAATATAGGTGTCGACCGGCATTTCAGATATAAATGCCGAAAGGCATTTCAGATATAGGTGCCGATAGGCATTTCTGATGTGGTTGCCGATAGGCATTTCAAATATAGGTGCTGATAGGCATTTCAGATGTAGTTTCCGATAGGCATTTCAAAAATAGGTACCGATAGGCATTTCAGATATAGGTGCCGATAGGCATTTCAGATATAGTTGCCGATTGGCATTTTAAAAATAGGTGCCGATAGGCATTTCAGATATAGAAGCCGATAGGTATTTCAAATATAGGTGTGGATAGGCATTTCAGATATGGTTGCCGATAGGCATTTCAAATATAGGTGCTGATAGTCATTTCAGATGTAGTTTCCGATAGGCATTTCAAAATTAGGTTCCGATAGGCATTTCAGATATAGGTGCCGATAGGCATTTCAGATATACTTACCGATTGGCATTTTAAAAATAGGTGCCGATAGGCATTTTAGATGTAGTTTCCGATAGGCATTTCAAAAATAGGTGCCGATAGGCATTTCAGATATAGGTGCCGATAGGCATATCAGATATATTTGCCGATAGGCATTTAAAATATGTGTGCCGATAGGCATTTCAAATATAGGTGTCGACCGGCATTTCAGATATAAATGCCGAAAGGCATTTCAGATATAGGTGCCGACAAGCATTTCTGATGTGGTTGCCGATAGGCATTTCAAATATAGGTGCTGATAGGCATTTCAGATGTAGTTTCCGATAGGCATTTCAAAAATAGGTACCGATAGGCATTTCAGATATAGGTGCCGATAGGCATTTCAGATATAGTTGCCGATTGGCATTTTAAAAATAGGTGCCGATAGGCATTTCGGATGTAGTTTCCGATAGGCATTTCAAAAATAGGTGCCGATAGGCATTTCAGATATAGGTGCCGATAGGCATATCAGATATAGTTGCCGATAGGCATTTAAAATATATGTGCCGATAGGCATTTCAAATATAGGTGTCGACCGGCATTTCAGATATAAATGCCGAAAGGCATTTCAGATATAGGTGCCGATAGGCATTTCTGATGTGGTTGCCGATAGGCATTTCAAATATAGGTATTGATAGGCATTTCAGATGTAGTTTCCGATAGGCATTTCAAAAATAGGTACCGATAGGCATTTCAGATATAGGTGCCGATAGGCATTTCAGATATAGTTGCCGATTGGCATTTTAAAAATAGGTGCCGATAGGCATTTCAGATATAGAAGCCGATAGGTATTTCAAATATAGGTGTGGATAGGCATTTTAGATATGGTTGCCGATAGGCATTTCAAATATAGGTGCTGATAGTCATTTCAGATGTAGTTTCCGATAAGCATTTCGAAAATAGGTTCCGATAGGCATTTCAGATATAGGTGCCGATAGGCATTTCAGATATACTTACCGATTGGCATTTTTAGAATAGGTGCCGATAGGCATTTTAGATGTAGTTTCCGATAGGCATTTCAAAAATAGGTGCCGATAGGCATTTCAGATATAGGTGCCGATAGGCATATCAGATATAGTTGCCGATAGGCATTTAAAATATATGTGCCGATAGGCATTTCAAATATAGGTGTCGACCGGCATTTCAGATATAAATGCCGAAAGGCGTTTCAGATATAGGTGCCGATAGGCATTTCTGATGTGGTTGCCGATAAGCATTTCAAATATAGGTGCTGATAGGCATTTCAGATGTAGTTTCCGATAGGCATTTCAAAAATAGGTACCGATAGGCATTTCAGATACAGGTGCCGATAGGCATTTCAGATATAGTTGCCGATTGGCATTTTAAAAATAGGTGCCGATGGGCATTTCAGATATAGAAGCCGATAGGTATTTCAAATATAGGTGTGGATTGGCATTTCAGATATGGTTGCCGATAGGCATTTCAAATATAGGTGCCGATAGTCATTTCAGATGTAGTTTCCGATAGGCATTTCAAAAATAGGTTCCGATAGGCATTTCAGATATAGGTGCCGATAGGCATTTCAGATATACTTACCGATTGGCATTTTAAAAATAGGTGCCGATAGGCATTTTTGATGTAGTTTCCGATAGGCATTTCAAAAATAGGTGCCGATAGGCATTTCAGATATAGGTGCCGATAGGCATATCAGATATAGTTGCCGATAGGCATTTAAAATATATGTGCCGGTAGCCATTTTTAATATAGGTGTCGACCGGCATTTCAGATATAAATGCCGAAAGGCATTTCAGATATAGGTGCCGATAGGCATTTCTGATGTGGTTGCCGATAGGCATTTCAAGTATAGGTGCTGATAGGCATTTCAGATGTAGTTTCCGATAGGCATTTCAAAAATAGGTACCGATAGGCATTTCAGATATAGGTGCCGATAGGCATTTCAGATATAGTTGCCGATTGGCATTTTAAAAATAGGTGCCGATAGGCATTTCAGATATAGAAGCCGATAGGTATTTCAAATATAGGTGTGGATAGGCATTTCAGATATGGTTGCCGATAGACATTTCAAATATAGGTGCTGATAGTCATTTCAGATGTAGTTTCCGATAGGCATTTCAAAAATAGGTTCCGATAGGCATTTCAGATATAGGTGCCGATAGGCATTTCAGATATACTTACCGATTGGCATTTTAAAAATAGGTGCCGATAGGCATTTTAGATGTAGTTTCCGATAGGCATTTCAAAAATAGGTGCCGATAGGCATTTCTGATGTGGTTGCCGATAGGCATTTCAAATATAGGTGCTGATAGGCATTTCAGATGTAGTTTCCGATAGGCATTTCAAAAATAGGTACCGATAGGCATTTCAGATATAGGTGCCGATAGGCATTTCAGATATAGTTGCCGATTGGCATTTTAAAAATAGGTGCCGATAGGCATTTCAGATATAGAAGCCGATAGGTATTTCAAATATAGGTGTGGATAGGCATTTCAGATATGGTTGCCGATAGGCATTTCAAATATAGGTGCTGATAGTCATTTCAGATGTAGTTTCCGATAGGCATTTCAAAAATAGGTTCCGATAGGCATTTCAGATATAGGTGTCGATAGGCATTTCAGATATACTTACCGATTGGCATTTTAAAAATAGGTGCCGATAGGCATTTTAGATGTAGTTTCCGATAGGCATTTCAAAAATAGGTTCCGATAGGAATTTCAGATATAGGTGCCGATAGGCATATCAGATATAGTTGCCGATAGGCATTTAAAATATATGTGCCGATAGGCATTTCAAATATAGGTGTCGACCGGCATTTCAGATATAAATGCCGAAAGGCATTTCAGATATAGGTGCCGATAGGCATTTCTGATGTGGTTGCCGATAGGCATTTCAAATATAGGTGCTGATAGGCATTTCAGATGTAGTTTCCGATAGGCATTTCAAAAATAGGTACCGATAGGCATTTCAGATATAGGTGCCGATAGGCATTTCAGTTATAGTTGCCGATTGGCATTTTAAAAATAGGTGCCGAAAGGCATTTCAGATATAGAAGCCGATAGGTATTTCAAATATAGGTGTGGATAGGCATTTCAGATATGGTTGCCTATAGGCATTTCGAATATAGGTGCTGATAGTCATTTCAGATGTAGTTTGCGATAGGCATTTCAAAAATAGGTGCCGATAGGCATTTCAGATATAGGTGCCGATAGGCATATCAGATATAGTTGCCGATAGGTATTTAAAATATATGTGCCGATAGGCATTTCAAATATAGGTGTCGACCGGCATTTCAGATATAAATGCCGAAAGGCATTTCAGATATAGGTGCCGATAGGCATTTCTGATGTGGTTGCCGATTGGCATTTCAAATATAGGTGCTGATAGGCATTTCAGATATAGAAGCCGATAGGTATTTCAAATATAGGTGTGGATAGGCATTTCAGATATGGTTGCCGATAGGCATTTCAAATATAGGTGCTGATAGTCATTTCAGATGTAGTTTCCGATAGGCATTTCAAAAATAGGTTCCGATAGGCATTTCAGATATAGGTGCCGATAGGCATTTCAGATATACTTACCGATTGGCATTTAAAAAATAGGTGCCGATAGGCATTTTAGATGTAGTTTCCGATAGGCATTTCAAAAATAGGTGCCGATAGGCATTTCAGATATAAGTGCCGATAGGCATATCAGATATAGTTGCCGATAGGCATTTAAAATATATGTGCCGATAGGCATTTCAAATATAGGTGTCGACCGGCATTTCAGATATAAATGCCGAAAGGCATTTCAGATATAGGTGCCGATAGGCATTTCTGATGTGGTTGCCGATAGGCATTTCAAATATAGGTGCTGATAGGCATTTCAGATGTAGTTTCCGATAGGCATTTCAAAAATAGGTACCGATAGGCATTTCATGTATAGGTGCCGATAGGCATTTCAGACATAGTTGCCGATTGGCATTTTAAAAATAGGTGCCGATAGCATTTCAGATATAGAAGCCGATAGGTATTTCAAAAATAGGGTTGGATAGGCATTTCAGATATGGTTGCCGATAGGCATTTCAAATATAGGTGCTGATAGTCACTTCAGATGTAGTTTCCGATAGGCATTTCAAAAATAGGTTCCGATAGGCATTTCAGATATAGGTGCCGATAGGCATTTCAGATATACTTACCGATTGGCATTTTAAAAATAGGTGCCGATAGGCATTTAAGATGTAGTTTCCGATAGGCATTTCAAAAATAGGTGCCGATAGGCATTTCAGATATAGGTGCCGATAGGCATATCAGATATAGTTGCCGATAGGCATTTAAAATATATGTACCGATAGGCATTTCAAATATAGGTGTCGACCGGCATTTCAGATATAAATGCCGAAAGGCATTTCAGATATAGGTGCCGATAGGCATTTCTGATGTGGTTGCCGATAGGCATTTCAAATATAGGTGCTGATAGGCATTTCAGATGTAGTTTCCGATAGGCATTTCAAAAATAGGTACCGATAGGCATTTCAGATATAGGTGCCGATAGGCATTTCAGATATAGTTGCCGATTGGCATTTTAAAAATAGGTGCCGATAGGCATTTCAAATATAGAAGCCGATAGGTATTTCAAATATAGGTGTGGATAGGCATTTCAGATATGGTTGCCGATAGGCATTTCAAATATAGGTGCTGATAGTCATTTCAGATGTAGTTTCCGATAGGCATTTCAAAAATAGGTTCCGATAGGCATTTCAGATATAGGTACCGATACGCATTTCAGATATACTTACCGATTGGCATTTTAAAAATAGGTGCCGATAGGCATTTTAGATGTAGTTTCCGATAGGCATTTCAAAAATAGGTGCCGATAGGCATTTCAGATATAGGTGCCGATAGGCATATCAGATATAGTTGCCGATAGGCATTTAAAATATATGTACCGATAGGCATTTCAAATATAGGTGTCGACCGGCATTTCAGATATAAATGCCGAAAGGCATTTCAGATATAGGTGCCGATAGGCATTTCTGATGTGGTTGCCGATAGACATTTCAAATATAGGTGCTGATAGGCATTTCAGATGTAGTTTCCGATAGGCATTTCAAAAATAGGTACCGATAGGCATTTCAGATATAGGTGCCGATAGGCATTTCAGATATAGTTGCCGATTGGAATTTTAAAAATAGGTGCCGATAGGCATTTCAGATATAGAAGCCGATAGGTATTTCAAATATAGGTGTGGATAGGCATTTCAGATATGGTTGCCGATAGGCATTTCAAATATAGGTGCTGATAGTCATTTCAGATGTAGTTTCCGATAGGCACTTCAAAAATAGGTTCCGATAGGCATTTCAGATATAGGTGCCGATAGGCATTTCAGATATACTTACCGATTTGCATTTTAAAAATAGGTGCCGATAGGCATTTCAGATATAGGTGCCGATAGGCATATCAGATATAGTTGCCGATAGGCATTTAAAATATATGTGCCGATAGGCATTTCAAATATAGGTGTCGACCGGCATTTCAGATATAAATGCCGAAAGGCATTTCAGATATAGGTGCCGATAGGCATTTCTGATGTGGTTGCCGATAGGCATTTCTAATATAGGTGCTGATAGGCATTTCAGATGTAATTTCAGATAGGCATTTCAAAAATAGGTACCGATAGGCATTTCAGATATAGGTGCCGATAGGCATTTCAGATATAGTTGCCGATTGGCATTTTAAAAATAGGTGCCGATAGGCATTTGAGATATAGAAGCCGATAGGTATTTCAAATATAGGTGTGGATAGGCATTTCAGATATGGTTGCCGATAGGCATTTCAAATATAGGTGCTGATAGTCATTTCAGATGTAGTTTCCGATAGGCATTTCAAAAATAGGTTCCGATAGGCATTTCAGATATAGGTGCCGATAGGCATTTCAGATATACTTACCGATTGGCATTTTAAAAATAGGTGCCGATAGGCATTTTAGATGTAGTTTCCGATAGGCATTTCAAAAATAGGTGCCGATAGGCATTTCAGATATAGGTGCCGATAGGCATAACAGATATAGTTGCCGATAGGCATTTAAAATATATGTGCCGATAGGCATTTCAAATATAGGTGTCGACCGGCATTTCAGATATAAATGCCGAAAGGCATTTCAGATATAGGTGCCGATAGGCATTTCTGATGTGGTTGCCGATAGGCATTTCAAATATAGGTGCTGATAGGCATTTCAGATGTAGTTTCCGATAGGCATTTCAAAAATAGGTACCGATAGCCATTTCAGATATAGGTGCCGATAGGCATTTCAGATATAGTTGCCGATTGGCATTTTAAAAAGAGGTGCCGATAGGCATTTCAGATATAGAAGCCGATAGGTATTTCAAATATAGGTGTGGATAGGCATTTCAGATATGGTTGCCGATAGGCATTTCAAATATAGGTGCTGATAGTCATTTCAGATGTAGTTTCCGATAGGCATTTCAAAAATAGGTTCCGATAGGCATTTCAGATATAGGTGCCGGTAGGCATTTCAGATATACTTACCGATTGGCATTTTAAAAATAGGTGCCGATAGGCATTTTAGATGTAGTTTCCGATAGGCATTTCAAAAATAGGTGCCGATAGGCATTTCAGATATAGGTGCCGATAGGCATATCAGATATAGTTGCCGATAGGCATTTAAAATATATGTGCCGATAGGCATTTCAAATATAGGTGTCGACCGGCATTTCAGATATAAATGCCGAAAGGCATTTCAGATATAGGTGCCGATAGGCATTTCTGATGTGGTTGCCGATAGGCATTTCAAATATAGGTACTGATAGGCATTTCAGATGTAGTTTCCGATAGGCATTTCAAAAATAGGTACCGATAGGCATTTCATATATAGGTGCCGATAGGCATTTCAGATATAGTTGCCGATGGGCATTTTAAAAATAGGTGCCGATTGGCATTTCAGATATAGAAGCCGATAGGTATTTCAAATATAGGTGTGGATAGGCATTTCAGATATGGTTGCCGATAGGCATTTCAAATATAGGTGCTGAGAGTCATTTCAGATGTAGTTTCCGATAGGCATTTCAAAAATAGGTTCCGATAGGCATTTCAGATATAGGTGCCGATAGGCATTTTAGATATACTTACCGATTGGCATTTTAAAAATAGGTGCCGATAGGCATTTTAGATGTAGTTTCCGATAGGCATTTCAAAAATAGGTGCCGATAGGCATTTCAGATATAGGTGCCGATAGGCATATCAGAAATAGTTGCCGATAGGCATTTAAAATATATGTGCCGATAGGCATTTCAAATATAGGTGTCGACCGGCATTTCAGATATACATGCCGAAAGGTATTTCAGATATAGGTGCCGATAGGCATTTCTGATGTGGTTGCCGATAGGCATTTCAAATATAGGTGCTGATAGGCATTTCAGATGTAGTTTCCGATAGGCATTTCAAAAATAGGTACCGATAGGCATTTCAGATATAGGTGCCGATAGGCATTTCAGATATAGTTGCCGATTGGCATTTTAAAAATAGGTGCCGATAGGCATTTCAGATATAGATGCCGATAGGTATTTCAAATATAGGTGTGGATAGGCATTTCAGATATGGTTGCCGATAGGCATTTCAAATATAGGTGCTGATAGTCATTTCAGATGTAGTTTCCGATAGGCATTTCAAAAATAGGTTCCGATAGGCATTTTAGATATAGGTGCCGATAGGCATTTCAGATATACTTACCGATTGGCATTTTAAATATAGGTGCCGATAGGCATTTTAGATGTAGTTTCCGATAGGCATTTCAAAAATAGGTGCCGATAGGCATTTCAGATATAGGTGCCGATAGGCATATCAGATATAGTTGCCGATAGGTATTTAAAATATAGGTGCCGATAGGCATTTCAAATATAGGTGTCGACCGGCATTTGAGATATAAATGCCGAAAGGCATTTCAGATATAGGTGCCGATAGGCATTTCTGATGTGGTTGCCGATAGGCATTTCAAATATAGGTGCTGATAGGCATTTCAGATGTAGTTTCCGATAGGCATTTCAAAAATAGGTACCGATAGGCATTTCAGATATAGGTGCCGATAGGCATTTCAGATATAGTTGCCGATTGGCATTTTAAAAATAGGTGCCGATAGGCATTTCAGATATAGAAGCCGATAGGTATTTCAAATATAGGTGTGGATAGGCATTTCAGATATGGTTGCCGATAGGCATTTCAAATATAGGTGCTGATAGTCATTTCAGATATAGTTTCCGATAGGCATTTCAAAAATAGGTTCCGATAGGCATTTCAGATATAGTTGCCGATTGGCATTTTAAAAATAGGTCCCGATAGGCATTTTAGATGTAGTTTCCGATAGGCATTTCAAAAATAGGTGCCGATAGGCATTTCAGATATAGGTGCCGATAGGCATATCAGATATAGTTGCCGATAAGCATTTAAAATATATGTGCCGATAGGCATTTCAAATATAGGTGTCGACCGGCATTTCAGATATAAATGCCGAAAGGCATTTCAGATATAGGTGCCGATAGGCATTTCTGATGTGGTTGCCGATAGGCATTTCAAATATAGGTGCTGATAGGCATTTCAGATGTAGTTTCCGATAGGCATTTCAAAAATAGGTACCGATAGGCATTTCATATATAGGTGCCGATAGGCATTTCAGATATAGTTGCCGATTGGCATTTTAAAAATAGGTGCCGATAGGCATTTCAGATATAGAAGCCGATAGGTATTTCAAATATAGGTGTGGATAGGCATTTCAGATATGGTTGCCGATAGGCATTTCAAATATAGGTGCTGATAGTCATTTCAGATGTAGTTTCCGATAGGCATTTCAAAAATAGGTTCCGATAGGCATTTCAGATATAGGTGCCGATAGGCATTTTAGATATACTTACCGATTGGCATTTTAAAAATAGGTGCCGATAGGCATTTTAGATGTAGTTTCCGATAGGCATTTCAAAAATAGGTGCCGATAGGCATTTCAGATATAGGTGCCGATAGGCATATCAGAAATAGTTGCCGATAGGCATTTAAAATATAATTGCCGATAGGCATTTCAAATATAGGTGTCGACCGGCATTTCAGATATACATGCCGAAAGGCATTTCAGATATAGGTGCCGATAGGCATTTCTGATGTGGTTGATGATAGGCATTTCAAATATAGGTGCTGATAGGCATTTCAGATGTAGTTTCCGATAGGCATTTCAAAAATAGGTACCGATAGGCATTTCAGATATAGGTGCCGATAGGCATTTCAGATATAGTTGCCGATTGGCATTTTAAAAATAGGTGCCGATAGGCATTTCAGATATACTTACCGATTGGCATTTTAAATATAGGTGCCGATAGGCATTTTAGATGTAGTTTCCGATAGGCATTTCAAAAATAGGTGCCGATAGACATTTCAGATATAGGTGCCGATAGGCATATCAGATATAGTTGCCGATAGGCATTTAAAATATAGGTGCCGATAGGCATTTCAAATATAGGTGTCGACCGGCATTTCAGATATAAATGCCGAAAGGCATTTCAGATATAGGTGCCGATAGGCATTTCTGATGTAATTGCCGATAGGCATTTCAAATATAGGTGCTGATAGGCATTTCAGATGTAGTTTCCGATAGGCATTTCAAAAATAGGTACCGATAGGCATTTCAGATATAGGTGCCGATAGGCATTTCAGATATAGTTGCCGATTGGCATTTTAAAAATAGGTGCCGATAGGCATTTCAGATATAGAAGCCGATTGGTATTTCAAATATAGGTGTGGATAGGCATTTCAGATATGGTTGCCGATAGGCATTTCAAATATAGGTGCTGATAGTCATTTCAGATGTAGTTTCCGATAGGCATTTCAAAAATAGGTTCCGATAGGCATTTCAGATATAGTTGCCGATTTGCATTTTAAAAATAGGTCCCGATAGGCATTTCAGATATAGAAGCCAATAGGTATTTCAAATATAGGTGTGGATAGGCATTTCAGATATGGTTGCCGATAGGCATTTCAAATATAGGTGCTGATAGTCATTTCAGATGTAGTTTCCGATAGGCATTTCAAAAATAGGTTCCGATAGGCATTTTAGATATAGGTGCCGATAGGCATTTCAGATATACTTACCGATTGTCATTTTAAAAATAGGTGCCGATAGGCATTTTAGATGTAGTTTCCGATAGGCATTTCAAAAATAGGTGCCGATAGGCATTTCAGATATAGGTGCCGATAGGCATATCAGATATAGTTGCCGATAGGCATTTAAAATATATGTGCCGATAGGCATTTCAAATATAGGTGTCGACCGGCATTTCAGATATAAATGCCGAAAGGCATTTCAGATATAGGTGCCGATAGGCATTTCTGATGTGGTTGCCGATAAGCATTTCAAATATAGGTGCTGATAGGCATTTCAGATGTAGTTTCCGATAGGCATTTCAAAAATAGGTACCGATAGGCATTTCAGATATATATGTGCCGATAGGCATTTCAGATATAGTTGCCGATTGGCATTTTAAAAATAGGTGCCGATAGGCATTTCAGATATAGAAGCCGATAGGTATTTCAAATATAGGTGTGGATAGGCACTTCAGATATGGTTGCCGATAGGCATTTCAAATATAGGTGCTGATAGTCATTTCAGATGTAGTTTCCGATAGGCATTTCAAAAATAGGTTCCGATAGGCATTTCAGATATAGGTGCCGATAGGCATTTCATATATACTTACCGATTGGCATTTTAAAAATAGGTGCTGATAGGCATTTTAGATGTAGTTTCCGATAGGCATTTCAAAAATAGGTGCCGATAGGCATTTCAGATATAGGTGCCGATTGGCATATCAGATATAGTTGCCGATAGGCATTTAAAATATATGTGCCGATAGGCATTTCAAATATAGGTGTCGACCGGCATTTCAGATATAAATGCCGAAAGGCATTTCAGATATAGGTGCCGATAGGCATTTCTGATGTGGTTGCAGATAGGCATTTCAAATATAGGTGCTGATAGGCATTTCAGATGTAGTTTCCGATAGGCATTTCAAAAATAGGTACCGATAGGCATTTCAGATATAGGTGCCGATAGGCATTTCAGGTATAGTTGCGGATTGGCATTTTAAAAATAGGTGCCGATAGGCATTTCAGATATAGAAGCCGATAGGTATCTCAAATATAGGTGTGGATAGGCACTTCAGATATGGTTGCCGATAGGCATTTCAAATATAGGTGCTGATAGTCATTTCAGATGTAGTTTCCGATAGGCATTTCAAAAATAGGTTCCGATAGGCATTTCAGATATAGGTGCAGATAGGCATTTCAGATATACTTACCGATTGGCATTTTAAAAATAGGTGCCGATAGGCATTATAGATGTAGTTTCCGATAGGCATTTCAAAAATAGGTGCCGATAGGCATTTCAGATATAGGTGCCGATAGGCATATTAGATATAGTTGCCGATAGGCATTTAAAATATATGTGCCGATAGGCATTTCAAATATACTTGTCGACCGGCATTTCAGATATAAATGCCGAAAGGCATTTCAGATATAGGTGCCGATAGGAATTTCTGATGTGGTTGCCGATAGGCATTTCAAATATAGGTGCTGATAGGCATTTTAGATGTAGTTTCCGATAGGCACTTCAAAAATAGGTACCGATAGGCATTTCAGATATAGGTGCCGATAGGCATTTCAGATATAGTTGCCGATTGGCATTTTAAAAATAGGTGCCGATAGGCATTTCAGATATAAAAGCCGATAGGTATTTCAAATATAGATGTGGATAGGCATTTCAGATATGGTTGCCGATAGGCATTTCAAATATAGGTGCTGATAGTCATTTCAGATGTAGTTTCCGATAGGCATTTCAAAAATAGGTTCCGATAGGCATTTCAGATATAGGTGCCGATAGGCATTTCAGATATACTTACCGATTGGCATTTTAAAAATAGGTGCCGATAGGCATTTCAGATATAGGTGCCGATAGGCATATCAGATATAGTTGCTGATAGGCATTTAAAATATATGTGCCGATAGGCATTTCAAATATAGGTGTCGGCCGGCATTTCAGATATAAATGCCGAAAGGCATTTCAGATATAGGTGCCGATAGGCATTTCTGATGTGGTTGCCGATAGGCATTTCAAATATAGGTGCTGATAGGCATTTCAGATGTAGTTTCCGATAGGCATTTCAAAAATAGGTACCGATAGGCATTTCAGATATAGGTGCCGATAGGCATTTCAGATATAGTTGTCGATTGGCATTTTAAAAATAGGTGCCGATAGGCATTTCAGATATAGAAGCCGATAGGTATTTCAAATATAGGTGTATATAGGCATTTCAGATATGGTTGCCGATAGGCATTTCAAATATAGGTGCTGATAGTCATTTCAGATGTAGTTTCCGATAGGCATTTCAAAAATAGGTTCCGATAGGCATTTCAGATATAGGTGCCGATAGGCATTTCAGATATACTTACCGATTGGCATTTTAAAAATAGGTGCCGATAGGCATTTAAGATGTAGTTTCCGATAGGCATTTCAAAAATAGGTGCCGATAGGCATTTCAGATATAGGTGCCGATAGGCATATCAGATATAGTTGCCGATAGGCATTTAAAATATATGTGCCGATAGGCATTTCAAATATAGGTGTCGACCGGCATTTCAGATATAAATGCCGAAAGGCATTTCAGATATAGGTTCCGATAGGCATTTCTGATGTGGTTGCCGATAGGCATTTTAAATATAGGTGTCGACCGGCATTTCAGATATAAATGCCGATAGGCATTTCAAATATAGGTGCTGATAGGCATTTCAGATCTAGTTTCCGATAGGCATTTCAAAAATAGGTACCGATAGGCATTTCAGATATAGGTGTTGATAGGCATTTCAGATATAGTTGCCGATTGGCATTTTAAAAATAGGTGCCGATAGGCATTTCAGATATAGAAGCCGATAGGTATTTCAAATATAGGTGTGGATAGGCATTTCAGATATGGTAGCCGATAGGCATTTCAAATATAGGTGCTGATAGTCATTTCAGATGTAGTTTCCGATAGGCATTTCAAAAATAGGTTCCGATAGGCATTTTAGATATAGGTGCCGATAGGCATTTCAGATATACTAACCGATTGGCATTTTAAAAATAGGTGCCGATAGGCATTTTAGATGTAGTTTCCGAAAGGCATTTCAAAAATAGGTGCCGATAGGCATTTCAGATATAGGTGCCGATAGGCATATCAGATATAGTTGCCGAAAGGCATTTCAAATATAGGTGCCGATAGGCATTTCTGATGTGGTTGCCGATAGGCATTTCAAATATAGGTGCTGATAGGCATTTCAGATGTAGTTTCCGTTAGGCATTTCAAAAATAGGTACCGATAGGCATTTCAGATATAGGTGCCGATAGGCATTTCAGATATAGTTGCCGATTGGCATTTTAAAAATAGGTGCCGATAGGCATTTTAGATGTAGTTTCCGATAGGCATTTCAAAAATAGGTGCCGATAGGCATTTCAGATATAGGTGCCGATAGGCATATCAGAAATAGTTGCCGATAGGCATTTCAAATATAGGTGTCGACCGGCATTTCAGATATAAATGCCGAAAGGCATTTTAGATATAGGTGCCGATAGGCATTTCTGATGTGGTTGCCGATAGGCATTTCAAATATAGGTGCTGATAGGCATTTCAGATGTAGTTTCCGATAGGCATTTCAAAAATAGGTACCGATAGGCATTTCAGATATAGGTGCCGATAGGCATTTCAGATATAGTTGCCGATTGGCATTTTAAAAATAGGTGCCGATAGGCATTTCAGATATAGATGCCGATAGGTATTTCAAATATAGGTGTGGATAGGCATTTCAGATATGGTTGCCGATAGGCATTTCAAATATAGGTGTTGATAGTCATTTCAGATGTAGTTTCCGATAGGCATTTCAAAAATAGGTTCCAAAAGGCATTTTAGATATAGGTGTTGATAGGTATTTCAGATATACTTACCGATTGGCATTTTAAATATAGGTGCCGATAGGCATTTTAGATGTAGTTTCCGATAGGCATTTCAAAAATAGGTGCCGATAGGCATTTCAGATATAGGTGCCGATAGGCATATCAGATATAGTTGCCGATAGGCATTTAAAATATAGGTGCCGATTGGCATTTCAAATATAGGTGTCGACCGGCATTTCAGATATAAATGCCGAAAGGCATTTCAGATATAGGTGCCAATAGGCATTTCTGATGTGGTTGCCAATAGGCATTTCAAATATAGGTGCTGATAGGCATTTCAGATGTAGTTTCCGATAGGCATTTCAAAAATAGGTACCGATAGGCATTTCAGATATAGGTGCCGATAGGCATTTCAGATATAGTTGCCGATTGGCATTTTAAAAATAGGTGCCGATAGGCATTTCAGATATAGAAGCCGATAGGTATTTCAAAGATAGGTGTGGATAGGCATTTCAGATATGGTTGCCGATAGGCATTTCAAATATAGGTGCTGATAGTCATTTCAGATGTAGTTTCAGATAGGCATTTCAAAAATAGGTTCCGATAGGCATTTCAGATATAGGTGCAGATAGGCATTTCAGATATACTTACCGATTGGCATTTTAAAAATAGGTGCCGATAGGCATTTTAGATGTAGTTTCCGATAGGCATTTCAAAAATAGGTGCCGATAGGCATTTCAGATATAGGTGCCGATAGGCATATCAGATATAGTTGCCGATAGGCATTTAAAATATATGTGCCGATAGGCATTTCAAATATACTTGTCGACCGGCATTTCAGATATAAATGCCGAAAGGCATTTCAGATATAGGTGCCGATAGGAATTTCTGATGTGGTTGCCGATAGGCATTTCAAATATAGGTGCTGATAGGCATTTCAGATGTAGTTTCCGATAGGCACTTCAAAAATAGGTACCATAGGCATTTCAGATATAGGTGCCGATAGGCATTTCAGATATAGTTGCCGATTGGCATTTTAAAAATAGGTGCCGATAGGCATTTCAGATATAGAAGCCGATAGGTATTTCAAATATAGGTGTGGATAGGCATTTCAGATATGGTTGCCGATAGGCATTTCAAATATAGGTGCTGATAGTCATTTCAGATGTAGTTTCCGATAGGCATTTCAAAAATAGGTTCCGATAGGCATTTCAGATATGGGTGCCGATAGGCATTTCAGATATACTTACCGATTGGCATTTTAAAAATAGGTGCCGATAGGCATTTAAGATGTAGTTTCCGATAGGCATTTCAAAAATAGGTGCCGATAGGCATTTCAGATATAGGTGCCGATAGGCATATCAGATATAGTTGCCGATAGGCATTTAAAATATGTGCCGATAGGCATTTCAAATATAGGTGTCGACCGGCATTTCAGATATAAATGCCGAAAGGCATTTCAGATATAGGTGCCGATAGGCATTTCTGATGTGGTTGCCGATGGGCATTTCAAATATAGGTTCCGATAGGCATTTCAGATATAGGTGCCGATAGGCATTTCAGATATACTTACCGATTGGCATTTTAAAAATAGGTGCCGATAGGCCTTTTAGATGTAGTTTCCGATAGGCATTTCAAAAATAGGTGCCGATAGGCATTTCAGATATAGGTGCCGATAGGCATATCAGATATAGTTGCCGATAGGCATTTAAAATATATGTGCCTATAGGCATTTCAAATCTAGGTGTCGACCGGCATTTCAGATATAAATGCCGAAAGGCATTTCAGATATAGGTGCCGATAGGCATTTCTGATGTGGTTGCCGATAGGCATTTCAAATATAGGTGCTGATAGGCATTTCAGGTGTAGTTTCCGATAGGCATTTCAAAAATAGGTACCGATAGGCATTTCAGATATAGGTGCCGATAGGCATTTCAGATATAGGTGCCGATAGGCATTTCAGATATAGTTGCCGATTGGCATTTTAAAAATAGGTGCCGATAGGCATTTCAGATATAGAAGCCGATAGGTAATTCAAATATAGGTGTGGATAGGCATTTCAGATATGGTTGCCGATAGGCATTTCAAATACAGGTGCTGATAGTCATTTCAGATGTAGTTTCCGATAGGCATTTCAAAAATAGGTTCCGATAGGCATTTCAGATATAGGTGCCGATAGGCATTTCAGATATACTTACCGATTGGCATTTTAAAAATAGGTGCCGATAGGCATTTTAGATGTAGTTTCCGATAGGCATTTCAAAAATAGGTGCCGATAGGCATTTCAGATATAGGTGCCGATAGGCATATCAGATATAGTTGCCGATAGGCATTTAAAATATATGTGCCGATAGGCATTTCAAATATAGGTGTCGACCGGCATTTCAGATATAAATGCCGAAAGGCATTTCAGATATAGGTGCCGATAGGCATTTCTGATGTGGTTGCCGATAGGCATTTCAAATATAGGTGCTGATAGGCATTTCAGATGTAGTTTTCGATAGGCATTTCAAAAATAGGTACCGATAGGCATTTCAGATATAGGTGCCGATAGGCATTTCAGATATAGTTGCCGATTGGCATTTTAAAAATAGGTGCCGATAGGCATTTCAGATATAGAAGCATATAGGTATTTCAAATATAGGTGTGGATAGGCATTTCAGATATGGTTGCCGATAGGCATTTCAAATATAGGTGCTGATAGTCATTTCAGATGTAGTTTCCGATAGGCATTTCAAAAATAGGTTCCGATAGGCATTTCAGATATAGGTGCCGATAGGCATTTCAGATATACTTACCGTTTGGCATTTTAAAAATAGGTGCCGATAGGCATTTTAGATGTAGTTTCCGATAGGCATTTCAAAAATAGGTGCCGATAGGCATTTCAGATATAGGTGCCGATAGGCATATCAGATATAGTTGCCGATAGGCATTTAAAATATATGTGCCGATAGGCATTTCAAATATAGGTGTCGACCGGCATTTCAGATATAAATGCCGAAAGGCATTTCAGATATAGGTGCCGATAGGCATTTCTGATGTGGTTGCCGATAGGCATTTCAAATATAGGTGCTAATAGGCATTTCAGATGTAGTTTCCGATAGGCATTTAAAAAATAGGTACCGATAGGCATTTCAGATATAGGTGCCGATAGGCATTTCAGATATAGTTGCCGATTGGCATTTTAAAAATAGGTGCCGATACGCATTTCAGATATAGAAGCCGATAGGTATTTCAAATATAGGTGTGGATAGGCATTTCAGATATGGTTGCCGATAGGCATTTCAAATATAGGTGCTGATAGTCATTTCAGATGTAGTTTCCGATAGGCATTTCAAAAATAGGTTCCGATAGGCATTTCAGACATAGGTGCCGATAGGCATTTCAGATATACTTACCGATTGGCATTTTAAAAATAGGTGCCAATAGGCATTTTAGATGTAGTTTCCGATAGGCATTTCAAAAATAGGTACCGATAGGCATTTTAGATATAGGTGCCGATAGGCATATCAGATATAGTTGCCGATAGGTATTTAAAATATATGTGCCGATAGGCATTTTAAATATAGGTGTCCACCGGCATTTCAGATATAAATGCCGAAAGGCATTTCAGATATAGGTCCCGATAGGCATTTCTGATGTGGTTGCCGATAGGCATTTCAAATATAGGTGCTGATAGGCATTTCAGATGTAGATTCCGATAGGCATTTCAAAAATAGGTACCGATAGGCATTTCAGATATAGGTGCCGATAGGCATTTCAGATATAGTTGCCGATTGGCATTTTAAAAATAGGTGCTGATAGGCATTTCAGATATAGAAGCCGATAGGTATTTCAAATATAGGTGTGGATAGGCATTTCAGATATGGTTGCCGATAGGCATTTCAAATATAGGTGCTGATAGTCATTTCAGATGTAGTTTCCGATAGGCATTTCAAAAATAGGTTCCGATAGGCATTTCAGATATAGGTGCCGATAGGCATTTCAGATATACTTTCCGATTGGCATTTTAAAAATAGGTGCCGATAGGCATTTTAGATGTAGTTTCCGATAAGCATTTCAAAAATAGGTGCCGATAGGCATTTCAGATATAGGTGCCGATAGGCATATCAGATATAGTTGCCGATAGGCATTTAAAATATATGTGCCGATAGGCATTTCAAATATAGGTGTCGACCGGCATTTTAGATATAAATGCCGAAAGGCATTTCAGATATAGGTGCCGATAGGCATTTCTGATGTGGTTGCCGATAGGCATTTCAAATATAGGTGCTGATAGGCATTTCAGATGTAGTTTCCGATAGGCATTTCAAAAATAGGTACCGATAGGCATTTCAGATATAGGTGCCGATAGGCATTTCAGATATAGTTGCCGATTGGCATTTTAAAAATAGGTGCCGATAGGCATTTCAGATATAGAAGCCGATAGGTATTTCAAATATAGGTGTGGATAGGCATTTCAGATATGGTTGCCGATAGGCATTTCAAATATAGGTGCTGATAGTCATTTCAGATGTAGTTTCCGATAGGCATTTCAAAAATAGGTTCCGATAGGCATTTCAGATATAGGTGCCGATAGGCATTTCAGATATACTTACCGATTGGCATTTTAAAAATAGGTGCCGATAGGCATTTTAGATGTAGTTTCCGATAGGCATTTCAAAAATAGGTGCCGATAGGCATTTCAGATATAGGTGCCGATAGGCATATCAGATATAGTTGCCGATAGGCATTTAAAATATATATGCCGATAGGCATTTCAAATATAGGTGTCGACCGGCATTTCAGATATAAATGCCGAAAAGCATTTCAGATCTAGGTGCCGATAGGCATTTCTGATGTGGTTGCCGATAGGCATTTCAAATATAGGTGCTGATAGGCATTTCAGACGTAGTTTCCGATAGGCATTTCAAAAATAGGTACCGATAGGCATTTCAGATATAGGTGCCGATAGGCATTTCAGATATAGTTGCCGATTGACATTTTAAAAATAGGTGCCGATAGGCATTTCAGATATAGAAGCCGATAGGTATTTCAAATATAGTTGTGGATAGGCATTTCAGATATGGTTGCCGATAGGCATTTCAAATATAGGTGCTGATAGTCATTTCAGATGTAGTTTCGGATAGGCATTTCAAAAATAGGTACCGATAGGCATTTCAGATATAGGTGCCGATAGGCATTTCAGATATAGTTGCCGATTGGCATTTTAAAAATAGGTGCCGATAGGCATTTCAGATATAGAAGCCGATAGGTATTTCAAATATAGGTGTGGATAGGCATTTCAGATATGGTTGCCGATAGGCGTTTCAAATATAGGTGCTGATAGTCATTTCAGATGTAGTTTCCGATAGGCATTTCAAAAATAGGTTCCGATAGGCATTTCAGATATAGGTGCCGATAGGCATTTCAGATATAGTTGCCGATTGGCATTTTAAAAATAGGTGCCGATAGGCATTTCAGATATAGAAGCCGATATTTATTTCAAATATAGGTGTGGATAGGCATTTCAGATATGGTTGCCGATAGGCATTTCAAATATAGGTGCTGATAGTCATTTCAGATGTAGTTTCCGATAGGCATTTCAAAAATAGGTTCCGATAGGCATTTCAGATATAGGTGCCGATAGGCATTTCAGATATACTTACCGATTGGCATTTTAAAAATAGGTGCCGATAGGCATTTCAGATATAGGTGCCGATAGGCATATCAGATATAGTTGCCGATAGGCATTTAAAATATATGTGCCGATAGGCATTTCAAATATAGGTGTCGACCGGCATTTCAGATATAAATGCCGAAAGGCATTTCAGATATAGGTGCCGATAGGCATTTCTGATGTGGTTGCCGATAGGCATTTCAAATATAGGTGCTGATAGGCATTTCAGATGTAGTTCCGATAGGCATTTCAAAAATAGGTACCGATAGGCATTTCAGATATAGGTGCCGATAGGCATTTCAGATATAGTTGCCGATTGGCATTTTAAAAATAGGTGCCGATAGGCATTTCAGATATAGAAGCCGATAGGTATTTCAAATATAGGTGTGGATAGGCATTTCAGATATGGTTGCCGATAAGCACTTCAAATATAGGTGCTGATAGTCATTTCAGATGTAGTTTCCGATAGGCATTTCAAAAATAGTTTCCGATAGGCATTTCAGATATGGTGCCGATAGGCATTTCAGATATACTTACCGATTGGCATTTTAAAAATAGGTGCCGATAGGCATTTAAGATGTAGTTTCCGATAGGCATTTCAAAAATAGGTGCCGATAGGCATTTCAAATATAGGTGCCGATAGGCATATCAGATATAGTTGCCGATAGGCATTTAAAATATGTGCCGATAGGCATTTCAAATATAGGTGTCGACCGGCATTTCAGATATAAATGCCGAAAGGCATTTCAGATATAGTTGCCGATAGGCATTTCTGATGTGGTTGCCGATAGGCATTTCAAATGTAGGTTCCGATAGGCATTTCAGATATAGGTGCCGATAGGCATTTCAGATATACTTACCGATTGGCATTTTAAAAATAGGTGCCGATAGGCATTTTAGATGTAGTTTCCGATAGGCATTTCAAAAATAGGTGCCGATAGGCATTTCAGATATAGGTGCCGATAGGCATATCAGATATAGTTGCCGATAGGCATTTAAAATATATGTGCCGATAGGCATTTCAAATCTACGTGTCGACCGGCATTTCAGATATAAATGCCGAAAGGCATTTCAGATATAGGTGCCGATAGGCATTTCTGATGTGGTTGCCGATAGGCATTTCAAATATAGGTGCTGATAGGCATTTCAGATGTAGTTTCCGATAGGAATTTCAAAAATAGGTACCGATAGGCATTACAGATATAGGTGCCGATAGGCATTTCAGATATAGTTGCCGATTGGCATTTTAAAAATAGGTGCCGATAGGCATTTCAGATATAGAAGCCGATAGGTATTTCAAATATAGGTGTGGATAGGCATCTCAGATATAGTTGCCGATAGGCATTTCAAATACAGGTGCTGATAGTCATTTCAGATGTAGTTTCCGATAGGCATTTCAAAAATAGGTTCCGATAGGCATTTCAGATATAGGTGCCGATAGGCATTTCAGATATACTTACCGATTGGCATTTTAAAAATAGGTGCCGATAGGCATTTTAGATGTAGTTTCCGATAGGCATTTCAAAAATAGGTGCCGATAGGCATTTCAGATATAGGTGCCGATAGGCATATCAGATATAGTTGCCGATAGGCATTTAAAATATATGTGCCGATAGGCATTTAAAATATAGGTGTCGACCGGCATTTCAGATATAAATGCCGAAAGGCATTTCAGATATAGGTGCCGATAGGCATTTCTGATGTGGTTGCCGATAGGCATTTCAAATATAGGTGCTGATAGGCATTTCAGATGTAGTTTCCGATAGGCATTTCAAAAATAGGTACCGATAGGCATTTCAGATATAGGTGCCGATAGGCATTTCAGATATAGTTGCCGATTGGCATTTTAAAAATAGGTGCCGATAGGCATTTCAGATATAGAAGCCGATAGGTATTTCAAATATAGGTGTGGATAGGCATTTCAGATATGGTTGCCGATAGGCATTTCAAATATAGGTGCTGATAGTCATTTCAGATGTAGTTTCCGATAGGCATTTCAAAAATAGGTTCCGATAGGCATTTCAGATATAGGTGCCGATAGGCATTTCAGATATACTTACCGATTGGCATTTTAAAAATAGGTGCCGATAGGCATTTTAGATGTAGTTTCCGATAGGCATTTCAAAAATAGGTGCCGATAGGCATTTCAGATATAGGTGCCGATAGGCATATCAGATATATTTGCCGATAGGCATTTAAAATATGTGTGCCGATAGGCATTTCAAATATAGGTGTCGACCGGCATTTCAGATATAAATGCCGAAAGGCATTTCAGATATAGGTGCCGACAAGCATTTCTGATGTGGTTGCCGATAGGCATTTCAAATATAGGTGCTGATAGGCATTTCAGATGTAGTTTCCGATAGGCATTTCAAAAATAGGTACCGATAGGCATTTCAGATATAGGTGCCGATAGGCATTTCAGATATAGTTGCCGATTGGCATTTTAAAAATAGGTGCCGATAGGCATTTCAGATATAGAAGCCGATAGGTATTTCAAATATAGGTGTGGATAGGCATTTCAGATATGGTTGCCGATAGGCATTTCAAATATAGGTGCTGATAGTCATTTCAGATGTAGTTTCCGATAGGCATTTCAAAAATAGGTTCCGATAGGCATTTCAGATATAGGTGCCGATAGGCATTTCAGATATACTTACCGATTGGCATTTTAAAAATAGGTGCCGATAGGCATTTAAGATGTAGTTTCCGATAGGCATTTCAAAAATAGGTGCCGATAGGCATTTCAGATATAGGTGCCGATAGGCATATCAGATATAGTTGCCGATAGGCATTTAAAATATGTGCCGATAGGCATTTCAAATATAGGTGTCGACCGGCATTTCAGATATAAATGCCGAAAGGCATTTCAGATATAGGTGCCAATAGGCATTTCTGATGTGGTTGCCGGTAGGCATTTCAAATATAGGTGCTGATAGGCATTTCAGATGTAGTTTCCGATAGGCATTTCAAAAATAGGTACCGATAGGCATTTCAGATATAGGTGCTGATAGGCATTTCAGATATAGTTGCCGATTGGCATTTTAAAAATAGGTGCCGATAGGCATTTCAGATATAGAAGCCGATAGGTATTTCAAATATAGGTGTGAATAGGCATTTCAGATATGGTTGCCGATAGGCATTTCAAATATAGGTGCTGATAGTCATTTCAGATGTAGTTTCCGATAGGCATTTCAAATATAGGTTCCGATAGGCATTTCAGATATAGGTGCCGATAGGCATTTCAGATATACTTACCGATTGGCATTTTAAAAATAGGTGCCGATAGGCATTTTAGATGTAGTTTCCGATAGGCATTTCAAAAATAGGTGCCGATAGGCATTTCAGATATAGGTGCCGATAGGCATATCAGATATAGTTGCCGATAGGCATTTAAAATATACGTGCCGATAGGCATTTCAAATATAGGTGTCGACCGGCATTTCAGATATAAATGCCGAAAGGCATTTCAGATATAGGTGCCGATAGGCATTTCTGATGTGGTTGCCGATAGGCATTTCAAATATAGGTGCTGATAGGCATTTCAGATGTAGTTTCCGATAGGCATTTCAAAAATAGGTACCGATAGGCATTTCAGATATAGGTGCCGATAAGCATTTCAGATATAGTTGCCGATTGGCATTTTAAAAATAGGTGCCGATAGGCAATTCAGATATAGAAGCCGATAGGTATTTCAAATATAGGTGTGGATAGGCATTTCAGATATGGTTGCCGATAGGCATTTCAAATATAGGTGCTGATAGTCATTTCAGATGTAGTTTCCGATAGGCATTTCAAAAATAGGTTCCGATAGACATTTCAGATTTAGGTGCCGATAGGCATTTCAGATATACTTACCGATTGGCATTTTAAAAATAGGTGCCGATAGGCATTTTAGATGTAGTTTCCGATAGGCATTTCAAAAATAGGTGCCGATAGGCATTTCAGATATAGGTGCCGATAGGCATATCAGATATAGTTGCCGATAGGCATTTAAAATATATGTGCCGATAGGCATTTCAAATATAGGTGTCGACCGGTATTTCAGATATAAATGCCGAAAGGCATTTCAGATATAGGTGCCGATAGGCATTTCTGATGTGGTTGCCGATAGGCATTTCAAATATAGGTGCTGATAGGCATTTCAGATGTAGTTTCCGATAGGCATTTCTAAAATAGGTACCGATAGGCATTTCAGATATAGGTGCCGATAGGCATTTCAGATATAGTTGCCGATTGGCATTTTAAAAATAGGTGCTGATAGGCATTTCAGATATAGAAGCCGATAGGTATTTCAAATATAGGTGTGGATAGGCATTTCAGATATGGTTGCCGATAGGCACTTCAAATATAGGTGCTGATAGTCATTTCAGATGTAGTTTCCGATAGGCATTTCAAAAATAGGTTCCGATAGGCATTTCAGATATAGGTGCCGATAGGCATTTCAGATATACTTACCGATTGGCATTTTAAAAATAGGTGCCGATAGGCATTTTAGATGTAGTTTCCGATAAGCATTTCAAAAATAGGTGCCGATAGGCATTTCAGATATAGGTGCCGATAGGCATATCAGATATAGTTGCCGATAGGCATTTAAAATATATGTGCCGATAGGCATTTCAAATATAGGTGTCGACCGGCATTTTAGATATAAATGCCGAAAGGCACTTCAGATATAGGTGCCGATAGGCATTTCAGATATAGAAGCCGATAGGTATTTCAAATATAGGTGTGGATAGGCATTTCAGATATGGTTGCCGATGGGCATTTCAAATATAGGTGCTGATAGTCATTTCAGATGTAGTTCCCGATAGGCATTTCAAAAATAGGTTCCGATAGGCATTTCAGATATAGGTGCCGATAGGCATTTCAGATATACTTACCGATTGGCATTTTAAAAATAGGTGCCAATAGGCATTTTAGATGTAGTTTCCGATAGGCATTTCAAAAATAGGTGCCGATAGGCATTTCAGATATAAGTGCCGATAGGCATATCAGATATAGTTGCCGATAGGCATTTAAAGTATATGTGCCGATAGGCATTTCAAATATAGGTGTCGACCGGCATTTCAGATATAAATGCCGAAAGGCATTTCAGATATAGGTGCCGATAGGCATTTCTGATGTGGTTGCCGATAGGCATTTCAAATATAGGTGCTGATAGGCATTTCAGATGTAGTTTCCGATAGGCATTTCAAAAATAGGTACCGATAGGCATTTCAGATATAGGTGCCGATAGGCATTTCAGATATAGTTGCCGATTGGCATTTTTAAAATAGGTGCCGAAACGCATTTCAGATATAGAAGCCGATAGGTATTTCATATATAGGTGTGGATAGGCATTTCAGATATGGTTGCCGATAGGCATTTCAAATATAGGTGCTGATAGTCATTTTAGATGTAGTTTCCGATAGGCATTTCAAAAATAGGTTCCGATAGGCATTTCAGATATAGGTGCCGATAGGCATTTCAGATATACTTACCGATTGGCATTTTAAAAATAGGTGCCGATAGGCATTTTAGATGTAGTTTCCGATAGGCATTTCAAAAATAGGTGCGGATAGGCATTTCAGATATAGGTGCCGATAGGCATATCAGATATAGTTGCCGATAGGCATTTAAAATATATGTGCCGATAGGCATTTCAAATATAGGTGTCGACCGGCATTTCAGATATAAATGCCGAAAGGCATTTCAGATATAGGTGCCGATAGGCATTTCTGATGTGGTTGCCGATAGGCATTTCAAATATAGGTGCTGATAGGCATTTCAGATGTAGTTTCCGATAGGCATTTCAAAAATAGGTACCGATAGGCATTTCAGATATAGGTGCCGATAGGCATTTCAGATATAGTTGCCGATTGGCATTTTAAAAATAGGTGCCGATAGGCATTTCAGATATAGAAGCCGATAGGTATTTCAAATATAGGTGTGGATAGGCATTTCAGATATGGTTGCCGATAGGCATTTCAAATATAGGTACTGATAGTCATTTCAGATGTAGTTTCCGATAGGCATTTCAAAAATAGGTTCCGATAGGCATTTCAGACATAGGTGCCGATAGGCATTTCAGATATACTTACCGATTGGCATTTTAAAAATAGGTGCCGATAGGCATTTTAGAGGTAGTTTCCGATAGGCATTTCAAAAATAGGTGCCGATAGGCATTTCAGATATAGGTGCCGATAGGCATATCAGATATAGTTGCCGATAGGCATTTAAAATATATGTGCCGATAGGCATTTTAAATATAGGTGTCCACCGGCATTTCAGATATAAATGCCGAAAGGCATTTCAGATATAGGTCCCGATAGGCATTTCCGATGTGGTTGCCGATAGGCATTTCAAATATAGGTGCTGATAGGCATTTCAGATGTAGTTTCCGATAGGCATTTCTAAAATAGGTACCGATAGGCATTTCAGATATAGGTGCCGATAGGCATTTCAGATATAGTTGCCGATTGGCATTTTAAAAATAGGTGCTGATAGGCATTTCAGATATAGAAGCCGATAGGTATTTCAAATATAGGTGTGGATAGGCATTTCAGATATGGTTGCCGATAGGCACTTCAAATATAGGTGCTGATAGTCATTTCAGATGTAGTTTCCGATAGGCATTTCAAAAATAGGTTCCGATAGGCATTTCAGATATAGGTGCCGATAGGCATTTCAGATATACTTACCGATTGGCATTTTAAAAATAGGTGCCGATAGGCATTTTAGATGTAGTTTCCGATAAGCATTTCAAAAATAGGTGCCGATAGGCATTTCAGATATAGGTGCCGATAGGCATATCAGATATAGTTGCCGATAGGCATTTAAAATATATGTGCCGATAGGCATTTCAAATATAGGTGTCGACCGGCATTTTAGATATAAATGCCGAAAGGCACTTCAGATATAGGTGCCGATAGGCATTTCTGATGTGGTTGCCGATAGGCATTTCAAATATAGGTGCTGATAGGCATTTCAGATGTAGTTTCCGATAGGCATTTCAAAAATAGGTACCGATAGGCATTTCAGATATAGGTGCCGATAGGCATTTCAGATATAGTTGCCGATTGGCATTTTAAAAATAGGTGCCGATAGGCATTTCAGATATAGAAGCCGATAGGTATTTCAAATATAGGTGTGGATAGGCATTTCAGATATGGTTGCCGATAGGCATTTCAAATATAGGTGCTGATAGTCATTTCAGATGTAGTTTCCGATAGGCATTTCAAAAATAGGTTCCGATAGGCATTTCAGATATAGGTGCCGATAGGCATTTCAGATATACTTACCGATTGGCATTTTAAAAATAGGTGCCGATAGGCATTTTAGATGTAGTTTCCGATAGGCATTTCAAAAATAGGTGCCGATAGGCATTTCAGATATAGGTGCCGATAGGCATATCAGATATAGTTGCCGATAGGTATTTAAAATATATGTGCCGATAGGCATTTTAAATATAGGTGTCGACCGGCATTTCAGATAAAAATGCCGAAAGGCATTTCAGATATAGGTGCCATAGGCATTTCTGATGTGGTTGCCGATAGGCATTTCAAATATAGGTGCTGATAGGCATTTCAGATGTAGTTTCGGATAGGCATTTCAAAAATAGGTACCGATAGGCATTTCAGATATATACGTGCCGATAGGCATTTTAGATATAGTTGCCGATTGGCATTTTAAAAATAGGTGCCGATAGGCATTTCAGATATAGAAGCCGATAGGTATTTCAAATATAGGTGTGGATAGGCATTTCAGATATGGTTGCCGATAGGCATTTCAAATATAGGTGCTGATAGTCATTTCAGATGTAGTTTCCGATAGGCATTTCAAAAATAGGTTCCGATAGGCATTTCAGATATAGGTGCCGATAGGCATTTCAGATATACTTACCGATTGGCAATTTAAAAATAGGTGCCGATAGGCATTTTAGATGTAGTTTCCGATAGGCATTTCAAAAATAGGTGCCGATAGGCATTTCAGATATAGGTGCCGATAGGCATATCAGACATAGTTGCCGATACGCATTAAAATCATATGTGCCGATAGGCATTTCAAATATAGGTGTCGACCGGCATTTCAGATATAAATGCCGAAAGGCATTTCAGATATAGGTGCCGATAGGTATTTCTGATGTGGTTGCCGATAGGCATTTCAAATATAGGTACTGATAGGCATTTCAGATGTAGTTTCCAATAGGCATTTCAAAAATAGGTACCGTTAGGCATTTTAGATATAGGTGCCGATAGGCATTTCAGATATAGTTGCCGATTGGCATTTTAAAAATAGGTGCCGATAGGCATTTCAGATATAGAAGTCGATAGGTATTTCAAATACAGGTGTGGATAGGCATTTCAGATATGGTTGCCGATAGGCATTTCAAATATAGGTGCTGATAGTCATTTCAGATGTAGTTTCCGATAGGCATTTCAAAAATAGGTTCCGATAGGCATTTCAGATATAGGTGCCGATAGGCATTTCAGATATACTTACTGATTGGCATTTTAAAAATAGGTGCCGATAGGCATTTTAGATGTAGTTTCCGATAGGCATTTCAAAAATAGGTGCCGATAGGCATTTCAGATATAGGTGCCGATAGGCATATCAGATATAGTTGCCGATAGGCATTTAAAATATATGTGCCGATAGGCATTTCAAATATAGGTGTCGACCGGCATTTCAGATATAAATGCCGAAAGGCATTTCAGATATAGGTGCCGATAGGCATTTCTGATGTGGTTGCCAATAGGCATTTCAAATATAGGTGCTGATAGGCATTTCAGATGTAGTTTCCGATAGGCATTTCAAAAATAGGTACCGATAGGCATTTCAGATATAGGTGCCGATAGGCATTTCAGATATAGTTGACCATTGGCATTTTAAAAATAGGTGCCGATAGGCATTTCAGATATAGAAGCCGATAGGTATTTCAAATATAGGTGTGGATAGGCATTTCAGATAAGGTTGCCGATAGGCATTTCAAATATAGGCGCTGATAGTCATTTCAGATGTAGTTTCCGATAGGCATTTCAAAAATAGGTTTCGATAGGCATTTCAGATATAGGTGCCGATAGGCATTTCAGATATACTTACCGATTGGCATTTTAAAAATAGGTGCCGATAGGCATTTTAGATGTAGTTTCCGATAGGCATTTCAAAAATAGGTGCCGATAAGCATTTCAGATATAGGTGCCGATAGGCATATCAGATATAGTTGCCGATAGGCATTTAAAATATATGTGCCGATAGGCATTTCAAATATAGGTGTCGACCGGCATTTCAGATATAAATGCCGAAAGGCATTTCAGATATAGGTGCCGATAGGCATTTCTGATGTGGTTGCCGATAGGCATTTCAAATATAGGTGCTGATAGGCATTTCAGATGTAGTTTTCGATAGGCATTTCAAAAATAGGTACCGATAGGCATTTCAGATATAGGTGCCGATAGGCATTTCAGATATAGTTGCCGATTGGCATTTTAAAAATAGGTGCCGATAGGCATTTCAGATATAGAAGCCGATAGGTATTTCAAATATAGGTGTGGATAGGCATTTCAGATATGGCTGTCGATAGGCATTTCAAATATAGGTGCTGATAGTCATTTCAGATGTAGTTTCCGATAGGCATTTCAAAAATAGGTTCCGATAGGCATTTCAGATATAGGTGCCGATAGGCATTTCAGATATACTTACCGATTGGCATTTTAAAAATAGGTGCCGATAGGCATTTCAAAAATAGGTGCCTAAAGGCATTTCAGATATAGGTGCCGATAGGCATATCAGATATAGTTGCCGATAGGCATTTAAAATATATGTGCCGATAGGCATTTCAAATATAGGTGTCGACCGGCATTTCAGATATAAATGCCGAAAGGCATTTCAGATATAGGTGCCGATAGGTATTTCTGATGTGGTTGCCGATAGGCATTTCAAATATAGGTACTGATAGGCATTTCAGATGTAGTTTCCGATAGGCATTTCAAAAATAGGTACCGTTAGGCATTTTAGATATAGGTGCCGATAGGCATTTCAGATATAGTTGCCGATTGGCATTTTAAAAATAGGTGCCGATAGGCATTTCAGATATAGAAGTCGATAGGTATTTCAAATACAGGTGTGGATAGGCATTTCAGATATGGTTGCCGATAGGCATTTCAAATATAGGTGCTGATAGTCATTTCAGATGTAGTTTCCGATAGGCATTTCAAAAATAGGTTCCGATAGGCATTTCAGATATAGGTGCCGATAGGCATTTCAGATATACTTACTGATTGGCATTTTAAAAATAGGTGCCGATAGGCATTTTAGATGTAGTTTCCGATAGGCATTTCAAAAATAGGTGCCGATAGGCATTTCAGATATAGGTGCCGATAGGCATATCAGATATAGTTGCCGATAGGCATTTAAAATATATGTGCCGATAGGCATTTCAAATATAGGTGTCGACCGGCATTTCAGATATAAATGCCGAAAGGCATTTCAGATATAGGTGCCGATAGGCATTTCTGATGTGGTTGCCAATAGGCATTTCAAATATAGGTGCTGATAGGCATTTCAGATGTAGTTTCCGATAGGCATTTCAAAAATAGGTACCGATAGGCATTTCAGATATAGGTGCCGATAGGCATTTCAGATATAGTTGACGATTGGCATTTTAAAAATAGGTGCCGATAGGCATTTCAGATATAGAAGCCGATAGGTATTTCAAATATAGGTGTGGATAGGCATTTCAGATAAGGTTGCCGATAGGCATTTCAAATATAGGCGCTGATAGTCATTTCAGATGTAGTTTCCGATAGGCATTTCAAAAATAGGTTTCGATAGGCATTTCAGATATAGGTGCCGATAGGCATTTCAGATATACTTACCGATTGGCATTTTAAAAATAGGTGCCGATAGGCATTTTAGATGTAGTTTCCGATAGGCATTTCAAAAATAGGTGCCGATAAGCATTTCAGATATAGGTGCCGATAGGCATATCAGATATAGTTGCCGATAGGCATTTAAAATATATGTGCCGATAGGCATTTCAAATATAGGTGTCGACCGGCATTTCAGATATAAATGCCGAAAGGCATTTCAGATATAGGTGCCGATAGGCATTTCTGATGTGGTTGCCGATAGGCATTTCAAATATAGGTGCTGATAGGCATTTCAGATGTAGTTTCCGATAGGCATTTCAAAAATAGGTACCGATAGGCATTTCAGATATAGGTGCCGATAGGCATTTCAGATATAGTTGCCGATTGGCATTTTAAAAATAGGTGCCGATAGGCATTTCAGATATAGAAGCCGATAGGTATTTCAAATATAGGTGTGGATAGGCATTTCAGATATGGTTGCCGATAGGCATTTCAAATATAGGTGCTGATAGTCATTTCAGATGTAGTTTCCGATAGGCATTTCAAAAATAGGTTCCGATAGGCATTTCAGACATAAGTGCCGATAGGCATTTCAGATATACTTACCGATTGGCATTTTAAAAATAGGTGCCGATAGGCATTTTAGATGTAGTTTCCGATAGGCATTTCAAAAATAGGTGCCGATAGGCATTTCAGATATAGGTGCCGATAGGCATATCAGATATAGTTGCCGATAGGCATTTAAAATATATGTGCCGATAGGCATTTCAAATATAGGTGTCGACCGGCATTTCAGATATAAATGCCGAAAGGCATTTCAGATATAGGTGCCGATAGGCATTTCTGATGTGGTTGCCGATAGGCATTTCAAATATAGATGCTGATAGGCATTTCAGATGTAGTTTCCGATAGGCATTTCAAAAATAGGTACCGATAGGCATTTCAGATATAGGTGCCGATAGGCATTTCAGATATAGTTGCCGATTGGCATTTTAAAAATAGGTGCCGATAGGCATTTCAGATATAGAAGCCGATAGGTATTTCAAATATAGGTGTGGATAGGCATTTCAGATATGGTTGCCGATAGGCATTTCAAATATAGGTGCTGATAGTCATTTCAGATGTAGTTTCCGATAGGCATTTCAAAAATAGGTTCCGATAGGCATTTCAGATATAGGTGCCGATAGGCATTTCAGATATACTTACCGATTGGCATTTTAAAAATAGGTGCCGATAGGCATTTCAGATATAGGTGCCGATAGGCATATCAGATATAGTTGCCGATAGGCATTTAAAATATATGTGCCGATAGACATTTCAAATATAGGTGTCGACCGGCATTTCAGATATAAATGCCGAAAGGCATTTCAGATATAGGTGCCGATAGGCATTTCTGATGTGGTTGCCGATAGGCATTTCAAATATAGGTGCTGATAGGCATTTCAGATGTAGTTTCCGATAGGCATTTCAAAAATAGGTACCGATAGGCATTTCAGATATAGGTGCCGATAGGCATTTCAGATATAGTTGCCGATTGGCATTTTAAAAATAGGTGCCGATAGGCATTTCAGATATAGAAGCCGATAGGTATTTCAAATATAGGTGTGGATAGGCATTTCAGATTTGGTTGCCGATAGGCATTTCAGATATGGTGTCCGATAGGCATTTCAAATATAGGTGGTGATAGTCATTTCAGATGTAGTTTCCGATAGGCATTTCAAAAATAGGTTCCGATAGGCATTTCAGATATAGGTGCCGATAGGCATTTCAGATATACTTACCGATTGGCCTTTTAAAAATAGGTGCCGATAGGCATTTTAGATGTAGTTTCCGATAGGCATTTCAAAAATAGGTGCCGATAGGCATTTCAGATATAGGTGCCGATAGGCATATCAGATATAGTTGCCGATAGGCATTTAAATTATATGTGCCGATAGGCATTTCAAATATAGGTGTCGACCGGCATTTCAGATATAAATGACGAAAGGCATTTCAGATATAGGTGCCGATAGGCATTTCTGATGTGGTTGTCGATAGGCATTTCAAATATAGGTGCTGATAGGCATTTCAGATGTAGTTTCCGATAGGCATTTCAAAAACAGGTACCGATAGGCATTTCAGATATAGGTGCCGATAGGCATTTCAGATATAGTTGCCGATTGGCATTTTAAAAATAGGTGCTGATAGGCATTTTAGATATAGAAGCCGATAGGTATTTCAAATATAGGTGTTGATAGGCATTTCAGATATGGTTGCCGATAGGCATTTCAAATATAGGTGCTGATAGTCATTTCAGATGTAGTTTTCGATAGGCATTTCAAAAATAGGTTCCGATAGGCATTTCAGATATAGGTGCCGATAGGCATTTCAGATATACTTACCGATTGGCATTTTAAAAATAGGTGCCGATAGGCATTTTAGATGTAGTTTCCGATAGGCATTTTAAAAATAGGTGCCGATAGGCATTTCAGATATAGGTGCCGATAGGCATATCAGATATAGTTGCCGATAGGCATTTAAAATATATGTGCCGATAGGCATTTCAAATATAGGTGTCGACCGGCATTTCAGATATAAATGCCGAAAGGCATTTCAGATATAGGTGCCGATAGGTATTTCTGATGTGGTTGCCGATAGGCATTTCAAATATAGGTGCTGATAGGCATTTCAGATGTAGTTTCCGATAGGCATTTCAAAAATAGGTACCGATAGGCATTTTAGATATAGGTGCCGATAGGCATTTCAGATATAGTTGCCGTTGGCATTTTAAAAATAGGTGCCGATAGGCATTTCAGATATAGAAGCCGATAGGTATTTCAAATACAGGTGTGGATAGGCATTTCAGATATGGTTGCCGATAGGCATTTCAAATATAGGTGCTGATAGTCATTTCAGATGTAGTTTCCGATAGGCATTTCAAAAATAGGTTCCGATAGGCATTTCAGATATAGGTGCCGATAGGCATTTCAGATATACTTACTGATTGGCATTTTAAAAATAGGTGCCGATAGGCATTTTAGATGTAGTTTCCGATAGGCATTTCAAAAATAGGTGCCGATAGGCATTTCAGATATAGGTGCCGATAGGCATATCAGATATAGTCGCCGATAGGCATTTAAAATATATGTGCCGATAGGCATTTCAAATATAGGTGTCGACCGGCATTTCAGATATAAATGCCGAAAGGCATTTCAGATATAGGTGCCGATAGGCATTTTTGATGTGGTTGCCGATAGGCATTACAAATATAGGTGCTGATAGGCATTTCAGATGTAGTTTCCGATAGGCATTTCAAAAATAGGTCCTGATAGCAATTTCAGATATAGGTGCCGATAGGCATTTCAGATATAGTTGACGATTGGCATTTTAAAAATAGGTGCCGATAGGCATTTCAGATATAGAAGCCGATAGGTATTTCAAATATAGGTGTGGATAGGCATTTCAGATAAGGTTGCCGATAGGCATTTCAAATATAGGTGCTGATAGTCATTTCAGATGTAGTTTCCGATAGGCATTTCAAAAATAGGTTTCGATAGGCATTTAAGATATAGGTGCCGATAGGCATTTCAGATATACTTACCGATTGGCATTTTAAAAATAGGTGCCGATAGGCAATTTAGATGTAGTTTCCGATAGGCATTTCAAAAATAGGTGCCGATAAGCATTTCAGATATAGGTGCCGATAGGCATATCAGATATAGTTGCCGATAGGCATTTAAAATATATGTGCCGATAGGCATTTCAAATATAGGTGTCGACCGGCATTTCAGATATAAATGCCGAAAGGCATTTCAGATATAGGTGCCGATAGGCATTTCTGATGTGTTTGCCGATAGGCATTTCAAATATAGGTGCTGATAGGCATTTCAGATGTAGTTTCCGATAGGCATTTCAAAAATAGGTACCGATAGGCATTTCAGATATAGGTGCCGATAGGCATTTCAGATATAGAAGCCGATAGGTATTTCAAATATAGGTGTGGATAGGCATTTCAGATATGGTTGCCGATAGGCATTTCAAATATAGGTGCTGATAGTCATTTCAGATGTAGTTTCCGATAGGCATTTCAAAAATAGGTTCCGATAGGCATTTCAGACATAGGTGCCGATAGGCATTTCAGATATACTTACCGATTGGCAATTTAAAAATAGGTGCCGATAGGCATTTTAGATGTAGTTTCCGATAGGCATTTCAAAAATAGGTGCCGATGGGCATTTCAGATATAGGTGCCGATAGGCATATCAGATATAGTTGCCGATGGGCATTTAAAATATATGTGCCGATAGGCATTTCAAATATAGGTGTCGACCGGCATTTCAGATATAAATGCCGAATGGCATTTCAGATATAGGTGCCGATAGGCATTTCTGATGTGGTTGCCGATAGGCATTTCAAATATAGGTACTGATAGGCATTTCAGATGTAGTTTCCGATAGGCATTTCAAAAATAGGTACCGATAGGCATTTCAGATATAGGTGCCGATAGGCATTTCAGATATAGTTGCCGATTGGCATTTTAAAAATAGGTGCCGATAGGCATTTCAGATATAGAAGTTGATAGGTATTTCAAATATAGGTGTGGATAGGCATTTCAGATATGGTTGCCGATAGGCATTTCAAATATAGGTGCTGATAGTCATTTCAGATGTAGTTTCCGATAGGCATTTCAAAAATAGGTTCCGATGGGCATTTCAGATATAGGTGCCGATAGGCATTTCAGATATACTTACCGATTGGCATTTTAAAAATAGGTGCCGATAGGCATTTTAGATGTAGTTTCCGATAGGCATTTCAAAAATAGGTGCCGATAGGCATTTCAGATATAGGTGCCGATAGGCATATCAGATATAGTTGCCGATAGGCATTTAAAATATATGTGCCGATAGGCATTTCAAACATAGGTGTCGACCGGCATTTCAGATATAAATGCCGAAAGGCATTTCAGATATAGGTGCCGATAGGCATTTCTGATGTGGTTGCCGATAGGCATTTCAAATATAGGTGCTGATAGGCATTTCAGATGTAGTTTCCGATAGGCATTTCAAAAATAGGTACCGATAGGCATTTCAGATATAGGTGCCGATAGGCATTTCAGATATAGTTGCCGATTGGCATTTTAAAAATAGGTGCCGATAGGCATTTCAGATATAGAAGCCGATAGGTATTTCAAATATAGGTGTGGATAGGCATTTTAGATATGGTTGCCGATAGGCATTTCAAATATAGGTGCTGATAGTCATTTCAGATGTAGTTTCCGATAGGCATTTCAAAAATAGGTTCCGATAGGCATTTCAGATATAGGTGCCGATAGGCATTTTAGATATACTTACCGATTGGTATTTTAAAAATAGGTGCCGATAGGCATTTTAGATGTAGTTTCCGATAGGCATTCCAAAAATAGGTGCCGATAGGCATTTCAGATATAGGTGCCGATAGGCATATCAGATATATTTGCCGATAGGCATTTAAAATATATGTGCCGATAGGCATTTCAAATATAGGTGTCGACCGGCATTTCAGATATAAATGCCGAAAGGCATTTCAGATATAGGTGCCGATAGGCATTTCTGATGTGGTTGCCGATAGGCATTTCAAATATAGGTACCGATAGGCATTTCAGATATAGGTACCGATAGGCATTTCAAATATAGTTACCGATTGGCATTTTAAAAATAGGTGCCGATAGGCATTTCAGATATAGAAGCCGATAGGTATTTTAAATATAGGTGTGGATAGGCATTTCAGATATGGTTGCCGATAGGCATTTCAAATATAGGTGCTGATAGTCATTTCAGATGTAGTTTCCGATAGGCATTTCAAAAATAGGTTTCGATAGGCATTTCAGATATAGGTGCCGATAGGCATTTCAGATATAGTTGACGATTGGCATTTTAAAAATAGGTGCCGATAGGCATTTCAGATATAGAAACCGATAGGTATTTCAAATATAGGTGTGGATAGGCATTTCAGATAAGGTTGCCGATAGGCATTTCAAATATACTTGTCGACCGGCATTTCAGATATAAATGCCGAAAGGCATTTCAGATATAGGTGCCGATAGGAATTTCTGATGTGGTTGCCGATAGGCATTTCAAATATAGGTGCTGATAGGCATTTCAGATGTAGTTTCCGATAGGCACTTCAAAAATAGGTACCATAGGCATTTCAGATATAGGTGCCGATAGGCATTTCAGATATAGTTGCCGATTGGCATTTTAAAAATAGGTGCCGATAGGCATTTCAGATATAGAAGCCGATAGGTATTTCAAATATAGGTGTGGATAGGCATTTCAGATATGGTTGCCGATAGGCATTTCAAATATAGGTGCTGATAGTCATTTCAGATGTAGTTTCCGATAGGCATTTCAAAAATAGGTTCCGATAGGCATTTCAGATATGGGTGCCGATAGGCATTTCAGATATACTTACCGATTGGCATTTTAAAAATAGGTGCCGATAGGCATTTAAGATGTAGTTTCCGATAGGCATTTCAAAAATAGGTGCCGATAGGCATTTCAGATATAGGTGCCGATAGGCATATCAGATATAGTTGCCGATAGGCATTTAAAATATGTGCCGATAGGCATTTCAAATATAGGTGTCGACCGGCATTTCAGATATAAATGCCGAAAGGCATTTCAGATATAGGTGCCGATAGGCATTTCTGATGTGGTTGCCGATGGGCATTTCAAATATAGGTTCCGATAGGCATTTCAGATATAGGTGCCGATAGGCATTTCAGATATACTTACCGATTGGCATTTTAAAAATAGGTGCCGATAGGCATTTTAGATGTAGTTTCCGATAGGCATTTCAAAAATAGGTGCCGATAGGCATTTCAGATATAGGTGCCGATAGGCATATCAGATATAGTTGCCGATAGGCATTTAAAATATATGTGCCTATAGGCATTTCAAATCTAGGTGTCGACCGGCATTTCAGATATAAATGCCGAAAGGCATTTCAGATATAGGTGCCGATAGGCATTTCTGATGTGGTTGCCGATAGGCATTTCAAATATAGGTGCTGATAGGCATTTCAGGTGTAGTTTCCGATAGGCATTTCAAAAATAGGTACCGATAGGCATTTCAGATATAGGTGCCGATAGGCATTTCAGATATAGGTGCCGATAGGCATTTCAGATATAGTTGCCGATTGGCATTTTAAAAATAGGTGCCGATAGGCATTTCAGATATAGAAGCCGATAGGTAATTCAAATATAGGTGTGGATAGGCATTTCAGATATGGTTGCCGATAGGCATTTCAAATACAGGTGCTGATAGTCATTTCAGATGAAGTTTCCGATAGGCATTTCAAAAATAGGTTCCGATAGGCATTTCAGATATAGGTGCCGATAGGCATTTCAGATATACTTACCGATTGGCATTTTAAAAATAGGTGCCGATAGGCATTTTAGATGTAGTTTCCGATAGGCATTTCAAAAATAGGTGCCGATAGGCATTTCAGATATAGGTGCCGATAGGCATATCAGATATAGTTGCCGATAGGCATTTAAAATATATGTGCCGATAGGCATTTCAAATATAGGTGTCGACCGGCATTTCAGATATAAATGCCGAAAGGCATTTCAGATATAGGTGCCGATAGGCATTTCTGATGTGGTTGCCGATAGGCATTTCAAATATAGGTGCTGATAGGCATTTCAGATGTAGTTTCCGATAGGCATTTCAAAAATAGGTACCGATAGGCATTTCAGATATAGGTGCCGATAGGCATTTCAGATATAGTTGCCGATTGGCATTTTAAAAATAGGTGCCGATAGGCATTTCAGATATAGAAGCCGATAGGTATTTCAAATATAGGTGTGGATTGGCATTTCAGATATGGTTGCCGATAGGCATTTCAAATATAGGTGCTGATAGTCATTTCAGATGTAGTTTCCGATAGGCATTTCAAAAATAGGTTCCGATAGGCATTTCAGATATAGGTGCCGATAGGCATTTCAGATATACTTACCGATTGGCATTTTAAAAATAGGTGCCAATAGGCACTTTAGATGTAGTTTCCGATAGGCATTTCAAAAATAGGTGCCGATAGGCATTTCAGATATAGGTGCCGATAGGCATATCAGATATAGTTGCCGATAGGCATTTAAAATATATGTGCCGATAGGCATCTCAAATATAGGTGTCGACCGGCATTTCAGATATAAATGCCGAAAGGCATTTCAGATATAGGTGCCGATAGGCATTTCTGATGTGGTTGCCGATAGGCATTTCAAATATAGGTGCTGATAGGCATTTCAGATGTAGTTTCCGATAGGCATTTAAAAAATAGGTACCGATAGGCATTTCAGATATAGGTGCCGATAGGCATTTCAGATATAGTTGCCGATTGGCATTTTAAAAATAGGTGCCGATACGCATTTCAGATATAGAAGCCGATAGGTATTTCAAATATAGGTGTGGATAGGCATTTCAGATATGGTTGCCGATAGGCATTTCAAATATAGGTGCTGATAGTCATTTCAGATGTAGTTTCCGATAGGCATTTCAAAAATAGGTTCCGATAGGCATTTCAGACATAGGTGCCGATAGGCATTTCAGATATACTTACCGATTGGCATTTTAAAAATAGGTGCCAATAGGCATTTTAGATGTAGTTTCCGATAGGCATTTCAAAAATAGGTGCCGATAGGCATTTTAGATATAGGTGCCGATAGGCATATCAGATATAGTTGCCGATAGGTATTTAAAATATATGTGCCGATAGGCATTTTAAATATAGGTGTCCACCGGCATTTCAGATATAAATGCCGAAAGGCATTTCAGATATAGGTCCCGATAGGCATTTCTGATGTGGTTGCCGATAGGCATTTCAAATATAGGTGCTGATAGGCATTTCAGATGTAGATTCCGATAGGCATTTCAAAAATAGGTACCGATAGGCATTTCAGATATAGGTGCCGATAGGCATTTCAGATATAGTTGCCGATTGGCATTTTAAAAATAGGTGCTGATAGGCATTTCAGATATAGAAGCCGATAGGTATTTCAAATATAGGTGTGGATAGGCATTTCAGATATGGTTGCCGATAGGCATTTCAAATATAGGTGCTGATAGTCATTTCAGATGTAGTTTCCGATAGGCATTTCAAAAATAGGTTCCGATAGGCATTTCAGATATAGGTGCCGATAGGCATTTCAGATATACTTTCCGATTGGCATTTTAAAAATAGGTGCCGATAGGCATTTTAGATGTAGTTTCCGATAAGCATTTCAAAAATAGGTGCCGATAGGCATTTCAGATATAGGTGCCGATAGGCATATCAGATATAGTTGCCGATAGGCATTTAAAATATATGTGCCGATAGGCATTTCAAATATAGGTGTCGACCGGCATTTTAGATATAAATGCCGAAAGGCATTTCAGATATAGGTGCCGATAGGCATTTCTGATGTGGTTGCCGATAGGCATTTCAAATATAGGTGCTGATAGGCATTTCAGATGTAGTTTCCGATAGGCATTTCAAAAATAGGTACCGATAGGCATTTCAGATATAGGTGCCGATAGGCATTTCAGATATAGTTGCCGATTGGCATTTTAAAAATAGGTGCCGATAGGCATTTCAGATATAGAAGCCGATAGGTATTTCAAATATAGGTGTGGATAGGCATTTCAGATATGGTTGCCGATAGGCATTTCAAATATAGGTGCTGATAGTCATTTCAGATGTAGTTTCCGATAGGCATTTCAAAAATAGGTTCCGATAGGCATTTCAGATATAGGTGCCGATAGGCATTTCAGATATACTTACCGATTGGCATTTTAAAAATAGGTGCCGATAGGCATTTTAGATGTAGTTTCCGATAGGCATTTCAAAAATAGGTGCCGATAGGCATTTCAGATATAGGTGCCGATAGGCATATCAGATATAGTTGCCGATAGGCATTTAAAATATATATGCCGATAGGCATTTCAAATATAGGTGTCGACCGGCATTTCAGATATAAATGCCGAAAAGCATTTCAGATCTAGGTGCCGATAGGCATTTCTGATGTGGTTGCCGATAGGCATTTCAAATATAGGTGCTGATAGGCATTTCAGACGTAGTTTCCGATAGGCATTTCAAAAATAGGTACCGATAGGCATTTCAGATATAGGTGCCGATAGGCATTTCAGATATAGTTGCCGATTGACATTTTAAAAATAGGTGCCGATAGGCATTTCAGATATAGAAGCCGATAGGTATTTCAAATATAGTTGTGGATAGGCATTTCAGATATGGTTGCCGATAGGCATTTCAAATATAGGTGCTGATAGTCATTTCAGATGTAGTTTCGGATAGGCATTTCAAAAATAGGTACCGATAGGCATTTCAGATATAGGTGCCGATAGGCATTTCAGATATAGTTGCCGATTGGCATTTTAAAAATAGGTGCCGATAGGCATTTCAGATATAGAAGCCGATAGGTATTTCAAATATAGGTGTGGATAGGCATTTCAGATATGGTTGCCGATAGGCGTTTCAAATATAGGTGCTGATAGTCATTTCAGATGTAGTTTCCGATAGGCATTTCAAAAATAGGTTCCGATAGGCATTTCAGATATAGGTGCCGATAGGCATTTCAGATATAGTTGCCGATTGGCATCTAAAAATAGGTGCCGATAGGCATTTCAGATATAGAAGCCGATATTTATTTCAAATATAGGTGTGGATAGGCATTTCAGATATGGTTGCCGATAGGCATTTCAAATATAGGTGCTGATAGTCATTTCAGATGTAGTTTCCGATAGGCATTTCAAAAATAGGTTCCGATAGGCATTTCAGATATAGGTGCCGATAGGCATTTCAGATATACTTACCGATTGGCATTTTAAAAATAGGTGCCGATAGGCATTTCAGATATAGGTGCCGATAGGCATATCAGATATAGTTGCCGATAGGCATTTAAAATATATGTGCCGATAGGCATTTCAAATATAGGTGTCGACCGGCATTTCAGATATAAATGCCGAAAGGCATTTCAGATATAGGTGCCGATAGGCATTTCTGATGTGGTTGCCGATAGGCATTTCAAATATAGGTGCTGATAGGCATTTCAGATGTAGTTCCGATAGGCATTTCAAAAATAGGTACCGATAGGCATTTCAGATATAGGTGCCGATAGGCATTTCAGATATAGTTGCCGATTGGCATTTTAAAAATAGGTGCCGATAGGCATTTCAGATATAGAAGCCGATAGGTATTTCAAATATAGGTGTGGATAGGCATTTCAGATATGGTTGCCGATAAGCACTTCAAATATAGGTGCTGATAGTCATTTCAGATGTAGTTTCCGATAGGCATTTCAAAAATAGTTTCCGATAGGCATTTCAGATATGGTGCCGATAGGCATTTCAGATATACTTACCGATTGGCATTTTAAAAATAGGTGCCGATAGGCATTTAAGATGTAGTTTCCGATAGGCATTTCAAAAATAGGTGCCGATAGGCATTTCAAATATAGGTGCCGATAGGCATATCAGATATAGTTGCCGATAGGCATTTAAAATATGTGCCGATAGGCATTTCAAATATAGGTGTCGACCGGCATTTCAGATATAAATGCCGAAAGGCATTTCAGATATAGTTGCCGATAGGCATTTCTGATGTGGTTGCCGATAGGCATTTCAAATGTAGGTTCCGATAGGCATTTCAGATATAGGTGCCGATAGGCATTTCAGATATACTTACCGATTGGCATTTTAAAAATAGGTGCCGATAGGCATTTTAGATGTAGTTTCCGATAGGCATTTCAAAAATAGGTGCCGATAGGCATTTCAGATATAGGTGCCGATAGGCATATCAGATATAGTTGCCGATAGGCATTTAAAATATATGTGCCGATAGGCATTTCAAATCTAGGTGTCGACCGGCATTTCAGATATAAATGCCGAAAGGCATTTCAGATATAGGTGCCGATAGGCATTTCTGATGTGGTTGCCGATAGGCATTTCAAATATAGGTGCTGATAGGCATTTCAGATGTAGTTTCCGATAGGAATTTCAAAAATAGGTACCGATAGGCATTACAGATATAGGTGCCGATAGGCATTTCAGATATAGTTGCCGATTGGCATTTTAAAAATAGGTGCCGATAGGCATTTCAGATATAGAAGCCGATAGGTATTTCAAATATAGGTGTGGATAGGCATCTCAGATATAGTTGCCGATAGGCATTTCAAATACAGGTGCTGATAGTCATTTCAGATGTAGTTTCCGATAGGCATTTCAAAAATAGGTTCCGATAGGCATTTCAGATATAGGTGCCGATAGGCATTTCAGATATACTTACCGATTGGCATTTTAAAAATAGGTGCCGATAGGCATTTTAGATGTAGTTTCCGATAGGCATTTCAAAAATAGGTGCCGATAGGCATTTCAGATATAGGTGCCGATAGGCATATCAGATATAGTTGCCGATAGGCATTTAAAATATATGTGCCGATAGGCATTTAAAATATAGGTGTCGACCGGCATTTCAGATATAAATGCCGAAAGGCATTTCAGATATAGGTGCCGATAGGCATTTCTGATGTGGTTGCCGATAGGCATTTCAAATATAGGTGCTGATAGGCATTTCAGATGTAGTTTCCGATAGGCATTTCAAAAATAGGTACCGATAGGCATTTCAGATATAGGTGCCGATAGGCATTTCAGATATAGTTGCCGATTGGCATTTTAAAAATAGGTGCCGATAGGCATTTCAGATATAGAAGCCGATAGGTATTTCAAATATAGGTGTGGATAGGCATTTCAGATATGGTTGCCGATAGGCATTTCAAATATAGGTGCTGATAGTCATTTCAGATGTAGTTTCCGATAGGCATTTCAAAAATAGGTTCCGATAGGCATTTCAGATATAGGTGCCGATAGGCATTTCAGATATACTTACCGATTGGCATTTTAAAAATAGGTGCCGATAGGCATTTTAGATGTAGTTTCCGATAGGCATTTCAAAAATAGGTGCCGATAGGCATTTCAGATATAGGTGCCGATAGGCATATCAGATATATTTGCCGATAGGCATTTAAAATATGTGTGCCGATAGGCATTTCAAATATAGGTGTCGACCGGCATTTCAGATATAAATGCCGAAAGGCATTTCAGATATAGGTGCCGACAAGCATTTCTGATGTGGTTGCCGATAGGCATTTCAAATATAGGTGCTGATAGGCATTTCAGATGTAGTTTCCGATAGGCATTTCAAAAATAGGTACCGATAGGCATTTCAGATATAGGTGCCGATAGGCATTTCAGATATAGTTGCCGATTGGCATTTTAAAAATAGGTGCCGATAGGCATTTCAGATATAGAAGCCGATAGGTATTTCAAATATAGGTGTGGATAGGCATTTCAGATATGGTTGCCGATAGGCATTTCAAATATAGGTGCTGATAGTCATTTCAGATGTAGTTTCCGATAGGCATTTCAAAAATAGGTTCCGATAGGCATTTCAGATATAGGTGCCGATAGGCATTTCAGATATACTTACCGATTAGCATTTTAAAAATAGGTGCCGATAGGCATTTAAGATGTAGTTTCCGATAGGCATTTCAAAAATAGGTGCCGATAGGCATTTCAGATATAGGTGCCGATAGGCATATCAGATATAGTTGCCGATAGGCATTTAAAATATGTGCCGATAGGCATTTCAAATATAGGTGTCGACCGGCATTTCAGATATAAATGCCGAAAGGCATTTCAGATATAGGTGCCAATAGGCATTTCTGATGTGGTTGCCGGTAGGCATTTCAAATATAGGTGCTGATAGGCATTTCAGATGTAGTTTCCGATAGGCATTTCAAAAATAGGTACCGATAGGCATTTCAGATATAGGTGCCGATAGGCATTTCAGATATAGTTGCCGATTGGCATTTTAAAAATAGGTGCCGATAGGCATTTCAGATATAGAAGCCGATAGGTATTTCAAATATAGGTGTGAATAGGCATTTCAGATATGGTTGCCGATAGGCATTTCAAATATAGGTGCTGATAGTCATTTCAGATGTAGTTTCCGATAGGCATTTCAAATATAGGTTCCGATAGGCATTTCAGATATAGGTGCCGATAGGCATTTCAGATATACTTACCGATTGGCATTTTAAAAATAGGTGCCGATAGGCATTTTAGATGTAGTTTCCGATAGGCATTTCAAAAATAGGTGCCGATAGGCATTTCAGATATAGGTGCCGATAGGCATATCAGATATAGTTGCCGATAGGCATTTAAAATATACGTGCCGATAGGCATTTCAAATATAGGTGTCGACCGGCATTTCAGATATAAATGCCGAAAGGCATTTCAGATATAGGTGCCGATAGGCATTTCTGATGTGGTTGCCGATAGGCATTTCAAATATAGGTGCTGATAGGCATTTCAGATGTAGTTTCCGATAGGCATTTCAAAAATAGGTACCGATAGGCATTTCAGATATAGGTGCCGATAGGCATTTCAGATATAGTTGCCGATTGGCATTTTAAAAATAGGTGCCGATAGGCATTTCAGATATAGAAGCCGATAGGTATTTCAAATATAGGTGTGGATAGGCATTTCAGATATGGTTGCCGATAGGCATTTCAAATATAGGTGCTGATAGTCATTTCAGATGTAGTTTCCGATAGGCATTTCAAAAATAGGTTCCGATAGGCATTTCAGATATAGGTGCCGATAGGCATTTCAGATATACTTACCGATTGGCATTTTAAAAATAGGTGCCGATAGGCATTTTAGATGTAGTTTCCGATAGGCATTTCAAAAATAGGTGCCGATAGGCATTTCAGATATAGGTGCCGATAGGCATATCAGATATAGTTGCCGATAGGTATTTAAAATATATGTGCCGATAGGCATTTTAAATATAGGTGTCGACCGGCATTTCAGATAAAAATGCCGAAAGGCATTTCAGATATAGGTGCCATAGGCATTTCTGATGTGGTTGCCGATAGGCATTTCAAATATAGGTGCTGATAGGCATTTCAGATGTAGTTTCGGATAGGCATTTCAAAAATAGGTACCGATAGGCATTTCAGATATATACGTGCCGATAGGCATTTTAGATATAGTTGCCGATTGGCATTTTAAAAATAGGTGCCGATAGGCATTTCAGATATAGAAGCCGATAGGTATTTCAAATATAGGTGTGGATAGGCATTATAGATATGGTTGCCGATAGGCATTTCAAATATAGGTGCTGATAGTCATTTCAGATGTAGTTTCCGATAGGCATTTCAAAAATAGGTTCCGATAGGCATTTCAGATATAGGTGCCGATAGGCATTTCAGATATACTTACCGATTGGCAATTTAAAAATAGGTGCCGATAGGCATTTTAGATGTAGTTTCCGATAGGCATTTCAAAAATAGGTGCCGATAGGCATTTCAGATATAGGTGCCGATAGGCATATCAGACATAGTTGCCGATACGCATTAAAATCATATGTGCCGATAGGCATTTCAAATATAGGTGTCGACCGGCATTTCAGATATAAATGCCGAAAGGCATTTCAGATATAGGTGCCGATAGGCATTTCTGATGTGGTTGCCGATAGGCATTTCAAATATAGGTGCTGATAGGCATTTCAGATGTAGTTTCCAATAGGCATTTCAAAAATAGGTACCGATAGGCATTTCAGATATAGGTGCCGATAGGCATTTCATATATAGTTGCCGATTGGCATTTTAAAAATAGGTGCCGATAGGCATTTCAGATATAGAAGCCGATAGGTATTTCAAATATAGGTGTGGATAGGCATTTCAGATATGGTTGCCGATAGGCATTTCAAATATAGGTGCTGATAGTCATTTTAGATGTAGTTTCCGATAGGCACTTCAAAAATAGGTTCCGATAGGCATTTCAGATATAGGTGCCGATAGGCATTTCAGATATACTTACCGATTGGCATTTTAAAAATAGGTGCCGATAGGCATTTTAAAAATAGGTGCCGATAGGCATTTCAAAAATAGGTGCCGATAGGCATTTCAGATATAGGTGCCGATAGGCATATCAGATATAGTTGCCGATAGGCATTTAAAATATATGTGCCGATAGGCATTTCAAATATAGGTGTCGACCAGCATTTCAGATATAAATGCCGAAAGGGATTTCAGATATAGGTGCCGATAGGCATTTCTGATGTGGTTGCCGATAGGCATTTCAAATATAGGTGCTGATAGGCATTTCAGACGTAGTTTCCGATAGGCATTTTAAAAATAGGTACCGATAGGCATTTCAGATATAGGTGCCGATAGGCATTTCAGATATAGTTGCCGATTGGCATTTTAAAAATAGGTGCCGATAGGCATTTCAGATATAGAAGCCGATAGGTATTTCAAATATAGTTGTGGATAGGCATTTCAGATATGGTTGCCGATAGGCATTTCAAATATAGGTGCTGATAGTCATTTCAGATGTAGTTTCCGATAGGCATTTCAAAAATAGGTTCCGATAGGCATTTCAGATATAGGTGCCGATAGGCATTTCAGATATAGTAGCCGATTGGCATTTTAAAAATAGGTGCCGATAGGCATTTCAGATATAGAAGCCGATAGGTATTTCAAATATAGGTGTGGATAGGCATTTCAGATATGGTTGCCGATAGGCATTTCAAATATAGGTGCTGATAGTCATTTCAGATGTAGTTTCCGATAAGCATTTCAAAAATAGGTTCCGATAGGCATTTCAGATATAGGTGCCGATAGGCATTTCAGATATACTTACCGATTGGCATTTTAAAAATAGGTGCCGATAGGCATTTTAGATGTAGTTTCCGATAGGCATTTCAAAAATAGGTGCCGATAGGCATTTCAGATATAGGTGCCGATAGGCATATCAGATATAGTTGCCGATAGGCATTTAAAATATATGTGCCGATAGGCATTTCATATATAGGTGTCGACCGGCATTTCAGATATAAATGCCGAAAGGCATTTCAGATATAGGTGCTGATAGGCATTTCTAATGTGGTTGCCGATAGGCATTTCAAATATAGGTGCTGATAGGCATTTCAGATGTAGTTTTCGATAGGCATTTCAAAAATAGGTACCGATAGGCATTTCAGATATAGGTGCCGATAGGCATTTCAGATATAGTTGCCGATTGGCATTTTAAAAATAGGTGCCGATAGGCATTTCAGATATAGAAGCCGATAGGTATTTCAAATATAGGTGTGGATAGGCATTTCAGATATGGTTGCCGATAGGCATTTCAAATATAGGTGCTGATAGTCATTTCAGATGTAGTTTCCGATAGGCATTTCAAAAATAGGTTCCGATAGGCATTTCAGATATAGGTGCCGATAGGCATTTCAGATATACTTACCGATTGGCATTTTAAAAATAGGTGCCGATAGGCATTTCAAAAATAGGTGCCTAAAGGCATTTCAGATATAGGTGCCGATAGGCATATCAGATATAGTTGCCGATAGGCATTTAAAATATATGTGCCGATAGGCATTTCAAATATAGGTGTCGACCGGCATTTCAGATATAAATGCCGAAAGGCATTTCAGATATAGGTGCCGATAGGTATTTCTGATGTGGTTGCCGATAGGCATTTCAAATATAGGTACTGATAGGCATTTCAGATGTAGTTTCCGATAGGCATTTCAAAAATAGGTACCGTTAGGCATTTTAGATATAGGTGCCGATAGGCATTTCAGATATAGTTGCCGATTGGCATTTTAAAAATAGGTGCCGATAGGCATTTCAGATATAGAAGTCGATAGGTATTTCAAATACAGGTGTGGATAGGCATTTCAGATATGGTTGCCGATAGGCATTTCAAATATAGGTGCTGATAGTCATTTCAGATGTAGTTTCCGATAGGCATTTCAAAAATAGGTTCCGATAGGCATTTCAGATATAGGTGCCGATAGGCATTTCAGATATACTTACTGATTGGCATTTTAAAAATAGGTGCCGATAGGCATTTTAGATGTAGTTTCCGATAGGCATTTCAAAAATAGGTGCCGATAGGCATTTCAGATATAGGTGCCGATAGGCATATCAGATATAGTTGCCGATAGGCATTTAAAATATATGTGCCGATAGGCATTTCAAATATAGGTGTCGACCGGCATTTCAGATATAAATGCCGAAAGGCATTTCAGATATAGGTGCCGATAGGCATTTCTGATGTGGTTGCCGATAGGCATTTCAAATATAGGTGCTGATAGGCATTTCAGATGTAGTTTCCGATAGGCATTTTAAAAATAGGTACCGATAGGCATTTCAGATATAGGTGCCGATAGGCATTTCAGATATAGTTGACGATTGGCATTTTAAAAATAGGTGCCGATAGGCATTTCAGATATAGAAGCCGATAGGTATTTCAAATATAGGTGTGGATAGGCATTTCAGATAAGGTTGCCGATAGGCATTTCAAATATAGGCGCTGATAGTCATTTCAGATGTAGTTTCCGATAGGCATTTCAAAAATAGGTTTCGATAGGCATTTCAGATATAGGTGCCGATAGGCATTTCAGATATACTTACCGATTGGCATTTTAAAAATAGGTGCCGATAGGCATTTTAGATGTAGTTTCCGATAGGCATTTCAAAAATAGGTGCCGATAAGCATTTCAGATATAGGTGCCGATAGGCATATCAGATATAGTTGCCGATAGGCATTTAAAATATATGTGCCGATAGGCATTTCAAATATAGGTGTCGACCGGCATTTCAGATATAAATGCCGAAAGGCATTTCAGATATAGGTGCCGATAGGCATTTCTGATGTGGTTGCCGATAGGCATTTCAAATATAGGTGCTGATAGGCATTTCAGATGTAGTTTCCGATAGGCATTTCAAAAATAGGTACCGATAGGCATTTCAGATATAGGTGCCGATAGGCATTTCAGATATAGTTGCCGATTGGCATTTTAAAAATAGGTGCCGATAGGCATTTCAGATATAGAAGCCGATAGGTATTTCAAATATAGGTGTGGATAGGCATTTCAGATATGGTTGCCGATAGGCATTTCAAATATAGGTGCTGATAGTCATTTCAGATGTAGTTTCCGATAGGCATTTCAAAAATAGGTTCCGATAGGCATTTCAGACATAAGTGCCGATAGGCATTTCAGATATACTTACCGATTGGCATTTTAAAAATAGGTGCCGATAGGCATTTTAGATGTAGTTTCCGATAGGCATTTCAAAAATAGGTGCCGATAGGCATTTCAGATATAGGTGCCGATAGGCATATCAGATATAGTTGCCGATAGGCATTTAAAATATATGTGCCGATAGGCATTTCAAATATAGGTGTCGACCGGCATTTCAGATATAAATGCCGAAAGGCATTTCAGATATAGGTGCCGATAGGCATTTCTGATGTGGTTGCCGATAGGCATTTCAAATATAGATGCTGATAGGCATTTCAGATGTAGTTTCCGATAGGCATTTCAAAAATAGGTACCGATAGGCATTTCAGATATAGGTGCCGATAGGCATTTCAGATATAGTTGCCGATTGGCATTTTAAAAATAGGTGCCGATAGGCATTTCAGATATAGAAGCCGATAGGTATTTCAAATATAGGTGTGGATAGGCATTTCAGATATGGTTGCCGATAGGCATTTCAAATATAGGTGCTGATAGTCATTTCAGATGTAGTTTCCGATAGGCATTTCAAAAATAGGTTCCGATAGGCATTTCAGATATAGGTGCCGATAGGCATTTCAGATATACTTACCGATTGGCATTTTAAAAATAGGTGCCGATAGGCATTTCAGATATAGGTGCCGATAGGCATATCAGATATAGTTGCCGATAGGCATTTAAAATATATGTGCCGATAGACATTTCAAATATAGGTGTCGACCGGCATTTCAGATATAAATGCCGAAAGGCATTTCAGATATAGGTGCCGATAGGCATTTCTGATGTGGTTGCCGATAGGCATTTCAAATATAGGTGCTGATAGGCATTTCAGATGTAGTTTCCGATAGGCATTTCAAAAATAGGTACCGATAGGCATTTCAGATATAGGTGCCGATAGGCATTTCAGATATAGTTGCCGATTGGCATTTTAAAAATAGGTGCCGATAGGCATTTCAGATATAGAAGCCGATAGGTATTTCAAATATAGGTGTGGATAGGCATTTCAGATTTGGTTGCCGATAGGCATTTCAGATATGGTGTCCGATAGGCATTTCAAATATAGGTGGTGATAGTCATTTCAGATGTAGTTTCCGATAGGCATTTCAAAAATAGGTTCCGATAGGCATTTCAGATATAGGTGCCGATAGGCATTTCAGATATACTTACCGATTGGCCTTTTAAAAATAGGTGCCGATAGGCATTTTAGATGTAGTTTCCGATAGGCATTTCAAAAATAGGTGCCGATAGGCATTTCAGATATAGGTGCCGATAGGCATATCAGATATAGTTGCCGATAGGCATTTAAATTATATGTGCCGATAGGCATTTCAAATATAGGTGTCGACCGGCATTTCAGATATAAATGACGAAAGGCATTTCAGATATAGGTGCCGATAGGCATTTCTGATGTGGTTGTCGATAGGCATTTCAAATATAGGTGCTGATAGGCATTTCAGATGTAGTTTCCGATAGGCATTTCAAAAATAGGTACCGATAGGCATTTCAGATATAGGTGCTGATAGGCATTTCAGATATAGTTGCCGTTGGCATTTTAAAAATAGGTGCCGATAGGCATTTCAGATATAGAAGCCGATAGGTATTTCAAATACAGGTGTGGATAGGCATTTCAGATATGGTTGCCGATAGGCATTTCAAATATAGGTGCTGATAGTCATTTCAGATGTAGTTTCCGATAGGCATTTCAAAAATAGGTTCCGATAGGCATTTCAGATATAGGTGCCGATAGGCATTTCAGATATACTTACTGATTGGCATTTTAAAAATAGGTGCCGATAGGCATTTTAGATGTAGTTTCCGATAGGCATTTCAAAAATAGGTGCCGATAGGCATTTCAGATATAGGTGCCGATAGGCATATCAGATATAGTCGCCGATAGGCATTTAAAATATATGTGCCGATAGGCATTTCAAATATAGGTGTCGACCGGCATTTCAGATATAAATGCCGAAAGGCATTTCAGATATAGGTGCCGATAGGCATTTTTGATGTGGTTGCCGATAGGCATTTCAAATATAGGTGCTGATAGGCATTTCAGATGTAGTTTCCGATAGGCATTTCAAAAATAGGTCCTGATAGCCATTTCAGATATAGGTGCCGATAGGCATTTCAGATATAGTTGACGATTGGCATTTTAAAAATAGGTGCCGATAGGCATTTCAGATATAGAAGCCGATAGGTATTTCAAATATAGGTGTGGATAGGCATTTCAGATAAGGTTGCCGATAGGCATTTCAAATATAGGTGCTGATAGTCATTTCAGATGTAGTTTCCGATAGGCATTTCAAAAATAGGTTCCGATAGGCATTTCAGATATAGGTGCCGATAGGCATTTCAGATATACTTACCGATTGGCCTTTTAAAAATAGGTGCCGATAGGCATTTTAGATGTAGTTTCCGATAGGCATTTCAAAAATAGGTGCCGATAGGCATTTCAGATATAGGTGCCGATAGGCATATCAGATATAGTTGCCGATAGGCATTTAAATTATATGTGCCGATAGGCATTTCAAATATAGGTGTCGACCGGCATTTCAGATATAAATGACGAAAGGCATTTCAGATATAGGTGCCGATAGGCATTTCTGATGTGGTTGTCGATAGGCATTTCAAATATAGGTGCTGATAGGCATTTCAGATGTAGTTTCCGATAGGCATTTCAAAAATAGGTACCGATAGGCATTTCAGATATAGGTGCCGATAGGCATTTCAGATATAGTTGCCGATTGGCATTTTAAAAATAGGTGCTGATAGGCATTTTAGATATAGAAGCCGATAGGTATTTCAAATATAGGTGTTGATAGGCATTTCAGATATGGTTGCCGATAGGCATTTCAAATATAGGTGCTGATAGTCATTTCAGATGTAGTTTTCGATAGGCATTTCAAAAATAGGTTCCGATAGGCATTTCAGATATAGGTGCCGATAGGCATTTCAGATATACTTACCGATTGGCATTTTAAAAATAGGTGCCGATAGGCATTTTAGATGTAGTTTCCGATAGGCATTTTAAAAATAGGTGCCGATAGGCATTTCAGATATAGGTGCCGATAGGCATATCAGATATAGTTGCCGATAGGCATTTAAAATATATGTGCCGATAGGCATTTCAAATATAGGTGTCGACCGGCATTTCAGATATAAATGCCGAAAGGCATTTCAGATATAGGTGCCGATAGGTATTTCTGATGTGGTTGCCGATAGGCATTTCAAATATAGGTGCTGATAGGCATTTCAGATGTAGTTTCCGATAGGCATTTCAAAAATAGGTACCGATAGGCATTTTAGATATAGGTGCCGATAGGCATTTCAGATATAGTTGCCGTTGGCATTTTAAAAATAGGTGCCGATAGGCATTTCAGATATAGAAGCCGATAGGTATTTCAAATACAGGTGTGGATAGGCATTTCAGATATGGTTGCCGATAGGCATTTCAAATATAGGTGCTGATAGTCATTTCAGATGTAGTTTCCGATAGGCATTTCAAAAATAGGTTCCGATAGGCATTTCAGATATAGGTGCCGATAGGCATTTCAGATATACTTACTGATTGGCATTTTAAAAATAGGTGCCGATAGGCATTTTAGATGTAGTTTCCGATAGGCATTTCAAAAATAGGTGCCGATAGGCATTTCAGATATAGGTGCCGATAGGCATATCAGATATAGTCGCCGATAGGCATTTAAAATATATGTGCCGATAGGCATTTCAAATATAGGTGTCGACCGGCATTTCAGATATAAATGCCGAAAGGCATTTCAGATATAGGTGCCGATAGGCATTTTTGATGTGGTTGCCGATAGGCATTTCAAATATAGGTGCTGATAGGCATTTCAGATGTAGTTTCCGATAGGCATTTCAAAAATAGGTCCTGATAGCCATTTCAGATATAGGTGCCGATAGGCATTTCAGATATAGTTGACGATTGGCATTTTAAAAATAGGTGCCGATAGGCATTTCAGATATAGAAGCCGATAGGTATTTCAAATATAGGTGTGGATAGGCATTTCAGATAAGGTTGCCGATAGGCATTTCAAATATAGGTGCTGATAGTCATTTCAGATGTAGTTTCCGATAGGCATTTCAAAAATAGGTTTCGATAGGCATTTCAGATATAGGTGCCGATAGGCATTTCAGATATACTTACCGATTGGCATTTTAAAAATAGGTGCCGATAGGCAATTTAGATGTAGTTTCCGATAGGCATTTCAAAAATAGGTGCCGATAAGCATTTCAGATATAGGTGCCGATAGGCATATCAGATATAGTTGCCGATAGGCATTTAAAATATATGTGCCGATAGGCATTTCAAACATAGGTGTCGACCGGCATTTCAGATATAAATGCCGAAAGGCATTTCAGATATAGGTGCCGATAGGCATTTCTGATGTGGTTGCCGATAGGCATTTCAAATATAGGTGCTGATAGGCATTTCAGATGTAGTTTCCGATAGGCATTTCAAAAATAGGTACCGATAGGCATTTCAGATATAGGTGCCGATAGGCATTTCAGATATAGTTGCCGATTGGCATTTTAAAAATAGGTGCCGATAGGCATTTCAGATATAGAAGCCGATAGGTATTTCAAATATAGGTGTGGATAGGCATTTCAGATATGGTTGCCGATAGGCATTTCAAATATAGGTGCTGATAGTCATTTCAGATGTAGTTTCCGATAGGCATTTCAAAAATAGGTTCCGATAGGCATCTCAGATATAGGTGCCGATAGGCATTTTAGATATACTTACCGATTAGTATTTTAAAAATAGGTGCCGATAGGCATTTTAGATGTAGTTTCCGATAGGCATTCCAAAAATAGGTGCCGATAGGCATTTCAGATATAGGTGCCGATAGGCATATCAGATATATTTGCCGATAGGCATTTAAAATATATGTGCCGATAGGCATTTCAAATATAGGTGTCGACCGGCATTTCAGATATAAATGCCGAAAGGCATTTCAGATATAGGTGCCGATAGGCATTTCTGATGTGGTTGCCGATAGGCATTTCAAATATAGGTGCTGATAGGCATTTCATATGTAGTTTCCGATAGGCATTTCAAAAATAGGTACCGATAGGCATTTCAGATATAGGTACCGATAGGCATTTCAAATATAGTTGCCGATTGGCATTTTAAAAATAGGTGCCGATAGGCATTTCAGATATAGAAGCCGATAGGTATTTTAAATATAGGTGTGGATAGGCATTTCAGATATGGTTGCCGATAGGCATTTCAAATATAGGTGCTGATAGTCATTTCAGATGTAGTTTCCGATAGGCATTTCAAAAATAGGTTCCGATAGGCATTTCAGATATAGGTGCCGATAGGCATTTCAGATATAGTTGCCGATTGGCATTTTAAAAATAGGTGCCGATAGGCATTTCAGATATAGAAGCCGATAGGTATTTCAAATATAGGTGTGGATAGGCATTTCAGATATAGTTGCCGATAGGCATTTCAAATATAGGTGCTGATAGTCATTTCAGATGTAGTTTCCGATAGGCATTTCAAAAATAGGTTCCGATAGGCATTTCAGATATAGGTGCCGATAGGCATTTCAGATATACTTACCGATTGGCATTTTAAAAATAGGTGCCGATAGGCATTTTAGATGTAGTTTCCGATAGGCATTTCAAAAATAGGTGCCGATAGGCATTTCAGATATAGGTGCCGATAGGCATATCAGATATAGTTGCCGATAGGCATTTAAAATATATGTGCCGATTGGCATTTCAAATATAGGTGTCGACCGGCATTTCAGACATAAATGCCGAAAGGCATTTCAGATATAGGTGCCGATAGGCATTTCTGATGTGGTTGCCGATAGGCATTTCAAATATAGGTGCTGATAGGCATTTCAGATGTAGTTTCCGATAGGCATTTCAAAAATAGGTACCGATAGGCATTTCAGATATAGGTGCCGATAGGCATTTCAGATATAGTTGCCGATTGGCATTTTAAAAATAGGTGCCGATAGGCATTTCAGATATAGAAGCCGATAGGTATTTCAAATATAGGTGTGGATAGGCATTTCAGATACGGTTGCCGATAGGCATTTCAAATATAGGTGCTGATAGTCATTTCAGATGTAGTTTCCGATAGGCATTTCAAAAATAGGTTCCGATAGGCATTTCAGATATAGGTGCCGATAGGCATTTCAGATATACTTACCGATTGGCATTTTAAAAATAGATGCCGATAGGCATTTCAGATATAGGTGCCGATAGGCATATCAGATATAGTTGCCGATAGGCATTTTAAATATATGTGCCGATAGGCATTTCAAATAAAGGTGTCGACCGGCATTTCAGATATAAATGCCGAAAGGCATTTCAGATATAGGTGCCGATAGGCATTTCTGATGTGGTTGCCGATAGGCATTTCAAATATAGGTGCTGATAGGCATTTCAGATGTAGTTTCCGATAGGCATTTCAAAAATAGGTACCGATAGGCATTTCAGATATAGGTGCCGATAGGCATTTCAGATATAGTTGCCGATTGGCATTTTAAAAATAGGTGCCGATAGGCATTTCAGATATAGAAGCCGATAGGTATTTCAAATATAGGTGTGGATAGGCATTTCAGATATGGTTGCCGATAGGCATTTCAAATATAGGTGCTGATAGTCATTTCAGATGTAGTTTCCGATAGGCATTTCAAAAATAGGTTCCGATAGGCATTTCAGATATAGGTGCCGATAGGCATTTCAGATATACTTACCGATTGGCATTTTAAAAATAGGTGCCGATAGGCATTTTAGATGTAGTTTCCGATAGGCATTTCAAAAATAGGTGCCGATAGGCATTTCAGATATATGTGCCGATAGGCATATCAGATATAGTTGCCGATAGGCATTTAAAATATATGTGCCGACAGGCATTTCAAATATATGTGTCGACCGGCATTTCAGATATAAATGCCGAAAGGCATTTCAGATATAGGTGCCGATAGGCATTTCTGATGTGGTTGCCGATAGGCATTTCAAATATAGGTGCTGATAGGCATTTCAGATGTAGTTTCCGATAGGCATTTCAAAAATAGGTACCGATAGGCATTTCAGATATAGGTGCCGATAGGCATTTCAGATATAGTTGCCGATTGGCATTTTAAAAATAGGTGCCGATAGGCATTTTAGATATAGAAGCCGATAGGTATTTCAAATATAGGTGTGGATAGGCATTTCAGATATGGTTGCCGATAGGCATTTCAAATATAGGTGCTGATAGTCATTTCAGATGTAGTTTCCGATAGGCATTTGAAAAATAGGTTCCGATAGGCATTTCAGATATAGGTGCCGATAGGCATTTCAGATATACTTACCGATTGGCAATTTAAAAATAGGTGCCGATAGGCATTTTAGATGTAGTTTCCGATAGGCATTTCAAAAATAGGTGCCGATAGGCATTTCAGATATAGGTGCCGATAGGCATATCAGATATAGTTGCCGTTACGCATTTAAAATATATGTGCCGATAGGCATTTTAAATATAGGTGTCGACCGGCATTTCAGATATAAATGCCGAAAGGCATTTCAGATATAGGTGCCGATAGGCATTTCTGATGTGGTTGCCGATAGGCATTTCAAATATAGGTGCTGATAGGCATTTCAGATGTAGTTTCCGATAGGCATTTCAAAAATAGGTACCGATAGGCATTTCAGATATAGGTGCCGATAGGCATTTCAGATATAGTTGCCGATTGGCATTTTAAAAATAAGTGCTGATAGGCATTTCAGATATAGAAGCCGATAGGTATTTCAAATATCGGCAACCATATCTGAAATGCCTATCCACACCTATATTTAAAATACCTATCGGCTTCTATATCTAAAATGCCTATCGGCACCTATTTTTAAAATGACTATCGGAAACTACATCTGAAATGCCTATCGGCACTTATATCTGAAATGCCTATCGGTACCTATTTTTGAAATGCCTATCGGAAACTACATCTGAAATGCCTATCAGCACCTATATTAGAAATGCCTATCGGCAACCACATCAGAAATGCCTATCGGCACCTATATCTGAAATGCCTTTCGGCATTTATATCTGAAATGCCGGTCGACACCTATATTTGAAATGCCTATCGGCACATATATTTTAAATGCCTATCGGCAACTATATCTGATATGCCTATCGGCACCTATATCTGAAATGCCTATCGGCACCTATTTTTGAAATGCCTATCGGAAACTACATCTAAAATGCCTATCGGCAACTATTTTTAAAATGCCAATCGGTAAGTATATCTGAAATGCCTATCGGCACCTATATCTGAAATGCCTATCGGAACCTATTTTTGAAATGCCTATCGGAAACTACATCTGAAATGACTATCAGCACCTATATTTGAAATGCCTATCGGCAACCATATCTAAAATGCCTATCCACACCTATATTTGAAATACCTATCGGCTTCTATATCTGAAATGCCTATCGGCACCTATTTTTAAAATGCCAATCGGCAACTATATCTAAAATGCCTATCGGCACCTATATCTGAAATGCCTATCGGTACCTATTTTTGATATGCCTATCGGAAACTACATCTGAAATGCCTATCAGCACCTATATTTGAAATGCCTATCGACAACCACATCAGAAATGCCTATCGGCACCTATATCTGAAATGCCTTTCGGCAATTATATCTGAAATGCCGGTCGACACCTATATTTGAAATGCCTATCGGCACATATATTTTAAATGCCTATCGGCAACTATATCTGATATGCCTATCGGCACCTATATCTGAAATGCCTATCGGCACCTATTTTTGAAATGCCTATCGGAAACTACATCTAAAATGCCTATCGGCACCTATTTTTAAAATGCCAATCGGTAAGTATATCTGAAATGCCTATCGGCACCTATATCTGAAATGCCTATCGGAACCTATTTTTGAAATGCCTAACGGAAACTACATCTGAAATGACTATCAGCACCTATATTTGAAATGCCTATCGGCAATCATATCTGAAATGCCTATCCATACCTATATTTGAAATACCTATCGGCTTTTATATCTGAAATGCCTATCGGCACCTATTTTTAAAATGCCAATCGGCAACTATATCTGAAATGCCTATCGGCACCTATATCTGAAATGCCTATCGGTACCTATTTTTGAAATGCCTATCGGAAACTACATCTGAAATGCCTATCAGCACCTATATTTGAAATGCCTATCGGCAACCACATCAGAAATGCCTATCGGCACCTATATCTGAAATGCCTTTCGGCATTTATATCTGAAATGCTGGTCGACACCTCTATTTGAAATGCCTATCGGCACATATATTTTAAATGCCTATCGGCAACTATATCTGATATGCCTATCGGCACCTATATCTGAAATGCCTATCGGCACCTATTTTTGAAATGCCTATCGGAAACTACATCTAAAATGCCTATCGGCACCTATTTTTAAAATGCCAATCGGTAAGTATACCTGAAATGCCTATCGGCACCTATATTTGAAATGCCTATCGGAACCTATTTTTGAAATGCCTATCGGAAACTACATCTGAAATGACTATCAGCACCTATATTTGAAATGCCTATCGGCAACCATATCTGAAATGCCTATCCACACCTATATTTAAAATACCTATCGGCTTCTATATCTGAAATGCCTATCGGCACCCATTTTTAAAATGCTAATCGGCAACTATATTTGAAATGCCTATCGGTACCTATATCTGAAATGCCTATCGGTACCTATTTTTGAAATGCCTATCGGAAACTACATATAAAATGCCTATCAGCACCTATATTTGAAATGCCTATCGGCAACCACATCAGAAATGCCTATCGGCACCTATATCTGAAATGCCTTTCGGCATTTATATCTGAAATGCCGGTCGACACCTATATTTGAAATGCCTATCGGCACATATATTTGAAATGCCTATCGGCAAATATACCTGATATGCCTATCGGCACCTATATCTGAAATGCCTATCGGCACCTATTTTTGGAATGCCTATCGGAAACTACATCTAAAATGCCTATCGGCACCTATTTTTAAAATACCAATCGGTAAGTATATCTGAAATGCCTATCGGCACCTATATCTGAAATGCTTATCGGAACCTATTTTTGAAATGCCTATCGGAAACTACATCTGAAATGACTATCAGCACCTATATTTGAAATGCCTATCGGCAACCATATCTGAAATGCCCATCCACACCTATATTTGAAATACCTATCGGCTTCTATATCTAAAATGCCTATCGGCACCTATTTTTAAAATGCCAATCGGCAACTATATCTGAAGTGCCTATCGGCACCTATATCTGAAATGCCTATCGGTACCTATTTTTGAAATGCCTATCGGAAACTACATCTGAAATGCCTATCAGCACCTATATTTGAAATGCCTATCGGCAACCACATCAGAAATGCCTATCGGCACCTATATCTGAAATGCCTTTCGGCATTTATATCTGAAATGCCGGTCGACACCTATATTTGAAATGCCTATCGGCACATATATTTTAAATGCCTATCGGCAACTATATCTGATATGCCTATCGGCACCTATATCTGAAATGCCTATCGGCACCTATTTTTGAAATGCCTATCGGAAACTACATCTAAAATGCCTATCGGCACCTATTTTTAAAATGCTAATCGGTAAGTATATCTGAAATGCCTATCGGCACCTATATCTGAAATGCCCATCGGAACCTATTTTTGAAATGCCTATCGGAAACTACATCTAAAATGACTATCAGCACCTATATTTGAAATGCCTATCGGCAACTATATCTGAAATGCCTATCGGCACCTATATCTAAAATGCCTTTCGGCATTTATATCTGAAATGCCGGTCGACACCTATATTTGAAATGCCTATCGGCACATATATTTTAAATGCCTATCGGCAACTATATCTGATATGCCTATCGGCACCTATATCTGAAATGCCTATCGGCACCTATTTTTGAAATGCCTATCGGAAACTACATCTAAAATGCCTATCGGCACCTATTTTTAAAATGCCAATCGGTAAGTATATCTGAAATGCCTATCGGCACCTATATCTGAAATGCCTATCGGAACCTATTTTTGAAATGCCTATCGGAAACTACATCTGAAATGACTATCAGCACCTATATTTGAAATGCCTATCGGCAACCATACCTGAAATGCCTATCCACACCTATATTTGAAATACCTATCGGCTTCTATATCTGAAATGCCTATCGGCATCTATTTTTATAATGCCAATCGGCAACTATATCTGAAATGCCTATCGGCACCTATATCTGAAATGCCTATCGGTACCTATTTTTGAAATGCCTATCGGAAACTACATCTGAAATGCCTATCAGCACCTATATTTGAAATGCCTATCGGCAACCACATCAGAAATGCCTATCGGCACCTATATCTGAAATGCCTTTCGGCATTTATGTCTGAAATGCCGGTCGACACCTATATTTGAAATGCCTATCGGCACATATATTTTAAATGCCTATCGGCAACTATATCTGATATGCCTATCGGCACCTATATCTGAAATGCCTATCGGCACCTATTTTTGAAATGCCTATCGGAAACTACATCTAAAATGCCTATCGGCACCTATTTTTAAAATGCCAATCGGTAAGTATATCTGAAATGCCTATCGGCACCTATATCTGAAATGCCTATCGGAACCTATTTTTGAAATGCCTATCGGAAACTACATCTGAAATGACTATCAGCACCTATATTTGAAATGCCTATCGGCAACCATATCTAAAATGCCCATCCACACCTATATTTGAAATACCTATCGGCTTCTATATCTGAAATGCCTATCGGCACCTATTTTTAAAATGCCAATCGGCAACTATATCTGAAATGCCTATCGGTACCTATTTTTGAAATGCCTATCGGAAACTACATCTGAAATGCCTATCAGCACCTATATTTGAAATGCCTATCGACAACCACATCAGAAATGCCTATCGGCACCTATATCTGAAATGCCTTTCGGCAATTATATCTGAAATGCCGGTCGACACCTATATTTGAAATGCCTATCGGCACATATATTTTAAATGCCTATCGGCAACTATATCTGATATGCCTATCGGCACCTATATCTGAAATGCCTATCGGCACCTATTTTTGAAATGCCTATCGGAAACTACATCTAAAATGCCTATCGGCACCAATTTTTAAAATGCCAATCGGTAAGTATATCTGAAATGCCTATCGGCACCTATATCTGAAATGCCTATCGGAACCTATTTTTGAAATGCCTATCGGAAACTACATCTGAAATGACTATCAGCACCTATATTTGAAATGCCTATCGGCAACCATATCTGAATTGCCTATCCACACCTATATTTGAAATACCTATCGGCTTCTATATCTGAAATGCCTATCGGCACCTATTTTTAAAATGCCAATCGGCAACTATATCTGAAGTGCCTATCGGCACCTATATCTGAAATGCCTATCGGTACCTATTTTTGAAATGCCTATCGGAAACTACATCTGAAATGCCTATCAGCACCTATATTTGAAATGCCTATCGGCAACCACATCAGAAATGCCTATCGGCACCTATATCTGAAATGCCTTTCGGCATTTATATCTGAAATGCCGGACGACACCTATATTTGAAATGCCTATCGGCACATATATTTTAAATGCCTATCGGCAACTATATCTTTTATGCCTATCGGCACCTATATCTGAAATGCCTATCGGCACCTATTTTTGAAATGCCTATCGGAAACTACATCTAAAATGCCTATAGGCACCTATTTTTAAAATGCTAATCGGTAAGTATATCTGAAATGCCTATCGGCACCTATATCTGAAATGCCCATCGGAACCTATTTTTGAAATGCCTATCGGAAAATACATCTAAAATGACTATCAGCACCTATATTTGAAATGCCTATCGGCAACTATATCTGAAATGCCTATCGGCACCTATATCTGAAATGCCTTTCGGCATTTATATCTGAAATGCCGGTCGACACCTATATTTGAAATGCCTATCGGGACATATATTTTAAATGCCTATCGGCAACTATATCTGATATGCCTATCGGCACCTATATCTGAAATGCCTATCGGCACCTATTTTTGAAATGCCTATCGGAAACTACATTTAAAATGCCTATCGGCACCTATTTTTAAAATGCCAATCGGTAAGTATATCTGAAATGCCTATCGGCACCTATATCTGAAATGCCTATCGGAACCTATTTTTGAAATGCCTATCGGAAACTACATCTGAAATGACTATCAGCACCTATATTTGAAATGCCTATCGGCAACCATACCTGAAATGCCTATCCACACCTATATTTGAAATACCTATCGGCTTCTATATCTGAAATGCCTATCGGCACCTATTTTTAAAATGCCAATCGGCAACTATATCTGAAATGCCTATCGGCACCTATATCTGAAATGCCTATCGGTACCTATTTTTGAAATGCCTATCGGAAACTACATCTGAAATGCCTATCAGCACCTATATTTGAAATGCCTATCGGCAACCACATCAGAAATGCCTATCGGCACCTATATCTGAAATGCCTTTCGGCATTTATATCTGAAATGCCGGTCGACACCTATATTTGAAATGCCTATCGGCACATATATTTTAAATGCCTATCGGCAACTATATCTGATATGCCTATCGGCACCTATATCTGAAATGCCTATCGGCACCTATTTTTGAAATGCCTATCGGAAACTACATCTAAAATGCCTATCGGCACCTATTTTTAAAATGCCAATCGGTAAGTATATCTGAAATGCCTATCGGCACCTATATCTGAAATGCCTATCGGAACCTATTTTTGAAATGCCTATCGGAAACTACATCTGAAATGACTATCAGCACCTATATTTGAAATGCCTATCGGCAACCATATCTGAAATGCCTATCCACACCTATATTTGAAATACCTATCGGCTTCTATATCTGAAATGCCTATCGGCACCTATTTTTAAAATGCCAATCGGCAACTATATCTGAAATGCCTATCGGCACCTATATCTGAAATGCCTATCGGTACCTATTTTTGAAATGCCTATCGGAAACTACATCTGAAATGCCTATCAGCACCTATATTTGAAATGCCTATCGGCAACCACATCAGAAATGCCTATCAGCACCTATATCTAAAATGCCTTTCGGCATTTATATCTGAAATGCCGGTCGACACCTATATTTGAAATGCCTATCGGCACATATATTTTAAATGCCTATCGGCAACTATATCTGATATGCCTATCGGCACCTATATCTGAAATGCCTATCGGCACCTATTTTTGAAAAACCTATTGGAAACTACATCTAAAATGCCTATCGGCACCTATTTTTAAAATGCCAATCGGTAAGTATATCTGAAATGCCTATCGGCACCTATATCTGAAATGCCTATCGGAACCTATTTTTGAAATGCCTATCGGAAACTACATCTGAAATGACTATCAGCACCTATATTTGAAATGCCTATCGGCAACCATATCTGAAATGCCTATCCACACCAATATTTGAAATACCTATCGGCTTCTATATCTGAAATGCCTATCGGCACCTATTTTTAAAATGCCAATCGGCAACTATATCTGAAGTGCCTATCGGCACCTATATCTGAAATGTCTATCGGTACCTATTTTTGAAATGCCTATCGGAAACTACATCTGAAATGCCTATCAGCACCTATATTTGAAATGCCTATCGGCAACCACAACAGAAATGCCTATCGGCACCTATATCTAAAATGCCTTTCGGCATTTATATCTGAAATGCCGGTCGACACCTATATTTGAAATGCCTATCGGCACATATATTTTAAATGCCTATCGGCAACTATATCTGATATGCCTATCGGCACCTATATCTGAAATGTCTATCGGCACCTATTTTTGATAAACCTATCGGAAACTACATCTAAAATGCCTATCGGCACCTATTTTTAAAATGCCAATCGGCAACTATATCTGAAATGCCTATCGGCACCTATATCTGAAATGCCTATCGGTACCTATTTTTGAAATGCCTATCTGAAACTACATCTGAAATGCCTATCAGCACCTATATTTGAAATGCCTATTGGCATCCACATCAGAAATGCCTATCGGCACCTATATCTGAAATGCCTTTCGGCATTTATATCTGAAATGCCGGTCGACACCTATATTTGAAATGCCTATCGGCACTTATATTTTAAATGCCTATCGGCAACTATATCTGATATGCCTATCGGCACCTATATCTGAAATGCCTATCGGCACCTATTTTAGAAATGCCTATCGGAAACTACATCTAAAATGCCTATCGGCACCTATTTTTAAAATGCCAATCGGTAAGTATATCTGAAATGCCTATCGGCACCTATATCTGAAATGCCTATCGGACCTATTTTTGAAATGCCTATCGGAAACTACATCTGAAATGACTATCAGCACCTATATTTGAAATGCCTATCGGCAACCATATCTGAAATGCCTATCCACACCTATATTTGAAATACCTATCGGCTTCTATATCTGAAATGCCTATCGGTACCTATTTTTAAAATGCCAATCGGCTACTATATCTGAAATGCCTATCGGCACCTATATCTGAAATGCCTATCCGTACCTATTTTTGAAATGCCTATCGGAAACTACATCTGAAATGCCTATCAGCACCTATATTTGAAATGCCTATCGGCAACCACATCAGAAATGCCTATCGGCACCTATATCTGAAATGCCTTTCGACATTTATATCTGAAATGCCGGTCGACACCTATATTTGAAATGCCTATCGGCACATATATTTTAAATGCCTATCGGCAACTATATCTGATATGCCTATCGGCACCTATATCTGAAATGCCTATCGGCACCTATTTTTGAAATGCCTATCGGAAACTACATCTAAAATGCCTATCGGCACCTATTTTTAAAATGCCAATCGGTAAGTATATCTGAAATGCCTATCGGCACCTATATCTGAAATGCCTATCGGAACCTATTTTTGAAATGCCTATCGGAAATTACATCTGAAATGACTATCAGCACCTATATTTGAAATGCCTATCGGCAACCATATCTGAAATGCCTATCCACACCTGTATTTGAAATACCTATCGGCTTCTATATCTGAAATGCCTATCGGCACCAATTTTTAAAATGCCAATCGGCAACTATATCTGAAATGCCTATCGGCACCTATATCTGAAATGCCTATCGGTACCTATTTTTGAAATGCCTATCGGAAACTACATCTGAAATGCCTATCAGCACCTATATTTGAAATGCCTATCGGCAACCACATCAGAAGTGCCTATCGGCACCTATATCTGAAATGCCTTTCGGCATTTATATCTGAAATGCCGGTCGACATCTATATTTGAAATGCCTATCGGCACATATATTTTAAATGCCTATCGGCAACTATATCTGATATGCCTATCGGCACCTATATCTGAAATGCCTATCGGCACCTATTTTTGAAATGCCTATCGGAAACTACATCTAAAATGCCTACCGGCACCAATTTTTAAAATGCCAATCGGTAAGTATATCTGAAATGCCTATCGGCACCTATATCTGAAATGCCTATCGGAACCTATTTTTGAAATGCCTATCGGAAACTACATCTGAATTGCCTATCAGCACCTATATTTGAAATGCCTATCGGCAACCATATCTGAAATGCCTATCGACACCTATATTTGAAATCCCTATCGGCTTCTATATCTGAAATGCCTATCGGCACCTATTTTTAAAATGCCAATCGGCAACTATATCTGAAATGCCAATCGGCACCTATATCTGAAATGCCTATCGACACCTATTTTTAAAATGCCAATTGGCAACTATATCTGAAATGCCTATCGACACCTATATCTGAAACGCCTATCGGTACCTATTTTTGAATTGCCTATCGGAAACTACATCTGAAAAGATTATCAGCACTTATATTTGAAATGCCTATCGGCAACCATATCTGGAATGCCTATCGGCACCTATATTTGAAATGCCTATCGGCAACCATATCTGGAATGCCTATCGGCACCTATATTTGAAATCCCTATCGGCTTCTATATCTGAAATGCCTATCGACACCTATTTTAAAATGCCAATCGGCAACTATATCTGAAATGCCTATCGGCACCTATATCTGAAATGCCTATCGGCACCTATTTTTGAAATGCCTATCGGAAACTACATCTGAAATGCCTATCAGCACCTATATTTGAAATGCCTATCGGCAACCATATCTGGAATGCCTATCGGCGCCTATATTTGAAATGCCTATCGGCTTCTATATCTGAAATGCCTATCGGCACCTATTTTTAAAATGCCAATCGGCATTTATATCTGAAGTGCCTATCGGCACCTATATCTAAAATGCCTATCGGCACCTATTTTTGAAATGCCTATCGAAAACTACATCTGAAATGCCTATCAGCACCTATATTTGAAATGCCTATCGGCAACCACATCAGAAATGCCTATCGGCACCTACATCTGCAATGCCTTTCGACATTTATATCTGAAATGCCGATCGACACCTATATTTGAAATGCCTATCGGCACTTTTATTTTAAATGCCTATCGGCAACTATATCTGATAAGCGTATCGGCACCTATATCTGAAATGCCTATCGGCACCTATTTTTGAAATGCCAATCTTTAAGTATATCTGAAATGCCTATCGGCACCTATATCTAAAATGCCTATCGGAACCTATTTTTGAAATGCCTATCGGAAACTACATCTGAAATGACTATCAGCACCTATATTTGAAATGCCTATCGGCAACCATATCTGATATGCCTATCCACACCTATATTTAAAATACCTATCCTCTTCTATATCTAAAATGCCTATCGGCACCTATTTTTAAAATGCCAATCGGTAAGTATATCTGAAATGCCTATCGGCACCTATTTTTTAAATGCCAATTGGCAACTATATCTGAAATGACTATCGGCACCTATATCTGAAATGCCTATCGGCACCTATTTTTGAAATGCCTATCGAAAACTACATCTGAAATGCCAATCAGCACCTATATTTGAAATGCCTATCGGAAACTACATCTGAAATGCCTATCAGCACCTATATTTGAAATGCCTATCGGCAACCATATCTGGAATGCCTGTCGGCACCTAATTTGAAATGCCTATCGGCTTCTATATCTGAAATGCCTATCGGCACATATTTTTAAATGCCAATCGGCAACTATATCTGAAATGCCTATCGGCACCTATATCTGAAATGCCTATCGGCACCTATTTTTGAAATGCCTAACGGAAACTACATCTGAAATGCCTATCAGCACCTATATTTGAAATGCCTATCGGCAACCATATCTGAAATGCCTATCGACACCTATATTTGAAATACCTATCGGCTTCTATATCTGAAATGCCTATCGGTACCTATTTTTAAAATGCCAATCGGTAACTATATCTGAAATGCCTATCGGCACCTATATCTGAAATGCCTATCGGCACCATTTTTTTAAATGCCTATTGGACACTACATCCGGAATGCCTATCAGCACCTATATTTGAAATGCCTATCGGCAACCATATCTGAAATGCCTATCGGCACCTATATTTGAAATGCCTATCGGCTTCTATATCTGAAATGCCTATCGACACCAATTTTTGAAATGCCTATCGGAAACTACATCTGAAATGCCTATCAGCACCTATATTTGAAATGCCTATCGGCAACCATATCTGGAATGCTCATCGGCACCTATATTTGAAATGCCTATCGGCTTATATATCTGAAATGCCTATCGGCACCTATTTTTAAAATGCCAATCGGCAACTATATCTGAAATGCCTATCGGCACCTATATCTGAAATGCCTATCGCACCTAGTTTTGAAATGCCTGTCGGAAACTACATCTGAAATGCCTATCAGCACCTATATTTGAAATGCTTATCGGCAACCATATCTGAAATGCCTATCGACACCTATATTTAAAATCCCTATCGGCTTCTATATCCGAAATGCCTATCGGTACCTATTTTTAAAATGCCAATCGGCAACTATATCTGAAATGCCTATCGGCACCTATATCTGAAATGCCTATCGGCACCAATTTTTGAAATGCCTATCGGCACCAATTTTTGAAATGCCTATCGGAAACTACATCTGAAATGCCTATCAACACCTATATTTGAAATGCCTATCGGCAACCATATCTGGAATGCTCATCGGCACCTATATTTGAAATGCCTATCGGCTTATATATCTGAAATGCCTATCGGCACCTATTTTTAAAATGCCTATCGGCAACTATATCTGAAATGCCTATCGGCACCTATATCTGAAATGCCTATCGGCACCTATTTTTGAAATGCCTATCGGAAACTACATCTGAAATGCCTATCAGCACCTATATTTGAAATCCCTATCGGCAATCATATCTGAAATGCCTATCGACACCTATATTTGAAATACCTATCGGCTTCTATAGCTGAAATGCCTATCGGCACCTATTTTTAAAATGCCAATCGGCAACTATATCTGAAATGCCTATCGGCACCTATATCTGAAATGCCTATCGGCACCAATTTTTGAAATGCCTATCGGAAACTACATCTGAAATGCCTATCAGCACCTATATTTGAAATGCCTATCGGCAACCATATCTGAAATGCCTATCGGCACCTATATTTGAAATGCCTATCGGCTTCTATATCTGAAATGCCTATCGGCACCTATTTTTAAAATGCCAATCGGCAACTATATCTGAAATGCCTATCGGCACCTATATCTGAAATGCCAATCGCACCTAGTTTTGAAATGCCTGTCGGAAACTACAACTGAAATGCCTATCAGCACCTATATTTGAAATGCCTATCGGCAACCATATCTGGAATGCCTATCGGCGCCTATATTTGAAATGCCTATCGGCTTCTATATCTGAAATACCTATCGGCGCCTATTTTTAAAATGCCAATCGGCAACTATATCTGAAGTGCTTATCGGCACCTATATCTTAAATGCCTATCGGCACCTATTTTTGAAATGCCTATCGAAAACTACATCTGAAATGCCTATCAGCACCTATATTTGAAATGCCTATCGGCAACCACATCAGAAATGCCTATCGACACCTATATCTGAAATGCCTTTCGGCATTTATATCTGAAATGCCGGTCGACACCCATATTTGAAATGCCTATCGGCACATATATTTTAAATGCCTATCGGCAACTATATCTGATATGCCTATCGGCACCTATATCTGAAATGCCTATCAGCACCTATTTTTGAAATGCCTATCGGAAACTACATCTAAAATGCCTATCGGCACCTATTTTTAAAATGCCAATCGGTAAGTATATCTGAAATGCCTATCGGCACCTATATCTGAAATGCCTATCGGAACCCATTTTTGAAATGCCTATCGGAAACTACATCTGAAATGACTATCAGCACCTATAGTTGAAATGCCTATCGGCAACCATATCTGAAATGCCTATCCACACCTATATTTGAAATACCTATCGGCTTCTATATTTGAAATGCCTATCGGCACCTATTTTTAAAATGCCAATCGGCAACTATATCTGAAATGCCTATCGGCACCTATATCTGAAATGCCTATCGGTACCTATTTTTGAAATGCCTATCGGAAACTACATCTGAAATGATTATCAGCGCTTATATTTGATATGCCTATCGGCAACCATATCTGGAATGCCTATCGGCAACTATATTTGAAATGCCTATCGGCTTCTATATCTGAAATGCCTATCGGTACCTATTTTTAAAATACCAATCGGCAACTATATCTGAAATGCCTATCAGCACCTATATCTGAAATGCCTATCGGCTTCTATATCTGAAATGCCTATCGACACCTATTTTTAAAATGCCAATCGGCATTTATATCTGAAGTGCCTATCGGCATCTATATCTGAAATGCCTATCGGCACCTATTTTTGAAATGCCTATCGAAAACTACATCTGAAATGCCTATCAGCACCTATAATTGAAATGCCTATCGGCAACCACATCAGAAATGCCTATCGGCACCTATATCTGAAATGCCTTTCGGCATTTATATCTGAAATGCCGATCGACACCTATATTTAAAATGCCTATCGGCACTTTTATTTTAAATGCCTTTTGGCAACTATATCTGATAAGCCTATCGGCACGTATATCTGAAATGCCTATCGGCACCTATTTTTGAAATGCCAATCTTTAAGTATATCTGAAATGCCTATCGGCACCTATATCTAAAATGCCTATCGGAACCTATTTTTGAAATGCCTATCGGAAACTACATCTGAAATGACTATCAGCACCTATATTTGAAATGCCTATCGGCAACCATATCTGAAATGCCTATCCACACCTATATTTGAAATACCTATCGGCTTCTATATCTAAAATGCCTATCGGCACCTATTTTTAAAATACCAATCGGTAAGTATATCTGAAATGCCTATCGGCACCTATATCTAAAATGCCTATCGGAACCTATTTTTGAAATGCCTATCGGAAACTACATCGGAAATGACTATCAGCACCTATATTTGAAATGCCTATCGGCAACCATATCTGAAATGCCTATCCACACCTATATTTGAAATATCTATCGGCTTCTATATCTAAAATGCCTATCGGCACCTATTTTTAAAATGCCAATCGGCAACTACATCTGAAATGCCTATCGGCTTATATATCTGAAATGCCTATCGGCACCTATTTTTAAAATGCCAATCGGCAACTATATCTGAAATGCCAATCGGCACCTATATCTGAAATGCCTATCGACACCTATTTTTAAAATGCCAATTGGCAACTATATCTGAAATGCCTATCGGCACCTATATCTGAAATGCCTATCGACACCTATTTTTAAAATGCCAATTGGCAACTATATCTGAAATGCCTATCGGCACCTATATCTAAAATGCCTATCGGTACCTATTTTTGAAATGCCTATCGGAAACTAAATCTGAAATGATTATCAGCACTTATATTTGAAATGCCTATCGACAACCATATCTGGAATGCCTATCGGCGCCTATATTTGAAATGCCTATCTCCTTCTATATCTAAAATGCCTATCGGCACCTATTTTTAAAATGCCAATCGGCAACTATATCTGAAGTGCCTATCGGCACCTATATCTCAAATACCTATCGGCACCTATTTTTGAAATGCCTATCGGAAAATACATCTAAAATGACTATCAGCACCTATATTTGAAATGCCTATCGGCAACTATATCTGAAATGCCTTTCGGCATTTATATCTGAAATGCCGGTCGACACCTATATTTGAAATGCCTATCGGGACATATATTTTAAATGCCTATCGGCAACTATATCTGATATGCCTATCGGCACCTATATCTGAAATGCCTATCGGCACCTATTTTTGAAATGCCTATCGGAAACTACATTTAAAATGCCTATCGGCACCTATTTTTAAAATGCCAATCGGTAAGTATATCTGAAATGCCTATCGGCACCTATATCTGAAATGCCCATCGGAACCTATTTTTGAAATGCCTATCGGAAAATACATCTAAAATGACTATCAGCACCTATATTTGAAATGCCTATCGGCAACTATATCTGAAATGCCTATCGGCACCTATATCTGAAATGCCTTTCGGCATTTATATCTGAAATGCCGGTCGACACCTATATTTGAAATGCCTATCGGGACATATATTTTAAATGCCTATCGGCAACTATATCTGATATGCCTATCGGCACCTATATCTGAAATGCCTATCGGCACCTATTTTTGAAATGCCTATCGGAAACTACATTTAAAATGCCTATCGGCACCTATTTTTAAAATGCCAATCGGTAAGTATATCTGAAATGCCTATCGGCACCTATATCTGAAATGCCTATCGGAACCTATTTTTGAAATGCCTATCGGAAACTACATCTGAAATGACTATCAGCACCTATATTTGAAATGCCTATCGGCAACCATACCTGAAATGCCTATCCACACCTATATTTGAAATACCTATCGGCTTCTATATCTGAAATGCCTATCGGCACCTATTTTTAAAATGCCAATCGGCAACTATATCTGAAATGCCTATCGGCACCTATATCTGAAATGCCTATCGGTACCTATTTTTGAAATGCCTATCGGAAACTACATCTGAAATGCCTATCAGCACCTATATTTGAAATGCCTATCGGCAACCACATCAGAAATGCCTATCGGCACCTATATCTGAAATGCCTTTCGGCATTTATATCTGAAATGCCGGTCGACACCTATATTTGAAATGCCTATCGGCACATATATTTTAAATGCCTATCGGCAACTATATCTGATATGCCTATCGGCACCTATATCTGAAATGCCTATCGGCACCTATTTTTGAAATGCCTATCGGAAACTACATCTAAAATGCCTATCGGCACCTATTTTTAAAATGCCAATCGGTAAGTATATCTGAAATGCCTATCGGCACCTATATCTGAAATGCCTATCGGAACCTATTTTTGAAATGCCTATCGGAAACTACATCTGAAATGACTATCAGCACCTATATTTGAAATGCCTATCGGCAACCATATCTGAAATGCCTATCCACACCTATATTTGAAATACCTATCGGCTTCTATATCTGAAATGCCTATCGGCACCTATTTTTAAAATGCCAATCGGCAACTATATCTGAAATGCCTATCGGCACCTATATCTGAAATGCCTATCGGTACCTATTTTTGAAATGCCTATCGGAAACTACATCTGAAATGCCTATCAGCACCTATATTTGAAATGCCTATCGGCAACCACATCAGAAATGCCTATCAGCACCTATATCTAAAATGCCTTTCGGCATTTATATCTGAAATGCCGGTCGACACCTATATTTGAAATGCCTATCGGCACATATATTTTAAATGCCTATCGGCAACTATATCTGATATGCCTATCGGCACCTATATCTGAAATGCCTATCGGCACCTATTTTTGAAAAACCTATTGGAAACTACATCTAAAATGCCTATCGGCACCTATTTTTAAAATGCCAATCGGTAAGTATATCTGAAATGCCTATCGGCACCTATATCTGAAATGCCTATCGGAACCTATTTTTGAAATGCCTATCGGAAACTACATCTGAAATGACTATCAGCACCTATATTTGAAATGCCTATCGGCAACCATATCTGAAATGCCTATCCACACCAATATTTGAAATACCTATCGGCTTCTATATCTGAAATGCCTATCGGCACCTATTTTTAAAATGCCAATCGGCAACTATATCTGAAGTGCCTATCGGCACCTATATCTGAAATGTCTATCGGTACCTATTTTTGAAATGCCTATCGGAAACTACATCTGAAATGCCTATCAGCACCTATATTTGAAATGCCTATCGGCAACCACAACAGAAATGCCTATCGGCACCTATATCTAAAATGCCTTTCGGCATTTATATCTGAAATGCCGGTCGACACCTATATTTGAAATGCCTATCGGCACATATATTTTAAATGCCTATCGGCAACTATATCTGATATGCCTATCGGCACCTATATCTGAAATGTCTATCGGCACCTATTTTTGATAAACCTATCGGAAACTACATCTAAAATGCCTATCGGCACCTATTTTTAAAATGCCAATCGGCAACTATATCTGAAATGCCTATCGGCACCTATATCTGAAATGCCTATCGGTACCTATTTTTGAAATGCCTATCTGAAACTACATCTGAAATGCCTATCAGCACCTATATTTGAAATGCCTATTGGCATCCACATCAGAAATGCCTATCGGCACCTATATCTGAAATGCCTTTCGGCATTTATATCTGAAATGCCGGTCGACACCTATATTTGAAATGCCTATCGGCACTTATATTTTAAATGCCTATCGGCAACTATATCTGATATGCCTATCGGCACCTATATCTGAAATGCCTATCGGCACCTATTTTAGAAATGCCTATCGGAAACTACATCTAAAATGCCTATCGGCACCTATTTTTAAAATGCCAATCGGTAAGTATATCTGAAATGCCTATCGGCACCTATATCTGAAATGCCTATCGGACCTATTTTTGAAATGCCTATCGGAAACTACATCTGAAATGACTATCAGCACCTATATTTGAAATGCCTATCGGCAACCATATCTGAAATGCCTATCCACACCTATATTTGAAATACCTATCGGCTTCTATATCTGAAATGCCTATCGGTACCTATTTTTAAAATGCCAATCGGCTACTATATCTGAAATGCCTATCGGCACCTATATCTGAAATGCCTATCCGGACCTATTTTTGAAATGCCTATCGGAAACTACATCTGAAATGCCTATCAGCACCTATATTTGAAATGCCTATCGGCAACCACATCAGAAATGCCTATCGGCACCTATATCTGAAATGCCTTTCGACATTTATATCTGAAATGCCGGTCGACACCTATATTTGAAATGCCTATCGGCACATATATTTTAAATGCCTATCGGCAACTATATCTGATATGCCTATCGGCACCTATATCTGAAATGCCTATCGGCACCTATTTTTGAAATGCCTATCGGAAACTACATCTAAAATGCCTATCGGCACCTATTTTTAAAATGCCAATCGGTAAGTATATCTGAAATGCCTATCGGCACCTATATCTGAAATGCCTATCGGAACCTATTTTTGAAATGCCTATCGGAAATTACATCTGAAATGACTATCAGCACCTATATTTGAAATGCCTATCGGCAACCATATCTGAAATGCCTATCCACACCTGTATTTGAAATACCTATCGGCTTCTATATCTGAAATGCCTATCGGCACCAATTTTTAAAATGCCAATCGGCAACTATATCTGAAATGCCTATCGGCACCTATATCTGAAATGCCTATCGGTACCTATTTTTGAAATGCCTATCGGAAACTACATCTGAAATGCCTATCAGCACCTATATTTGAAATGCCTATCGGCAACCACATCAGAAGTGCCTATCGGCACCTATATCTGAAATGCCTTTCGGCATTTATATCTGAAATGCCGGTCGACATCTATATTTGAAATGCCTATCGGCACATATATTTTAAATGCCTATCGGCAACTATATCTGATATGCCTATCGGCACCTATATCTGAAATGCCTATCGGCACCTATTTTTGAAATGCCTATCGGAAACTACATCTAAAATGCCTACCGGCACCAATTTTTAAAATGCCAATCGGTAAGTATATCTGAAATGCCTATCGGCACCTATATCTGAAATGCCTATCGGAACCTATTTTTGAAATGCCTATCGGAAACTACATCTGAATTGCCTATCAGCACCTATATTTGAAATGCCTATCGGCAACCATATCTGAAATGCCTATCGACACCTATATTTGAAATCCCTATCGGCTTCTATATCTGAAATGCCTATCGGCACCTATTTTTAAAATGCCAATCGGCAACTATATCTGAAATGCCAATCGGCACCTATATCTGAAATGCCTATCGACACCTATTTTTAAAATGCCAATTGGCAACTATATCTGAAATGCCTATCGACACCTATATCTGAAACGCCTATCGGTACCTATTTTTGAATTGCCTATCGGAAACTACATCTGAAAAGATTATCAGCACTTATATTTGAAATGCCTATCGGCAACCATATCTGGAATGCCTATCGGCACCTATATTTGAAATGCCTATCGGCAACCATATCTGGAATGCCTATCGGCACCTATATTTGAAATCCCTATCGGCTTCTATATCTGAAATGCCTATCGACACCTATTTTAAAATGCCAATCGGCAACTATATCTGAAATGCCTATCGGCACCTATATCTGAAATGCCTATCGGCACCTATTTTTGAAATGCCTATCGGAAACTACATCTGAAATGCCTATCAGCACCTATATTTGAAATGCCTATCGGCAACCATATCTGGAATGCCTATCGGCGCCTATATTTGAAATGCCTATCGGCTTCTATATCTGAAATGCCTATCGGCACCTATTTTTAAAATGCCAATCGGCATTTATATCTGAAGTGCCTATCGGCACCTATATCTAAAATGCCTATCGGCACCTATTTTTGAAATGCCTATCGAAAACTACATCTGAAATGCCTATCAGCACCTATATTTGAAATGCCTATCGGCAACCACATCAGAAATGCCTATCGGCACCTACATCTGCAATGCCTTTCGGCATTTATATCTGAAATGCCGATCGACACCTATATTTGAAATGCCTATCGGCACTTTTATTTTAAATGCCTATCGGCAACTATATCTGATAAGCGTATCGGCACCTATATCTGAAATGCCTATCGGCACCTATTTTTGAAATGCCAATCTTTAAGTATATCTGAAATGCCTATCGGCACCTATATCTAAAATGCCTATCGGAACCTATTTTTGAAATGCCTATCGGAAACTACATCTGAAATGACTATCAGCACCTATATTTGAAATGCCTATCGGCAACCATATCTGATATGCCTATCCACACCTATATTTAAAATACCTATCCTCTTCTATATCTAAAATGCCTATCGGCACCTATTTTTAAAATGCCAATCGGTAAGTATATCTGAAATGCCTATCGGCACCTATTTTTTAAATGCCAATTGGCAACTATATCTGAAATGACTATCGGCACCTATATCTGAAATGCCTATCGGCACCTATTTTTGAAATGCCTATCGAAAACTACATCTGAAATGCCAATCAGCACCTATATTTGAAATGCCTATCGGAAACTACATCTGAAATGCCTATCAGCACCTATATTTGAAATGCCTATCGGCAACCATATCTGGAATGCCTGTCGGCACCTAATTTGAAATGCCTATCGGCTTCTATATCTGAAATGCCTATCGGCACATATTTTTAAATGCCAATCGGCAACTATATCTGAAATGCCTATCGGCACCTATATCTGAAATGCCTATCGGCACCTATTTTTGAAATGCCTAACGGAAACTACATCTGAAATGCCTATCAGCACCTATATTTGAAATGCCTATCGGCAACCATATCTGAAATGCCTATCGACACCTATATTTGAAATACCTATCGGCTTCTATATCTGAAATGCCTATCGGTACCTATTTTTAAAATGCCAATCGGTAACTATATCTGAAATGCCTATCGGCACCTATATCTGAAATGCCTATCGGCACCATTTTTTTAAATGCCTATCGGACACTACATCCGGAATGCCTATCAGCACCTATATTTGAAATGCCTATCGGCAACCATATCTGAAATGCCTATCGGCACCTATATTTGAAATGCCTATCGGCTTCTATATCTGAAATGCCTATCGACACCAATTTTTGAAATGCCTATCGGAAACTACATCTGAAATGCCTATCAGCACCTATATTTGAAATGCCTATCGGCAACCATATCTGGAATGCTCATCGGCACCTATATTTGAAATGCCTATCGGCTTATATATCTGAAATGCCTATCGGCACCTATTTTTAAAATGCCAATCGGCAACTATATCTGAAATGCCTATCGGCACCTATATCTGAAATGCCTATCGCACCTAGTTTTGAAATGCCTGTCGGAAACTACATCTGAAATGCCTATCAGCACCTATATTTGAAATGCTTATCGGCAACCATATCTGAAATGCCTATCGACACCTATATTTAAAATCCCTATCGGCTTCTATATCCGAAATGCCTATCGGTACCTATTTTTAAAATGCCAATCGGCAACTATATCTGAAATGCCTATCGGCACCTATATCTGAAATGCCTATCGGCACCAATTTTTGAAATGCCTATCGGCACCAATTTTTGAAATGCCTATCGGAAACTACATCTGAAATGCCTATCAACACCTATATTTGAAATGCCTATCGGCAACCATATCTGGAATGCTCATCGGCACCTATATTTGAAATGCCTATCGGCTTATATATCTGAAATGCCTATCGGCACCTATTTTTAAAATGCCTATCGGCAACTATATCTGAAATGCCTATCGGCACCTATATCTGAAATGCCTATCGGCACCTATTTTTGAAATGCCTATCGGAAACTACATCTGAAATGCCTATCAGCACCTATATTTGAAATCCCTATCGGCAATCATATCTGAAATGCCTATCGACACCTATATTTGAAATACCTATCGGCTTCTATAGCTGAAATGCCTATCGGCACCTATTTTTAAAATGCCAATCGGCAACTATATCTGAAATGCCTATCGGCACCTATATCTGAAATGCCTATCGGCACCAATTTTTGAAATGCCTATCGGAAACTACATCTGAAATGCCTATCAGCACCTATATTTGAAATGCCTATCGGCAACCATATCTGAAATGCCTATCGGCACCTATATTTGAAATGCCTATCGGCTTCTATATCTGAAATGCCTATCGGCACCTATTTTTAAAATGCCAATCGGCAACTATATCTGAAATGCCTATCGGCACCTATATCTGAAATGCCAATCGCACCTAGTTTTGAAATGCCTGTCGGAAACTACAACTGAAATGCCTATCAGCACCTATATTTGAAATGCCTATCGGCAACCATATCTGGAATGCCTATCGGCGCCTATATTTGAAATGCCTATCGGCTTCTATATCTGAAATACCTATCGGCGCCTATTTTTAAAATGCCAATCGGCAACTATATCTGAAGTGCTTATCGGCACCTATATCTTAAATGCCTATCGGCACCTATTTTTGAAATGCCTATCGAAAACTACATCTGAAATGCCTATCAGCACCTATATTTGAAATGCCTATCGGCAACCACATCAGAAATGCCTATCGACACCTATATCTGAAATGCCTTTCGGCATTTATATCTGAAATGCCGGTCGACACCCATATTTGAAATGCCTATCGGCACATATATTTTAAATGCCTATCGGCAACTATATCTGATATGCCTATCGGCACCTATATCTGAAATGCCTATCAGCACCTATTTTTGAAATGCCTATCGGAAACTACATCTAAAATGCCTATCGGCACCTATTTTTAAAATGCCAATCGGTAAGTATATCTGAAATGCCTATCGGCACCTATATCTGAAATGCCTATCGGAACCCATTTTTGAAATGCCTATCGGAAACTACATCTGAAATGACTATCAGCACCTATAGTTGAAATGCCTATCGGCAACCATATCTGAAATGCCTATCCACACCTATATTTGAAATACCTATCGGCTTCTATATTTGAAATGCCTATCGGCACCTATTTTTAAAATGCCAATCGGCAACTATATCTGAAATGCCTATCGGCACCTATATCTGAAATGCCTATCGGTACCTATTTTTGAAATGCCTATCGGAAACTACATCTGAAATGATTATCAGCGCTTATATTTGATATGCCTATCGGCAACCATATCTGGAATGCCTATCGGCAACTATATTTGAAATGCCTATCGGCTTCTATATCTGAAATGCCTATCGGTACCTATTTTTAAAATACCAATCGGCAACTATATCTGAAATGCCTATCAGCACCTATATCTGAAATGCCTATCGGCTTCTATATCTGAAATGCCTATCGACACCTATTTTTAAAATGCCAATCGGCATTTATATCTGAAGTGCCTATCGGCATCTATATCTGAAATGCCTATCGGCACCTATTTTTGAAATGCCTATCGAAAACTACATCTGAAATGCCTATCAGCACCTATAATTGAAATGCCTATCGGCAACCACATCAGAAATGCCTATCGGCACCTATATCTGAAATGCCTTTCGGCATTTATATCTGAAATGCCGATCGACACCTATATTTAAAATGCCTATCGGCACTTTTATTTTAAATGCCTTTTGGCAACTATATCTGATAAGCCTATCGGCACGTATATCTGAAATGCCTATCGGCACCTATTTTTGAAATGCCAATCTTTAAGTATATCTGAAATGCCTATCGGCACCTATATCTAAAATGCCTATCGGAACCTATTTTTGAAATGCCTATCGGAAACTACATCTGAAATGACTATCAGCACCTATATTTGAAATGCCTATCGGCAACCATATCTGAAATGCCTATCCACACCTATATTTGAAATACCTATCGGCTTCTATATCTAAAATGCCTATCGGCACCTATTTTTAAAATACCAATCGGTAAGTATATCTGAAATGCCTATCGGCACCTATATCTAAAATGCCTATCGGAACCTATTTTTGAAATGCCTATCGGAAACTACATCGGAAATGACTATCAGCACCTATATTTGAAATGCCTATCGGCAACCATATCTGAAATGCCTATCCACACCTATATTTGAAATATCTATCGGCTTCTATATCTAAAATGCCTATCGGCACCTATTTTTAAAATGCCAATCGGCAACTACATCTGAAATGCCTATCGGCTTATATATCTGAAATGCCTATCGGCACCTATTTTTAAAATGCCAATCGGCAACTATATCTGAAATGCCAATCGGCACCTATATCTGAAATGCCTATCGACACCTATTTTTAAAATGCCAATTGGCAACTATATCTGAAATGCCTATCGGCACCTATATCTGAAATGCCTATCGACACCTATTTTTAAAATGCCAATTGGCAACTATATCTGAAATGCCTATCGGCACCTATATCTAAAATGCCTATCGGTACCTATTTTTGAAATGCCTATCGGAAACTAAATCTGAAATGATTATCAGCACTTATATTTGAAATGCCTATCGACAACCATATCTGGAATGCCTATCGGCGCCTATATTTGAAATGCCTATCTCCTTCTATATCTAAAATGCCTATCGGCACCTATTTTTAAAATGCCAATCGGCAACTATATCTGAAGTGCCTATCGGCACCTATATCTCAAATACCTATCGGCACCTATTTTTGAAATGCCTATCGAAAACTACATCTGAAATGCCTATCAGCATTTATATTTGAAATGCCTATCGGCAACCACATCAGAAATGCCTATCGGCACCTATATCTGAAATGCCCTACGGCATTTATATCTGAAATGCCGATCGACACCTATATTTGAAATGCCTATCGGCACCTATATTTTAAATGCCTATCGGCAACTATATCTGATATGCCTATCGGCACCTATATCTGAAATGCCTATCGGCACCTATTTTTGAAATGCCTATCGGAAACTACATCTAAAATGCCTATCGGCACCTATTTTTAAAATGCCAATCGGAAAGTATATCTGAAATGCCTATCGGCACCTATATCTGAAATGCCTATCGGTACCTATTTTTGAAATGCCTATCAGAAACTACATCTGAAATGATTATCAGCACTTATATTTGAAATGCCTATCGGGAACCATATCTGGAATGCCTATCGGCACCTATATTTGAAATGCCTATCGGCTTCTATATCTGAAATGCCTATCGGCACCTATTTTTAAAATACCAATCGGCAACTATATCTGAAATGCCTATCGGCACCTATATCTGAAATGCCTATCGGCATATATTTTTGAAATGGCTTTCGGAAACTACATCTGAAATGCCTATCTGCTCTTATATTTTAAAAATGCCTATCGGCAACCATATCTGAAATGCCTATCGACACCTATATTTGAAATACCTATCGGCTTCTATATCTGAAATGCCTATCGGCACCTGTTTTTAAAATGCCAATCGGCAACTATATTTGAAATGCCTATCGGCACCTATATCCGAAATGCCTATCGGCATCAATTTTTGAAATGCCTATCGGAAACTACATCTGAAATGCCTATCAGCACCTATATTTGAAATGGTTATCGGCAACCATATCTGAAATGCCTATCGACACCTATTTTTAAAATGCCAATCGGCATTTATATCTGAAGTGCCTATATTTGTGCCTATATTTGAAATACCTATCGGCTTCTATATCTGAAATGCCTATCGGCACCTATTTTTAAAATGCCAATCGGCATTTATATCTGAAGTGCCTATCGGCACCTATATCTGAAATGCCTATCGGCACCTATTTTTGAAATGCCTATCGAAAACTACATCTGAAATGCCTATCAGCACCTATATTTGAAATGCCTATCGGCAACCACATCAGAAATGCCTATCGGCACCTATATCTGAAATGCCTTTCGGCATTTATATCTGAAATGCCGGTCGACACCTATATTTGAAATGCCTATCGGCACTTTTATTTTAAATGCCTATCGGCAACTATATCTGATAAGCCTATCGGCACCTATATCTGAAATGCCTATCGGCACCTATTTTTGAAATGCCAATCTTTAAGTATATCCGAAATGCCTATCGGCACCTTTATCTAAAATGCCTATCGGAACCTATTTTTGAAATGCCTATCGGAAACTACATCTGAAATGACTATCAGCACCTATATTTGAAATGCCTATCGGCAACCATATCTGAAATGCCTATCCACACCAGTAGATGATAATAGGTATGTCCTGGATCAACCGATTTGATGACGTTTCAGATCGCAGAATCGCCCATTTTTACCCCCACCACTTTTAATAATTTGTGCAATATTTGCATGGTCGTCGTCGACGACGACTCTCTCGACGTTCTTCGTTAATAGCCCCCTACCCCACCGCCCCCTCTTCCGCCCCATCCGACGACAAGAGTTCGTCGAGACGTTGCAACGGGGTTATTTTTTTACTGATGCGTTTGAATGGTATATTGTAGTTTATTGCAAAAGATATTTTTTAACCCCAGGTAGGTATGCAATCTGCAATACCTGAGCTAGAGCGATGTCTTCGATATTTTAATCGCCTACAACGTAGGCAGCCCGCACAGCTTTTTTTTTCATGACAGAGCCAGTGTGTTTTCGAACCCGGGACTCTTAGGTCGACCGTCCGACACTCTACCACAGAGCCATGGTAACGTGTTGCCGAAGCGTCGTTAAAACATGTATATATAAAACACGTTGCGTTACACAGAAACACGTCGCTTCTATAGACTGATCATTTAAGGTTGTACATTGTACAATAAATATTATTGAATACAAGCAAATTATCAACTACAATATGTGATGCGTTATAATTGGAATTTATTACAATAGGTTATAATAATAAGCATGTATTTTATTTATATCAAATTTTCTTATTTTATTTTAAAACATCATATTATTATAAAAATCTTCCTAGTAGCTTTTTTATAGGTTCAGACAGGAATAAATTCTAGAGGTTAGATAAAAGAATATTACTTCTATAATAATATTGTCCTCGCAATAAGTTTTATTAATTTGTTAGCTTTGCACCTCTCCAAACTGTTCACTTTTACAATTATTGTAAAAGTGAACAGTTTGGAGAGGTGCAAAGCTAACAAATAGTACGTGAGTGATGTATTATACATCACTCACGTACTATGCTATAAAACTTCAATGAGCTGTTATTTGTCAATAGCTAAACGTTGAGAAATTAAAAATTAATTACTACTCAATAATAAACCTGAAATAACAAATAACTTGCATAATTGTTTTAAACATAAAGTTTGTTTTATTTTATTTCAATAAAGGTTAGATTACTTTTACAAAATACGTTACTTCTGAACGCCGAGCTCCGACAACTGGATTCATGAATCTAAAATGTAATTTAAACTTTCTAGCAAAATCAATAAGATCATTTATTTCCCCATCCTTGTCAACTGAACTATAATATCTTCTTAACGAGTCAGCAGCTACAGTGGCTGAAAAAATGACGTATAACTTTTTATTCCTCTTATACTTGTTATTTTATTTTCATGATGCGACAGCCGGTGTGGTTTATAAAAACTGGAATATTATCTGATAGATTTATTTTTATCCGACTCAAAATATTTATTCCGATATTGTACGCGTCGTTAGTGTTGGAACTTTTAAATCTTTCCATCAAGATTCTAAGTAAATAAAAATATATTGTCAACATAGTTTTTTTGTTTTTAAATTTTATTTAGTTATGTTTTTTTTGTTTTTAGAATTTTGGAAATGAATAATAACATTTTTTAAGTATTTTTTTATTTATATTACATTTTTTTAAACATTAAATAATAATTAACATAAAATAATAAAATAATAATATACAATAGGCGCTCAAACTACGCCGAAAATAAGAAATGCATGCAAAAGACGTAAAGTATCTTTCCATCGCATAGATCGAAAATCTGAAAAAAATAAAACAAACCGTTTTAGTATATTAATACTTACATCCGACAAATTCATACATGATAATTTAACATTTTCATATATATATTATATTCGATAAATTAACTCCAGTAATTATAATAATTACTTGTACTCCAGTAATTATAATAATTACTTGTAACAGGTTGGAACAGGTTGGGTTCGTTACAAAAAATAATTAATGTAGTCAAGCACGTTTTTTTTTTGGAGAAACAAAAAACTAATTTTCACGGTCCTGTGAATGATTTTTAATAGTTAAAATTAACAGTATAACACATCTAGTAATTTGTTCATCGAAATTTATTCACAAAACAAACTATTAAGTCTGTGGGTTTGTATTATACAATCACACATGAAATTATAAAATACATCAAATTATATCAATACAATCACACATGAAATTAAAAATACATCAAATTATATCAAAATATTGCAAAGTATCAAATTATATCAAAATATTGCAAAGTATATCAAAAGAATGAAGTTGCTTGTATTACACATTGTCGACGACTTCCCACACTTGTGGTATTCGACTGTCGTCGGCAGTCATCGTATGCTCAATGACTGAGCTGACACCAGTGGCGGCGTCGATAGACATTATGTCTTGTTAAAACAGTTAAAAATTAACAAAAAATAGGTATAATAGTCAAAATTGCCATTCGTAGTTCAATTGAATAATATATCACTTCACACACTCGCTTTTCGACATGTACTACTAGGTCTGCCTCACGTCTTCCAGTCCAACGTTGATTTTTACACAAATAACGAACTCTAATACAAAAAAGAACTCGCTTTTAATTTAAACGAAATTCTTAATCATATTTTGAGTCCGCAACTTGTACAGTTGCGGGGAATTTTATGTGCGGAGTTGTGGGGGAATTTTATGTTCTATTTTAAATGCATTTCCTATTTTTGTGTAGTTTTGTGAGATGAGATACAATTCTTATTATTCGGCGTGTAAGCACAGGTGAGATGAGATACAATAATTCTTATTCGGCGTTAAGCACAGGTGAGAGAGAGAGAGAGAGAGAGATTGTAGATTATAGACGCTCAGATGAGATACAATTCTTATTCGGCGTTAAGCACAGGTGAGATGAGAGATTCGAATGATGAACTGAGAAAAGTAACCGTAAATAATGATTTAACAATCGATAATGTAAGGACGATGTTTGAGCTACCACCAGAAGGTGGTTGAGTTGACAGTCAGTCATGTATTAAAGAAAACTCGTTTATAGCTCTTCGCAGTAATATAGAAGTTTGCAATATAACTGTTCGCAGTAATATAGAAGTTTGCAATATAGCTCTTCGCAATAACATAGAAGTTTGCAAGTCAAAGTTTTTAAGGTTGGAAAAAATAAAAAAAGATATATTTTTCCGTAATAAAAGTAAAAGGAATAACGTATATTTTTCCGTAATAAAAGTAAAAGGAATAACGTTAAATTATACAAATTTAGAAAAAATAAAAAAAGATATTTTTGGCTTGGAAGGGCATTTCCTCCCCTCCATGAATATGCTTATAGCGGCAATCCTCGCTTATACATACAATAAATTGTATAAAATGGAATTTTTTTAAAGAATTGTATAAACAAAGAATAATTTTCACAATGTGCAAATTGTATTAAAAATTAGGACACGAGGTTGTTACTAAATTATCAAAAAAGGAAAAAATACGATGAAAAAAAGTTTATAAAGACTTTCCAGAAAGCTGTACTACCATCGGATGTGGGTATTGAAAGGACACTCTTAATACTAAAATAAATTTAAAAACAGATAAATAAAATAAGCAGTTAAAAATAATAATAAAATTCTTACCAGTTTTTATTTAATTATTACGACGGTTCCACTTTTTTTAAAACTATAAGTTAATGAAGTAGCATATACGCTGGTCAACCTCTTTTATACGGTTTTAAGAGATTAAATCGCATCATATGATAAGTCATAGGCGGGTGTATAAGGATTTTAATACACACATTCAACCACATTTTAATAATCAACCGGATGTTCCAGCATACATTGTGTTATATGAAATTATTTACAGTGTCTCTTGTAGTAACTGAAGAGTAACAAGATATTTTTAACCGACACGTAATCGAGAGATCCTGGGTTTGAATCCCGTAAGCGACATTGTGAATAAATAATTTTTCAAACGTATAGCACTCTCAAAATAAAAATGCGACACTGGTATATAATATTTTGTAAACAAATAAAAAGCTGCACCTAGATATTAAATCGCATTATATGATAAGTCATAGGCGGGTGTATAAGGATTTTAATACACACATTCAACCACATTTTAATAATCAACCGGATGTTCCAGCATACATTGTGTTATATGAAATTATTTACAGTGTCTCTTGTAGTAACTGAAGAGTAACAAGATATTTTTAACCGACACGTAATCGAGAGATCCTGGGTTTGAATCCCGTAAGCGACATTGTGAATAAATAATTTTTCAAACGTATAGCATTCTAAAAAAACACATACAGATGTTTCTGTAATGCTGTATTATGTAAAAAAATAAGTGCAGTTTATTTAAATATTTTTATTCAATTAATTTCATTAATTTTATATTGTTTGCAATTTCCATATACAAAATGACGTATTATTTTTCCATAATAGCATACGGCATAAAATCATACATTTATAGCGACCTTCGGATTTAAAATGAAAATAGTACGACAGAGCCTTTATTAATACTTAACATCAAGTGGGTTGTAAAAAAAAATATTTTAGGATTTTTTGCATTGATCGCTATGTGAGGTTTAGAAATGATGTGTAAAATAAGCTATTGGACTTCAAATTATTATTTAGATAATAAGATATTTCAACATAATATATTGTAAATAATAAACTCTCAAAATAAAAATGCGACACTGGTATATTATATTTTGTAAACAAATAAAAAGCTGCACCTAGATATTAAATCGCATTATATGATAAGTCATAGGCGGGTGTATGTATGTATTTAGTTAAGCTGTTTTTACACTAATTACATTAAATTAACAATTCAACACAAAACTATAGTTTATCCTAAATTTACGTAGGTTATCCATAGAATTAGCTACAGAACTAATTGTATGAGGGGTGGTAATTACAAATCTATCTGATAATTTGTTATGTCTTTTGTTATTTTAATGTTTTTTTTTAAATCTCAACATTTTTTTGTAATGCAAGCCTATATTACATATTTTTTTTTTAAATTACCCTATTTAAAATAATAACATCTTTTTTTAAATTGAATATTAATTCAATCTGTGTTTTTTTGTGTAAAGCATATCCAAGTTAAACTTCAAAGTAAAAAGTTGAGGATCTCGCCTTATTTTTCACCGCGTGACCGCGGAACTAAAAAAAAGATATATTAAAAAACTATAGCTTTAGAGAGAAGTTATACATTACAGTTTTACGTATATGTGTAATGTCGCCTTCCTAGTGTGAAGGTACCTTTACAGATTTGTAATGACTATAAATATTGATGCGTAATGAAAACAAGTTGATAAAAATTCATAGACAGTGTTGTTGTTGCAATTGTCTGCTTACATTAACACATGTCATGAATTCTGATCACGAAAATCAAAAAAACAAAACCTTCTCTTATTATAGACTCTCCACACGTGCACATAACATACGATATAAAAAATAACCACCTCTGTAACGTTAAGTTCTCTTTGGTATGTCAGTTAAGTGTAGAAAATAGTCTATAATAGCGATGTGGTGATGTCTGCAGTGCGTCTAGCAAGGTTTTAATAACGAGAGGGAAAGAGTTTTTTTTACGTTTTATTAAAAACGGACCGTACCCATTTTGCCAACATCAGATTATTGTGCACGAGGTCAGTGTTCAGTAAACGTTTTTTTTTTGCTTCAAAGTTTTTTTTGTATTAATACTGAAGTAAGTACCAAATTTATTATATATTAAATTATGCAATTATATCACCATAATATAAACATATAGAACTCTTTAATTTTTTATAGTATTACAAAGTTGAAAAAAAAATAATGAAATTATGATGTGAAAAATTCCAAAAAAATTTCAAATCAATAGATATAATATCCAAGAAACATAAAAGCGATTAATAATTGATAGTTTCAATATTATTTACAGAGAAAATTAATAAAAAAATGAGTGATATTTGCCGTATTATTGAATGTATGAATTACAAGAAAACGTGTTTACGTCGCAAACATCAAGTTTACGTTTCTGTGGTAATTCAGTTTGTTTACGTCGTTGTAAATAAATTTTCTTGCTGACAATTTTTCCTTTCCATCGATATTGTCTGCAGGCTGTGTTCACTCAGTATATTTCTATCAGAATTTGTATTTTTAAATCGTTCCCAGGTCACGGCAAGGCGCTTCGAGCGATTTTCATTTTTTGCAACCATGGAAACGTTTATATTTTAAATTGTAATCAATCTAGAGTTCACAAACTGTCATTCAAAAAATTGTTTTATCATTTATAAAATAATATTTGATATAAGAATGGGTCGTTATTGTGACGAACTGTGAAAAATCTCAAAGTACGATTATTTTACATGTCCTAAGCAATCACGAGGTAAGTTACACTTGTGATCTAAAAGCATTTATCATTTTCAATGTATTTTGTAAATTCCAGTAAATTCATACTGTTTAGCTACTATATTATAAGCTCCACGAAGTTTAAATTATAGCAATTTTTTAATTTTACAAATGAGATAAGTCTTAAATGAGTTATTGAGAATATTGAAACAAATATGACAATCAAATATAGACAATAAATGTGATTATCTTTCAAACCATCGATTATCTAAGTTGTTCGTTCTTTTATTTAGGTTTTAGAAGAAAGTTCGAAAGGAAGCGACACCAAAAGGATAGTCGATTTATCACCAAAGGCTCGCTATTATTACAAAGTCGCCAGAGGCATGCTAAAAACCGCCAGAAAAATCGACTTGAGTAGGTACAGGAGATAATCATAAACGCATAGAACTTCTATGCGTTTATGATTATTTATGATTATCTATGATAGAAGCCTTAATACGACCAGGTACTCAGTGCACAAGCGTTTATTCGGTGTGTAATGAAGTAATTGTGTTATTTAAAATAAACTGACGTTTATTCTGATAGCACAACTTTGCAAGTATTTTTACATAAGGACTTATGTAAGTAAAGTAAATAATATATTAAGAGAATTAGATTTGCTAACGATAATATTAAAAAACTAGATTTAAAAAATATTCTATTAGAAATAGTAAGTTTTCAAAAAAACTCACTATTTCAATCTTCATATTTTTTTAATTTGAATTTTGCGGTACCGGTAAAATAGCATCAGCAGCGTCACTTGCACTGGTGACCTGGGACAGAACAAAAATGTAAAATTTGACCTTGAACGTCAAGTCTATAAAACTATCTAATCTATGATTGTCTGTAAGGGTTTTTCTAAAATTGGATAATACCAACTATTAAAATGGTGCGGTGTTGTAACGCTTTCCTGAATAAAAAAACAAGAATTATTTTAATCATTAAATAAAATAGAATTAAATTGGAAATTTACAAACGTATGTATTTGTCCCCTATTTTTTTACTTTAATTTTTGGAATGATTTTTGACGATGATCAGTGACAAAAAATTAAAAGTTTTTTATTTTTTTTAAATTTAAATTCAAGGTACAGTCACAAACAATAGTTATTTTACAATTTTCACTTATATTTGTTGACATTGCGTAAATCGTTGTTTGACCAATCTATACCAATATATAAAGATCTATAATCTCAGGTGTCAGGAGTATTGTTTGACTGATCTATACCAATATATAAAGATCTATGATCTTAAGTGTCAGAAGTTAAAAAAGATGGCGAATACGCGCTATGACGACAGTCATAACAGGGGTAAATATAATTTTGATAATAATTGTAAAGTTGATAAATAAAACTGCTAAAAATAAAAACATTATTTTTCCTTTCATAATAAAAATAAATAATATAATAACAATATTGAGATTTTTATGTTAATATTATTAAAATGATCACTAAATTTTATTCTTTTAGAAAACTTAATATCAAAATGTTATTAACTTTTGTTTCCGATTGTATCGACAAATCATCCTTAAATTGATTTTTTAAAGAACGAAGCTTTTCGATGTCCAGAGAAAAATTAGATTTGTACAAATTATGATTTTTTAGACAAATTAATTACTTTTACGTGGCTGCTTTTTTTAAATTTTAACACATAATATCAACTAAGATTTATTTTCTATTTTTTTCTATTTTTTCAGAATTTAAAATGTTTAAATGTGGAAATTGTGACAAATTGTTCTCACATTATGAGAGTCTCTTCAGGCACAAAAAAGTGTGCGGAAAACTTTACAGCTATAATCATCTTTGTGAAAAATGCGGCATTTTAATGTCAGATGGGCTTGCAGAACATTCTTGCTTGACATTTTTAAAACGTAAAACTTTGCTCAACTTCAACTCCGAATCCAATAAAAAATGTAAAGTACTTAAACAGGAAGAAACTTGTAACAGTGAAAATATAAAATGTACTTCTCTCACACAAAATGCTGATAATGATAAATTATGTGAGATTTGTAATATATTTGTAAAAAATATGTTCGCACATATGCGTAGCAAAGCGCACAAAGCTAATTTTATAGCTTGCGATTCTTTTAACAACGACTCGAATATACGTATTTTGCAAACAGCTTTCAAATCTAGAATTGCTAGCTATCAAATATCTGATTCCAACCATTTTGCGTGTATAGATGATTTTATGACTGAAATAAAACGCAAATTTTCAAATGTAATTATCAGTTATATTATTCAACATAATGCTGTTAAAATAAACGTGGAACTATTTGCTATTTATGAAAAGAATGTTAATGATGAATCTATAAGCGATATAAAGTCATTCAACACAAAGAACCGCATAGTAACAATATCGGATAATATTAAGGATGTTTTTTCAAAGTTCACTTCTGAAGTAAGGACTCAAAGCCAAGAATTTGAGGGTGCAGGTTCGGGTTGGTCGTTGAAAAAAGTGCTTTTCTTAGAGGTGTATATCAATAAATATACACCGCTAAGAGGATCAATGCATATAGATTTACCTAAAGATATTAAAGCTCGGCATGCGGTTTTAAATCTTCAAAATGCAGATGAATTCTGCTTTAAGTGGGCTATATTATCAGCTCTATATCCGGCGAAGGATAATGCTAGAAGAATATCTAAATACTTACAGTATTCCGATACACTTAATTTTGCCGACATCGAGTTTCCTGTATCAATAAAAGATATTTCCAAGTTTGAACGGTTAAATAAAATTAGCGTAAATGTTTGGGGCATTGAGGGAGAAAATGGAAAGTCTAAAATTGTCGGTCCACTCCATCATACGAAAAAGCGTCTATCAACACATGTTAATTTGCTGTACATTACCGACGGACAACTGGAACATTTTTGTTGGATAAAAAACATGTCAAAACTTTTATCGTCGCAACTCTCTAAGCACACTGAGGTTAAAAATATCTGCGATGGATGCTTAGCTTATTTTCAAACCGGTGCTAAATTAGAACGCCATCAACGCGAAGATTGTGGTCACGTGAGCGTCATTCTGCCTAAAGAGGGTGAAAACATGCTTAAATTTAAAAATTATGCTAAGCAACTTAATGTTCCATAATATGTGATTTACGCCGATTTTGAGGCAATTTTAAAACCAATCAGCTCGTGCAATCCCAGCCCAGATAATTCTTATACGATGGATGTAAATTTACACGAAGCGCATAGTTACGGATACTACATTCATTGCTCATTCGATGAGAGTCAGTCGCGATATGTTTCATATCGCGGTAAAAACTGTACAGACACGTTTATGCGCATGATATATACCGAAGCTGAACATATCTCAAAAGTGTTGAACACCGTTGAACCTATGCGTATATCTAACGAAGAGGAATTATTATTTCAAACGAGTTCACTATGTCACATCTGCAGCGGAAAACTTGATGAAGATAGAGTTAGAGATCACTGCAATCTTACCGGCAAATTCAGAGGCCCGGCGCATAATGAATGTAATATTAATTATAAACTTCCGAAGTTTATACCCGTTGTGTTGCATAATCTGTCAAACTACGATGGACACTTGATAGTTCCAGCCTTAGGACTTGATAATGGTAAAATTAATGTTATTCCCGAAAATAAGCAAAAATACATTTCATTCTCCAAACGTATTGGTAATGGCATCGAGCTTCGCTTCATCGACTCACTCCGTTTTATGACATCCAGTTTGGAAAAGTTAGCTTCAAATCTACCACCGGAATTAAAACACATTACCAGACGAAATTTTCCAGCAGATGAGCATTTTAATCAGGTTACTGTTAAGGGTGTATATCCGTATGAATACACAGATTCTTGGGAGAGACTTGAAGAATCCGAACTACCACCGATCGAGAAGTTTCACTCTAAGTTGACCGATTCTAACATTACGCCTGAAGAGTATGAGCGGGCTAAGAAAGTCTGGACGTCGTTTGACTGTAAAACGCTTGGCGAGTACAGCGATTTGTACTTGAAAACCGATGTCCTGCTTCTAGCTGACGTTTTTGAGAATTTTCGTCACGTATGTTACGAAGCATACGGGCTCGATCCGCTCCAATACTATACGGCCCCAGGCCTTAGCTGGGACGCTATGCTGAAATATACCCATATCCAATTGGAATTGTTGACAGATATAGATATGCTACATTTTGTTAAGAAAGGTATACGTGGCGGTATCGCGCAGTGTTCGGGGCATCGGGCTGTTGCCAACAATAAATATCTTGACAATTACGATCCTGAGAAGCTGAGCAATTATATTATTTACTTGGACGCAAATAACCTAGTAAGCTAATACTTATATAATTAATACTTATATGATATAACACATGTTTTTAACACCTATTTTTTTTTCTTTTTTTCATTGAAGTATGGATACGCCATGTCTCTAAATCTTCCAACCGGTGGTTTTCGATGGTTAGATAAAAGTGAGGTTGATGCATTTGATGTCAACGCCGTATCATCTACAAGCGACGAAGGTTATTTTCTCGAGGTGGATCTCAAATATCCTAAACATTTACACGATCTCCATCGTGATTTACCGTTTTGTGTTGAAAATTTAATCCCCCCAGAAGCTACAACAAAAAACTCAAAGCTAATTCCAAACGTTATGGATAAATCGAAATACGTTATACATATTCGAAATCTTCAGCAGGCTTTAAAACATGGTCTAGTGTTGGAGAAAACACATCGCGTGCTTCGATTTAATCAGTCGCCGTGGCTGAAGTCGTATATTGAGCTAAACACAACGATGCGGACGAACGCTTGCAACGATTTTGAAAAGGATTTTTTTAAACTGATGAATAATTCGGTCTTTGGTAGGTTTTTTTAATTAATTCAACTTCATACTATACTATAGTGACATGATTATATTTTCTATTCAATTCTAGGAAAAACTATGGAATCTGTCGACAAAAGACTTGATGTACGCATTGTCTCAAAATGGGAGAACGTTGGTAAAAGGTTAGGTGCTAGAGCGCTCATCGCACGACCAAATTTTCATTCGCTTACCATTTTTAAAGATGAGCTGGTTGCAATACAACTAAATAAATTAAAAGTTAAATATGATAAACCTATTTATATTGGCTTTACTGTCCTCGAGCTATCTAAGGAACTTATGTATGAATTCCATCATGAAAAAATGATTCCTCTGTATGGCGATTGTTTAGAACTATTATACTTTGACACAGACGGGCTAATTTATAATATTTATACCGACGATGTATATGCGGATATGAAGGCCCACATCCATTTGTACGACACTTCGGACTATGCTTTGAATAATCCTTATAGCATACCTCGAGTCAATAAAAAAGTCTTAGGAAAAATGAAGGATGAGCTAAGGGGGCGGCGTGCTTGCGAATATAATGGCGTATGTGCAAAAACTTACAGTATTGTTATCGAAGGAGAAACTGAGATCAAGAAAGCTAAAGGTGTTAAAAAATCCACTGTTGCTAACCACCTATCTAGGCAGGACTATCGCGCATGCGTCTTAAATAAAAGGGAGGCATTGCGCGTAATGTATACATTTAAAACTACCAAACACGAAGTACGAACATGCAAATTGAAAAAAGTTGCTCTAAGTGCTAGGGCTGACGATAAACGGTTCCAACTCCCAGGATTGACTAAAACGCTGCCTTGGGGGCATCATCGTATACAGCAGGCTGAATTTCTCGGTGCATTAGATCTATGTTATGATAAGCGTAAATAGGTAATTATTTTTTTCCTATAAATATCGATAGATTTCTAAATTTTGATTCATTCGAAGCGTAAATAGGTAATTATTTTTTTCCTATAAATATCGATAGATTTCTAAATTTTGATTCATTCGCTATCTTTTAGTGGAGGAGGGTGGTATATTACTCAACATCAATTTTCACTTTTTGAAAAACATATTTTGAGTTTTTTGAAGAAATTAAAGTACATCAGCTATATACTAAATATGTTTAAATGTCAAGAATGTTATAAATCCTTTAATAATGAAAGCTGCTATAAAACTCACACAATTTCGTGTAGTGGTAGTAATAGTCGATGCCAAAGCTGTAATAAAATTTTTATATGGTCTGATGCTTTAAAAAATCATAAATGTTCAAAAATGTCGTGTTATAAGCGTGAAATTGACACTGCTGACGATTTACTAAATCGTACATGCTTAGATTACCCCTCTAACGTCACAGGGAGTGGACTGAAAAACAGTTTAGATAATAATACATCTTGTCATAATAATAAATTATTTTATTGTAGAAAATGCGACGTTTCTACTGCTATAAGAAACAAGATCTCTCATAAAAAAAGTTTATTGCATAAACAAGAAACAATTATATCGACAATTTATACCGATGACGATTTGAGGATAAATATTGTAGAAGTTGAATCTACATTTAAAAAGCGCATTGCGACCTATCGCGTGTATAATGAAGCTAGAGAATTTACTAGCGTTAATGATTATATGACATCAGTTAAAAGGATAGTGATACAGCTTATTCAAAATAAAATAGATAAACTTGTGGCGATAAAAATTAATTTTGAGCTTTTTGCACAATACATATTGCAAAAGCCTTCTACTGATCAGGAAATTGTTGGCGATATAAAGTCTTTTAACACCAGGTTTGAAGTAATAAATAAGTTTTCAAATCTTTCAGAAATATATAATCGTTACAGCTCGAAAATTGAAGCAAAAAGTCAGGAATTTCAAGAGCGAGATAGCGGATGGGCTTTATCGAAACTGTTATTCCTAGAAATCAATATTAATGAATATAATCCAATTAAAAATATTTAAATTATACTTTAATAATATATTTTTTCAGATTTAACGCTAATAATATTCTTTTTTCAGACTCTAATTATTCTTATTTACTCTTATTGTAGGTTTCTACCACTAGGTTTGAAGTAATAAACGTGTTTTTTAAATGTTTTGAAAAATATGATTTGTCGTTACAGCTCAAAGATTGAAGCAAAAAAGTTATGAATTTCAAGAGCAAGATAGCGGATGGGCTTTATCGAAACTATTATTGCGGATACTTTTTATATTTAAAAACGCTTTTTTACAGGATTTTATGTTTATGTCAACTGCAATTTTTTTAACTATAAACTATTGGAGATTTCATAAAAGAGTCTTTCGTAATTATTAGTATTAAAATTAACTATTTTTTTATCCATATTAATCTTTTGAACCCTAAATCCTTTTTTCTCCCTATGCGCGTTGGATCTCTAAGGTGCATAAATCCTATCCCGGCATAGGAATGTGATACTTGCTCGTTAGTCTATGCCGCATAGTTGAACAAATTTCACAAGGATAGGGGTGTATAATGCCTACGTTATTCGATTATCCGCGAGAGATTTTTCCAACTATCAAAATCACAACACGCGTAATTATGTAACCTCTTTTTTTACACAATCTAAAAAATATGTTTTTTTTTTATAGGTTCTATAAGTCCGATGACACTTGATCAGCTGTACTGTTTGTGCAAGTTTGTGCACAGGCAGATCTAGCTGTTTCTGCTCGAATCCAGGCGGGTAGATGCGGTGTATCTTTCGCCGAGAAAACGGTAATTCCTGTACCGGCCATCTTGATTGAGGTTTTCCATGGTTTCCCTCAATTAATTCCAGATAAATATCGAGATGGTTCCTTATTCGAGGCCATGGCCGATTACCTATCAAACTCCTAGTTCAAAAATTGTCTATCCTACCCTAATTTCCTATAATTCCTTCATTCACCCATTATTAATAATATATTAATAAGATAAAGTAAGTTTTTTATTTCATTTTTTGTATGGGTTTATCAATGTTTTTAAATATACGGTTTTGGTTAATAATAAGAAATGGTCGCTACAAATAAAATTTTTATTATTATTATATATAATATGTTATTTTCATTTTTTGTATGGGTTTATCAATGTTTTTAAATATACGGTTTGGTTAATTATAAGAAATGGTCGCTACAAATAAATTTTTATTATTATTATTATTATTATATATAATATGTTATCTTATATTTATTTTGTATTCGTTTTTAGAATTATATTTTGTTTAACCTATTTAATCTATTATAACCTATATCTATATAAGTATACCTAGTTACTAGTGTAATTGTTTTTTAACCAATAAAATCTATTAAAGATAGTTGAATTTATAAATAGTGTTGTATATGTGTAGAAAACATTTTTTTGATAACGTGTCAACATAGTTTTTTGTTTTGAATTTTATTTAGATTTCATATTATGTATATAGGAGAAGCGGTTGGAAATAAATAATAACATTTTAAGTATTTTTTAAAATTGTATATATATTAATCATAAGTGTTACATGGTATTCAGTATTCAAATTATAATAAAATCAGCGAAACATAGCATTCAGTAATGAAATCATATTATAAAAAAAATACAGGTTACTACATATTTTCTTCAACCGAGGGCTATGGACTTTCACACCTCCTATTTACGATGTAGTTAATCGTTACGCTTATTATTGTTAGATATTTTTTTTGAGAGAACGGGGTGACGCCGTTCCACTCTTATCTTTTTAAGCAAATTCAGTTTCGATTCAGTAGACTTATTCTTCTCTCTGACAAAAGCTTTTTGTTCGTTTATACATTTTAATTCGAGTTATATGTATTTTTTTGAAAAAATTATTTGATCAAATCCCTTTTCCTGAGCTGTTGCACTATCGATTGAATTTCTTCTTTATGTTCCGATTTCGCACCCCCAACTTCATACAAGACCTTCAATCGTTCGATTAATATATTCAGGTCTTCAGTGTCTTCGTAATCACTTTGAGAGTCGTTATTGTCATCAGAATAATGTAAGGAAATCGACTCTTCACAGTTCACTTTCGGTTTCTCTTTATAGCAGTTAACTTGTTTTTTTACCGAATTTTCACCATCTCTTTTCTCGCATTTAGAGCGCAGAGGTTGAAATAGCTTGGAAATGATTTGTCTATACTTGAAACTTCCGTCACCGGAGATTTGTTCTGACGATCTATAGTTGCGTTTGTGAGCGCTGGTCAGAAGCAGAAGCGATTTATACAGCATCAAGTCCTTTGTATCATAATTTAGAGGTCTTCTATCAAAAAGTAGTTCCGCCAGACCGTCGGTTAGTTCAAACTTACGATTTCCATCAATGATCAATACTTTGTTTATTATGCGTACAGGTCTACAACCTAGCATAAACTTCATATCTTTAGCATCGAATCTAACACAAAATCTGTCGACCCTGTGCCCATCATAGTACAGAACACAATCGTCGTTTCTTGATCTATCTCCCACTTTGTTTTGTTTTTCGCTCGACATTTTTCAGTCTGCAGTCAGACTAACACTGATTAAAAAACTCTTGATTCTAGCTATATATATAGACTGATTAGAAAAATATCTCAAACGGGGTTCAAACAATGTCGAAACAGACGCAACACGGGTGCCTAACAGGGTCGAAATAGATACAGAACAGAGGTCAAACAGAGGTCAAACAGAGGTCAAACAGTGTGTTAACTGATACAGGGTAGATACCTAATAGAGTTGAAACAGATACAAGATAGGTGTATAAAAATATGAAAAAATATATATATGAAAATAGAGACACGAGAACTCTCTCTCGATAGGAACCTTAATGTTAAAAGTATCTCTGCAGATTGTTGTGAACACTCGTTTTAAAGTATAAATAACAATTTTTATTTCAGTGTGATTTCTAATAATAATGATTTATATAATAATATATAATAACGTAATCAAAGTAATTACTCAATATCATGAATAAACTTACGTCCTAAAAAACATAAAAATGGTTCTGTCTATCTGTCTGTCTGTCTATCTTCTTGAAAAAAACAAATGGAATGTCTGTCTATCTGTTCGCTAATATTTATTCCTGTATGAACCTATAAAAGCTACTACTTACGATTTCCATCAATGATCAATACTTTGTTTATTATGCGTACAGGTCTACAACTTTACAGGATGGTTCATCGCAATAGTACTTTAGTTGAGTAGTAATTAATTTAATTTCTCAACGTTTAGCTATTGACAAATAACAGCTCATTGCAGTTTTATAGCATAGTACGTGAGTGATGTATTGTAAAAGTGAACAGTTTGGAGAGGTGCAAAGCTAACAAATTAATAAAACTTATTGCGAGGACAATATTATTATAGAAGTAATAATATTCTTTTATCTAACCTCTAGAATTTATTCCTGTCTGAACCTATAAAAAAGCTACTAGGAAGATTTTTATAATAATATGATGTTTTAAAATAAAATAAGAAAATTTGATATAAATAAAATGTTAAATACATGCTTATTATTATAACCTATTGTAATAAATTCCAATTATAACGCATCACATATTGTACTTGATAACAAGGCACCGCAGTATTAGAACACAGTTTTGCTTGTATTCAATAATTATTTATTGTACAATGTACAACCTTAAATGATCAGCTGTAGAAGCGACGTGTTTTATATATACATGTTTTAACGACGCTTCGACAACACGTTGTCATGGCTCTGTGGTAGAGTATCGGACGGCCGACCTAAGAGTCCCGGGTTCGAAAACACACTGGCTCTGTCATGAAAAAAAAAAGCTGTGCGGGCTGCCTACGTTGTAGGCGATTAAAATATCGAAGACATCGCTCTAGCTCAGGTATTGCAGATTGCATACCTACCTGGGGTTAAAAAATATCTTTTGCAATAAACTACAATATACCATTCAAACGCATCAGTAAAAAAATAACCCCGTTGCAACGTCTCGACGAACTCTTGTCGTCGGATGGGGCGGAAGAGGGGGCGGTGGGGTAGGGGGCTATTAACGAAGAACGTCGAGAGAGTCGTCGTCGACGACGACCATGCAAATATTGCACAAATTATTAAAAGTGGTGGGGGTAAAAATGAGTGATTCTGCGATCTGAAACGTCATCAAATCGGTTGATCCAGGACATACCTATTATCATCTACTCACACCTATATTTGAAATACCTATCGGCTTCTATATCTAAAATGCCTATCGGCACCTATTTTTAAAATGCCAATCGGTAAGTATATCTGAAATGCCTATCGGCACCTATATCTAAAATGCCTATCGGAACCTATTTTTAAAATGCCTATCGGAAACTACATCTGAAATGCCTATCAGCACCTATATTTGAAATGCCTATCGGCAACCATATCTGAAATGCCTATCGACACCTATATTTGAAATCCCTATCTGCTTCTATATCTGAAATGCCTATCGGCACCTATTTTTAAAATGCCAATCGGCAACTATATCTGAAATGCCAATCGGCACCTATATCTGAAATGCCTACCGACACCTATTTTTAAAATGCCAATTGGCAACTATATCTGAAATGCCTATCGGCACCTATATCTGAAATGCCTATCGGCACCTATTTTTAAAATGCCAATCGGCAACTACATCTGAAATGCCTATCGGCTTATATATCTGAAATGCCTATCGGCACCTATTTTTAAAATGCCAATCGGCAACTATATCTGAAACGCCAATCGGCACCTATATCTGAAATGCCTATCGGCACCTATTTTTGAAACGCCTATCGGAAACTACATCTGAAATGCCTATCAGCACCTATATTTGAAATGCCTATCGGCAACCATATCTGAAATGCCTATCGACACCTATATTTGAAATCCCTATCGGCTTCTATATCTGAAATGCCTATCGGCACCTATTTTTAAAATGCCAATCGGCAACTATATCTGAAATGCCAATCGGCACCTATATCTGAAATGCCTATCTGCACCTATTTTTGAAACGCCTATCGGAAACTACATCTGAAATGCCTATCAGCACCTGTATTTGAAATGCCTATCGGCAACCATATCTGAAATGCCTATCGACACCTATATTTGAAATCCCTATCGGCTTCTATATCTGAAATGCCTATCGGCACCTATTTTTAAAATTCCAATCCGCAACTATATCTAAAATGCCAATCGGCACCTATATCTGAAATGCCTACCGACACCTATTTTTAAAATGCCAATTGGCAACTATATCTGAAATGCCTATCGGCACCTATATCTGAAATGCCTATCGGTACCTATTTTTTAAATGCCTATCGGAAACTACATCTGAAATGATTATCAGCACTTATATTTGAAATGCCTATCGGCAACCATATCTGGAATGCCTATCGGCACCTATTTTTGAAATGCCAATCTTTAAGTATATCTGAAATGCCTATCGGCACCTATATCTAAAATGCCTATCGAAACAGATTTTTGAAATGCCTATCGGAAACTACATCTGAAATGACTATCAGCACCTATATTTGAAATGCCTATCGGCAACCATATCTGAAATGCCTATCCACACCTATATTTGAAATACCTATCGGCTTCTATATCTAAAATACCTATCGGCACCTATTTTTAAAATGCCAATCGGTAAGTATATCTGAAATGCCTATCGGCACCTATATCTAAAATGCCTATCGGAACCTATTTTTGAAATGCCTATCGGAAACTACATCTGAAATGACTATCAGCACCTATATTTGAAATGCCTATCGGCAACCATATCTGAAATGCCTATCCACACCTATATTTGAAATACCTATCGGCTTCTATATCTAAAATGCCTATCGGCACCTATTTTTAAAATACCAATCGGCAACTACATCTGAAATGCCTATCGGCTTATATATCTGAAATGCCTATCGGCACCTATTTTTAAAATGCCAATCGGCAACTATATCTGAAATGCCAATCGGCACCTATTTTTGAAATGCCTATCGGCACCTATTTTTGAAATGCCTATCGGAAACTACATCTGAAATGCCTATCAGCACCTATATTTGAAATGCCTATCGGCAACCATATCTGAAATGCCTATCGACACCTATATTTGAAATCCCTATCGGCTTCTATATCTGAAATGCCTATCGGCACCTATTTTTAAAATGCCAATCGGCAACTATATCTGAAATGCCAATCGGCACCTATATCTGAAATGCCTATCGACACCTATTTTTAAAATGCCAATTGGCAACTATATCTGAAATGCCTATCGGCACCTATATCTGAAATGCCTATCGGTACCTATTTTTGAAATACCTATCGGAAACTACATCTGAAGTGATTATCAGCACTTATATTTGAAATGCCTATCGGCAAACATATCTGAAATGCCTATCGGCACCTATATTTGAAATGCCTATCGGCAACCATATCTGGAATGCCTATCGGCACCTATATTTGAAATCCCTATCGGCTTCTATATCTGAAATGCCTATCGACACCTATTTTAAAATGCCAATCGGCAACTATATCTGAAATGCCTATCGGCACCTATATCTGAAATGCCTATCGGCACCTATTTTTGAAATGCCTATCGGAAACTACATCTGAAATGCCTATCGGCACCTATATTTGAAATGCCTATCGGCAACCATATCTGGAATGCCTATCGGCACCTATATTTGAAATCCCTATCGGCTTCTATATCTGAAATGCCTATCGACACCTATTTTTAAAATGCCAATTGGCAACTATATCTGAAATGCCTATCGGCACCTATATCTGAAATGCCTATCGGTACCTATTTTTGAAATACCTATCGGAAACTACATCTGAAGTGATTATCAGCACTTATATTTGAAATGCCTATCGGCAACCATATCTGGAATGCCTATCGGCACCTATATTTGAAATCCCTATCGGCTTCTATATCTGAAATGCCTATCGACACCTATTTTAAAATGCCAATCGGCAACTATATCTGAAATGCCTATCGGCACCTATATCTGAAATGCCTATCGGCACCTATATTTGAAATGCCTATCGGAAACCATATCTGGAATGCCTATCGGCGCCTATATTTGAAATGCCTATCGGCTTCTATATCTGAAATGCCTATCGGCACCTATTTTTAAAATGCCAATCGGCATTTATATCTGAAGTGCCTATCGGCACCTATATCTGAAATGCCTATCGGCACCTATTTTTGAAATGCCTATCGAAAACTACATCTGAAATGCCTATCAGCACCTATATTTGAAATGCCTATCGGCAACCACATCAGAAATGCCTATCGGCACCTATATCTGAAATGCCTTTCGGCATTTATATCTGAAATGCCGATCGACACCTATATTTGAAATGCCTATCGGCACTTTTATTTTAAATGCCTATCGGCAACTATATCTGATAAGCCTATCGGCACCTATATCTGAAATGCCTATCGGCACCTATTTTTGAAATGCCAATCTTTAAGTATATCTGAAATGCCTATCGGCACCTATATCTAAAATGCCTATCGGAACCTATTTTTGAAATGCCTATCGGAAACTACATCTGAAATGACTATCAGCACCTATATTTAAAATGCCTATCGGCAACCATATCTGATATGCCTATCCACAACTATATTTGAAATACCTATCCGCTTCTATATCTAAAATGCCTATCGGCACCTATTTTTGAAATGCCAATCGGTAAGTATATCTGTAATGCCTATCGGCACCTATATCTAAAATGCCTATCGGAACCTATTTTTGAAATGCCTATCGGAAACTACATCTAAAATGCCTATCAGCACATATATTTGAAATGCCTATCGGCAACTATATCTGCAATGCCTATCGGCACCTATATTTGAAATGCCTATCGGCTTCTATATCTGAAATGCCTATCGGCACCTATTTTTTAAATGCCAATTGGCAACTATATCTGAAATGACTATCGGCACCTATATCTGAAATGCCTATCGGCACCTATTTTTGAAATGCCTATCGAAAACTACATCTGAAATGCCTATCAGCACCTATATTTGAAATGCCTATCGGAAACTACATCTGAAATGCCTATCAACACCTATATTTGAAATGCCTATCGGCAACCATATCTGGAATGCCTGTCGGCACCTATATTTGAAATGCCTATCGGCTTCTATATCTGAAATGCCTATCGGCACCTATTTTTAAATGCCAATCGGCAACTATATCTGAAATGCCTATCGGCACTTATATCTGAAATGCCTATCGGCACCTATTTTTGAAATGCCTATCGGAAACTACATCTAAAATGCCTATTAGCACCTATATTTGAAATGCCTAGTGGCAACCATATCTGAAATGCCTATCGACACCTATATTTGAAACACCTATCGACTTCTATATCTGAAATGCCTATCGGTACCTATTTTTAAAATGCCAATCGGTAACTATATCTGAAATGCCTATCGGCACCTATATCTGAAATGCCTATCGGCACCATTTTTTGAAATGCCTATCGGAAACTACATCCGGAATGCCTATCAGCACCTATATTTGAAATGCCTATCGGCACCTATTTTTAAAATGCCAATCGGCAACTATATCTGAAATGCCTATCGGCACCTATATCTGAAATGCCTATCGGCACCTATTTTGGAAATGCCTATCGGAAACTACATCTGACATGCCTATCAGCACCTATATTTGAAATGCTTATCGGCAACCATATCTGAAATGCCTATCGACACCTATATTTAAAATCCCTATCGGCTTCTATATCTGAAATGCCTATCGGCACCTATTTTTAAAATGCCAATCGGCAACTATATCTGAAATGCCTATCGGCACCTATATCTGAAATGCCTATCGGCACCAATTTTTGAAATGCCTATCGGCACCAATTTTTGAAATGCCTATCGGAAACTACATCTGAAATGCCTATCAGCACCTATATTTGAAATGCCTATCGGCAACTATATCTGAAATGCCTATCGGCACCTATTTTTAAAATGCCTATCGGCAACTATATCTGAAATGCCTATCGGCACCTATATCTGAAATGCCTATCGGCACCTATTTTTGAAATGCCTATCGGAAACTACATCTGAAATGCCTACCAGCACCTATATTTGAAATCCCTATCGGCAATCATATCTGAAATGCCTATCGACACCTATATTTGAAATACCTATCGGCTTCTATAGCTGAAATGCCTATCGGCACCTATTTTTAAAATGCCAATCGGCAACTATATCTGAAATGCCTATCGGCACCTATATCTGAAATGCCTATCGGCACCAATTTTTTAAATGCCTATCGGAAACTACATCTGAAATGCCTATCAGCACCTATATTTGAAATGCCTATCGGCAACCATATCTGGAATGCCTATCGGCACCTATATTTGAAATGCCTATCGGCTTCTATATCTGAAATGCCTATCGGCACCTATTTTTAAAATGCCAATCGGCAACTATATCTGAAATGCCTATCGGCACCTATATCTGAAATGCCTATCGCACCTAGTTTTGAAATGCCTGTCGGAAACTACATCTGAAATGCCTATCAGCACCTATATTTGAAATGCCTATCGGCAACCATATCTGGAATGCCTATCGGCGCCTATATTTGAAATGCCTATCGGCTTCTATATCTGAAATACCTATCGGCGCCTATTTTTAAAATGCCAATCGGCAACTATATCTGAAGTGCCTATCGGCACCTATATCTGAAATGCCTATCGGCACCTATTTTTGAAATGCCTATCGAAAACTACATCTGAAATGCCTATCAGCACCTATATTTGAAATGCCTATCGGCAACCATATCAGAAATGCCTAAAGGCACCTATATCTGAAATGCCTTTCGGCATTTATATCTGAAATGCCGGTCGACACCTATATTTGAAATGCCTATCGGCACATATATTTTAAATGCCTATCGGCAACTATATCTGATATGCCTATCGGCACCTATATCTGAAATGCCTATCGGCACCTATTTTTGAAATGCCTATCGGAAACTACATCTAAAATGCCTATCGGCACCTATTTTTAAAATGCCAATCGGTAAGTATATCTGAAATGCCTATCGGCACCTATATCTGAAATGCCTATCGGAACCTATTTTTGAAATGCCTATCGGAAACTACATCTGAAATGACTATCAGCACCTATTTTTGAAATGCCTATCGGTAACCATATCTGAAATGCCTATCCACACCTATATTTGAAATACCTATCGGCTTCTATATTTGAAATGCCTATCAGCACCTATTTTTAAAATGCCAATCGGCAACTATATCTGAAATGCCTATCGGCACCTATATCTGAAATGCCTATCGGTACCTATTTTTGAAATGCCTATCGGAAACTACATCTGAAATGATTATCAGCGCTTATATTTGATATGCCTATCGGCAACCATATCTGGAATGCCTATCGGCAACTATATTTGAAATGCCTATCGGCTTCTATATCTGAAATGCCTATCGGCACCTATTTTTAAAATACCAATCGGCAACTATATCTGAAATGCCTATCAGCACCTATATCTGAAATGCCTATCGGCATATATTTTTGAAATGCCTTTCGGAAACTACATCTGAAATGCCTATCTGCTTCTATATTTGAAATGCCTATCGGCAACCATATCTGAAATGCCTATCGACACCTATATTTGAAATACCTATCGGCTTCTATATCTGAAATGCCGATCGACACCTATATTTAAAATGCCTATCGGCACTTTTATTTTAAATGCCTATCGGCAACTATATCTGATAAGCCTATCGGCACGTATATCTGAAATGCCTATCGGCACCTATTTTTGAAATGCTAATCTTTAAGTATATCTGAAATGCCTATCGGCACCTATATCTAAAATGCCTATCGGAACCTATTTTTGAAATGCCTATCGGAAACTACATCTGAAATGACTATCAGCACCTATATTTGAAATGCCTATCGGCAACCATATCTGAAATGCCTATCCACACCTATATTTGAAATACCTATCGGCTTCTATAACTAAAATGCCTCTCGGCACCTATTTTTAAAATACCAATCGGTAAGTATATCTGAAATGCCTATCGGCACCTATATCTAAAATGCCTATCGGAACCTATTTTTGAAATGCCTATCGGAAACTACATCTGAAATGACTATCAGCACCTATATTTGAAATGCCTATCGGCAACCATATCTGAAATGCCTATCCACACCTATATTTGAAATACCTATCGGCTTCTATATCTAAAATGCCTATCGGCACCTATTTTTAAAATGCCAATCGGCAACTACATCTGAAATGCCTATCGGCTTATATATCTGAAATGCCTATCGGCACCTATTTTTAAAATGCCAATCGGCAACTATATCTGAAATGCCAATCGGCACCTATATCTGAAATGCCTATCGACACCTATTTTTAAAATGCCAATTGGCAACTATATCTGAAATGCCCATCGGCACCTATATCTGAAATGCCTATCGACACCTATTTTTAAAATGCCAATTGGCAACTATATCTGAAATGTCTATTGGCACCTATATCTAAAATGCCTATCGGTACCTATTTTTGAAATGCCTATCGGAAACTAAATCTGAAATGATTATCAGCACTTATATTTGAAATGCCTATCGACAACCATATCTGGAATGCCTATCGGCGCCTATATTTGAAATGCCTATCGGCTTCTATATCTAAAATGCCTATCGGCACCTATTTTTAAAATGCCAATCGGCAACTATATCTGAAGTGCCTATCGGCACCTATATCTCAAATGCCTATCGGCACCTATTTTTGAAATGCCTATCGAAAACTACATCTGAAATGCCTATCAGCATTTATATTTGAAATGCCTATCGGCAACCACATCAGAAATGCCTATCGGCACCTATATCTGAAATGCCCTACGGCATTTATATCTGAAATGCCGATCGACACCTATATTTGAAATGCCTATCGGCACCTATATTTTAAAAGCCTATCGGCAATTATATCTGATATGCCTATCGGCACCTATATCTGAAATGCCTATCGGCACCTAATTTTGAAATGCCTATCGGAAACTACATCTAAAATGCCTATCGGCACCTATTTTTAAAATGCCAATCGGAAAGTATATCTGAAATGCCTATCGGCACCTATATCTGAAATGCCTATCGGTACCTATTTTTGAAATGCCTATCGGAAACTACATCTGAAATGATTATCAGCACTTATGTTTGAAATGCTTATCGGCAACCATATCTGGAATGCCTATCGGCACCTATATTTGAAATGCCTAACGGCTTCTATATCTGAAATGCCTATCGGCACCTATTTTTAAAATACCAATCGGCAACTATATCTGAAATGCCTATCGGCACCTATATATGAAATGCCTATCGGCATATATTTTTGAAATGGCTTTCGGAAACTACATCTGAAATGCCTATCTGCTCCTATATTTTAAAAATGCCTATCGGCAACCATATCTGAAATGCCTATCGACACCTATATTTGAAATACCTATCGGCTTCTATATCTGAAATGCCTATCGGCACGTGTTTTTAAAATGCCAATCGGCAACTATATTTGAAATGCCTATCGGCACCTATATCCGAAATGCCTATCGGCATCAATTTTTGAAATGCCTATCGGAAACTACATCTGAAATGATTATCAGCACTTATATTTGAAATGCCTATCGGCAACCATATCTGGAATGCCTATCGGCACCTATATTTGAAATGCCTATCGGCTTCTATATCTGAAATGCCTATCGGCACCTATTTTTAAAATACCAATCGGCAACTATATCTGAAATGCCTATCGGCACCTATATATGAAATGCCTATCGGCATATATTTTTGAAATGGCTTTCGGAAACTACATCTGAAATGCCTATCTGCTCCTATATTTTAAAAATGCCTATCGGCAACTATATCTGAAGTGCCTATCGACACCTATATTTGAAATACCTATCGGCTTCTATATCTGAAATGCCTATCGGCACGTGTTTTTAAAATGCCAATCGGCAACTATATTTGAAATGCCTATCGGCACCTATATCCGAAATGCCTATCGGCATCAATTTTTGAAATGCCTATCGGAAACTACATCTGAAATGCCTATCAGCACCTATATTTGAAATGCTTATCGGCAACCATATCTGAAATGCCTATCGACACCTATATTTGAAATACCTATCGGCTTCTATATCTGAAATGCCTATCGGCACCTATTTTTAAAATGCCAATCGGCACCTATATCTGAAATGCCTATCGGCACCTATTTTTGAAATGCCTATCGAAAACTACATCTGAAATGCCTATCAGCACCTATATTTGAAATGCCTATCGGCAACCACATCAGAAATGCCTATCGGCACCTATATCTGAAATGCCTTTCGGCATTTATATTTGAAATGCCGGTCGACACCTATATTTGAAATGCCTATCGGCACTTTTATTTTAAATGCCTATCGGCAACTATATCTGATAAGCCTATCGGCACCTATATCTGAAATGCCTATCGGCACCTATTTTTGAAATGCCAATCTTTAAGTATATCTGAAATGCCTATCGGCACCTATATCTAAAATGCCTATCGGAACCTATTTTTGAAATGCCTATCGGAAACTACATCTGAAATGACTATCAGCACCTATATTTGAAATGCCTATCGGCAACCATATCTGAAATGCCTATCCACACCTATATTTGAAATACCTATCGGCTTCTATATCTAAAATGCCTATCGGCACCTATTTTTAAAATGCCAATCGGTAAGTATATCTGAAATGCCTGTCGGCACCTATATCTAAAATGCCTATCGGAACCTATTTTTAAAAGCCTATCGGAAACTACATCTGAAATGACTATCAGCACCTATATTTGAAATGCCTATCGGCAACCATATCTGAAATGCCTATCGACACCTATATTTGAAATCCCTATCGGCTTCTATATCTGAAATGCCTATCGGCACCTATTTTTAAAATGCCAATCGGCAACTATATCTGAAATGCCAATCGGCACCTATATCTGAAATGCCTATCGTCACCTATTTTTGAAACGCCTATCGGAAACTACATCTGAAATGCCTATCAGCACCTATATTTGAAATGCCTATCGGCAACCATATCTGAAATGCCTATCGACACCAAATTTGAAAACCCTATCGGCTTCTATATCTGAAATGCCTATCGGCACCTATTTTTAAAATGCCAATTGGCAACTATATCAGTAGTATATTTATGAGAGAGCAGTGCCCCTCCGGCCCTCCAGTTAAGCTCCTCCGACTTGAGATAGAACTTGCTGTGAAAACTTGCTCGCATGTTGAAATATGGTAGTCGTTACGTCTGCGACGTCTGTTTGGTCTTATTCCTCCACTTTTCGCGTAAAGGGAGGGGGACGTACGCCTATAATCCGCCGCCACCGACTACACTGGTTGTTGATTTTTTTTCCATAAAAATATGGCCGCTTTGAAAACGTGACGTAAGAAAGGTTCGAGCCACCCGCCGCCGCCGCCCGCACTCACAACACACGCAGAGAGAGATACACACACACACACACACATACAGCAATTAACGTTTCGCACACGTTGACTGACTGACTGTTGACGCTGGCCTGAAGTACCTTACAATGTTGACACCTACGCGATGCAGCATGTATACAGAATGTTTTATAATAACGTGGTCCATTTTTTTCCGACACCGAATATATACTCCCAGAGACACATATACAGACACACCAAACAGACACCAAAGAGACACCAAACAGACACCAAACAGACACCAAACAGACACCAAAGAGACACCAAACAGACACCAAAGAGACGCCAAACAGACACCAAAGAGACGCCAAACAGACACCAAAGAGACACCAAACAGACACCAAAGAGACACCAAAGAGACACCAAAGAGACACCAAAGAGACACCAAAGAGACACCAAAAAGACGCCAAAAACACACACGCAACTCTGAAATATAAAAGTATTTTTTTAAATTTTAATAAAAACAATTAAAATATGTTTTAAAATATTTATTAAAAGAGAAGCAGTACAATGTTAATAATTGCTTAAAATCTAACTCTGAAATATAAAAGTATTTTTTTTAATTTTAATAAAAACAATTAAAATATGTTTTAAAATATTTATTAAAAGAGAAGCAGTACAATGTTAATAATTGCTTAAAATCTAACTCTAAAATATAAAAGTATTTTTTTTAATTTTAATAAAAACAATTAAAATATGTTTTAAAATATTTATTTAAAGAGAAGCAGTACAATGTTAATAATTGCTTAAAATCTAAATCTGAAATATAAAAGTATTTTTTTTAATTTTAATAAAACAATTAAAATACATTTTAAAATATTTATTAAAAGAGAAGCAGTACAAATGTTAATAATTGTTTAAAATCTAAGATTCAGTCAATATCGTTAGGTATAAAGAAATCGTTGACGCTTATCTAAATACATATTATAAAATAATTTCACTGTATTTGAATGGGAAACGTACGAACGCAATAGACTATCAACAATGTTCTTCAGCTCCAACAGACTTTCCCATTCACTTTTTGATATTATCAAAGAAATGCAAGTATTTGATCTCTTAAATTTTAAATGTTTAATTTTCTTTAAATAAACTTCTTTAATTTCCACATCTCCGCCGATCACTGAATAAAAACCTTTGTGAGCGTCATCGTTAAAATACTTATTTATATGATTACACAACAACATTAGAGCAAACCAATCTATTTGATCGATAAAAATACTACACCTCGATTTCACATCTCTCAGTTCGAGTTTAGCTTGAAAATCTTGAGGAGAAGAAGAAGAAGAAGCGGGTAACCAACCAACGTTTATGTATTTAGTTCGTTTCTCATCAAAGAAAAAATGTTTTGCACTAACAGTTTTGTTTCCGAAGGTTTTGTTGTTGCTGTTGTCACATGCTGAACAGACGCTGATGATGGTGATGACGCTGTTGTAGCAGCACTTCTAAAGTCGATCTCGCGCACTAACGGAAACTCTACAATGTCTTCACCCCTAGGCTCCTCCACTTCTCCCTCGTTCGTGGTCATCCGCACGATGCTGTTGTTGTTGTTGTCATTAGAGCAAAACTGGAATATATTAGGAGTAGCCATGTGTGTGTGTTGCTTCAACATTGTACGCTTACTGAGAGAGAGATACCGGTCTGTTTTCTTTTCAATAGCGCTCTAAAACAGTCTTCTTCTTCTTCTTGTTCTTGTTTTTGTTGTTGTTAACCCCCACCAATTTAGAGTCTCTGACGCGGTCACCGACGGCGATGTCGTCTCTTAATTCTCTTCTTATGAAATCATCCGTGTCCGTGACTTTGTCTTCTGGCTCAATTTTTAAATTTTGTTGTAGTTTTTGCACGAGACAGTAGATGTCTTTTTGTAAATTTACATCAGTCTTCAAAAGTTTCAACCGTACCAAACAGGTGTATATTTTGTTGTAGAGATTGTCCAAGGTTTGTTTATCGGTGACGTGGAGCAGAAAGACCTTTATGCAATGTGTATTTTTGATAAACACAGTGAAAACTATACGACTGTCGTCTAAAACAAATCGCACGTGACGAGGATCCATTTTTAAAAATCTTATACCCTCATTCCAGGGAATGGGTGTTTGCTGTACAACGTTATTTTTATCGAAAGTAAATCCCCATTCTTCTAGTTTTCGTTTCTCGTCTGCAGTGAGATTTGAAAAACGTCTGCTCTGATTGAACAACTCTACGCCGAGAATTTCTTCTAGAGTAGTCGTCGGTGAGCAGCTTGGCACGAAACCAACACTCCAAAGATTATTATCAACACCGCCAACACAGTCATAATCACTTGTACTTTGCATTTTTTGTTAAAGACTGAATAATTTAAAAATAACTTTGTCTTATATACATTATTCAAATCCTCACTCCCCCACCATAATGTTTGCACAGCAACCGTCTTTGTTTTATTTGTTTAGATATTTTTGCAGCTTGAGTACATTTTTGTGCGCGCAATTGTTATTAAAAAAATGTTACGTTTGAACGCAGATTACACACGATTTTATTATTAATTAACGAATTATTATTAATTTCAAAAAAAACATTTTACTACCCTATATTAGACAATTTATGAAAAAAAAAAACAATTTTTTGAGCCCATCATTACAGTGGAATAAATTTCCCTACCTTTGCCGCCGCCTCCAGTATCAAATCCGGAAATTCTTTTCCGTATGTCCTCAGTTTTAAGACGTTTTTATATGCGCAGTTGCTATCAAATTTTGTATTATTGTGCAGTTCGCACATGATTTCATTTTCAATTGAGTGTGGCGGCAAGGGCAATATTTTTAATGCGGGGCATTTTGAATCTAAATCTACATAAAGTAAATCAGGCCCGTTCTTTTTTAGAAATCTTTGTTTTTGGAGTCCTTTAACTAAAATTAGAGATGAACCTTTAAAAATGTTTGTCAGTTGTTTATTTAGTTCACGATAGTCAATGTTGCCATAGTTCCAGTCGAGACCGTTTATTCTACTTTTATTGTAAGCATTCTGTTTTCTATACTTTTCATCGAGGCAGCGTTTCTCGTACGGCGGCTCAAACACAATACATTGTGGTATACTGCCACTAAACAGTTCACAATAGGCCAATTCCTTTGCAAAATATTCATGCTCGTTACCGACAACGAATTGAATATCGCACACTGCAATTTTTAATGCCATATTGCTTTTTTAACGTTTAAAATGTTTTATAAATTTTATAAATTTTTAGAGTACACACTCACTATTGTTGAATAAATTTAACTATTAACTTCAGCTTGAAGAGAGACGCTTTTTATAGCATAATTTTTTGATGTTGGGGAGAGAATTGTAGGAAGTATTTTAGTTTTGCATAAACAAAAAGATGCAATTTGATGGTAAACAACTTTACGTCATATAAAATCAAGGTTTGTTTGTGAGACTGAATTAAAGGTAGTTGTCGTGAGATTAATGCACACCGTCAGAAAACTTCCTGATAACCATAATATGACTGCATGATCATTTTTTAATAGTGCATTGTTTACAGTGTGGGATTAAGGACAACGCGGGGGTCTGTAGCAAATTCTGTCAAGGGGCTTTTGGTTTTGCTTTAGGTTCTCAAGTTTAGGATATTAAACAGAACAAAACTGTTACAAATGAACTTTTCTGGATTTAATATTATAAGACAAAAAAAAAATAGAGATAATACTTTCAAAATAGACTTCTTTAAGCAAATCATGCTTTCTATATTCAACAAAGTGTGTGTGAGAGAGAGAGAGAGAGAGAGATGATTAAGGCGTTCTTGAATCCACCATGTTTTCTAATTCATTTTAATGTTCGTGACTGCAAAATTTATTGTATTGAATAATGAGTAATAAAAAATAATAAGGTCCCCCAAAATTCGCGATGTCCATATCATTTGCTACTCTTGCTATATGGCTAATCCGACACTGATTACATATAAATGCTGTTGTTCATTCTTATGCAAAATTTTAAAAAATTGCATAGACGTGCCTGCCTTGAAAGTCTCTGTGTAAATCTAAAGTGCAATGTACGTAAATTATCTTGCTAATCTGAGCTGCATCGCTTTGTTTGAAATCGTTCTTTGTTTATCAATAACTACATATATCTCAAATTTTAAAAAATTGCATAGACGTGCCTGCCTTGAAAGTCTCTGTGTAAATCTAAAGTGCAATGTACGTGAATTATCTTGCTAATCTGAGCTGCATCGCTTTGTTTGAAATCGTTCTTTGTTTATCAATAACTATATCTGGGGTAAGTGGGTAAAAAGTCATATGTTCACTTTGGAAGATTTTACAGGTGAGCACTTTTTAATTTTTAAGGCATATATTACTTTTTTTTAAACTGTGGGATATTTGTATATGTGATATGGGTAAATATTATACTGGTTAACATTAAAAAATGAAAATTAACTACGATTAAAATGATTTTTGTGGATAATAATTAATTATGACTTTATGCTCAATTTTCTTTGGGCGAGTAAAATGTTATAACTTGACTTATCTAGTTTTACCTGTGTTAGTATTTTCAAAATAGTTCGCGTTTAAATTGTGTAAAAGGTCTCTAATCGAGTTATGACTGTAATCACAGAAAAAAAGAAACGAGGAAAAAAGCATAAGTAGATTTAATGCCTTATGCACGAACTGACACTAAATCCATACATATGAACATCAAATTGATTAAGTCAAATTGTTACTTTAAGCACGAGCACAAAAAACTAAAATAAGTACGGTAATAACGTCACATTTCGACTTATGATTTGGTGGAGTTTGGCATTTGTAGTTTATTGACACATATGATTTTATGTATAAAAAAAAACGTTGGTAAGAAAGTGGTTTACCCGAATAACTATTTGATTTCTGGAAATTTATAGGTCTAATATAGACATATTTAAAAAATTACGACATATGACCTTTTACTCGCCTACCCCAGATATATATCTCAAATTTAAAAAAATTGCATAGACGTGCCTACCTTGAAAGTCTCTGTGTAAATCTAAAGTGCAATGTACGTAATTTGCCTTGGTAATCTGAGTTGCAAAGCTTTGTTTGAAATCCTCCTTTTTTCTGACTTGCAATGTTGAAAGTTGAGTTCTTTGTTTATTAACGACTATATATATCTCAAGTGATTTAAACATCACAGTTCTCTCTTGTACGTGTTCGTAAATGGAGATAATTTTACACAACTCCACACAGTTCGGTATTATAACAATTTTGGTTAATTTGAAAGTGATACAGTGCGCAGATGTTGATGTAAATACATTTCATATCGTTCGAGTGACATTTAATTCAAAAAATTCTTTAACAATTACTTTAAAATATAATTGTACTGAATTTCAAGTTGAACATATATTTCACGACCAGACAGTTCACGAACTTTTCACTATAGACCCCTCGTCGACAAAATATCTCGAAGTGTGTGTTTCAAATCAGCAGAGAACTCAAAATTTTTACTTTAAACAAAAATTGCATCATTTTGTCGAAATTTCATCGGTTGAAGAGGAAATTCAACACTATAAACGTGAAGTGTACGAGTCAAATTTACTGTTGAGTCAAAAATATTTATACAACTACATATCAATCCACAAAAAAGTAAATATCGAGAGGGCTTATAAGGTAAAACATTTTTTATTTTAATAATTTTGTTTACATGCATGCGGTGCACGGTTTATATGTATGTACATTTTTTTAATTATTACTTTTGTTTTTGCAGATGGACAAATTCAATAAGATTGGAAACTGTGAAAGTAACACCGATCATAATGAACAATTTCGTAAAATTAGCGATCTAATCATAAACAAAAAATACGAAATCAAAAAAATCCATACAATGAATACGAAATATGGACCTAAAATAATAATAAATCTTTCGGAAGAGAATGGTGTATTTTTCTTACCAGCCAGATTCCAGAAAATGAGCAATACTGAAAAAGAGGAATTGATGAAAATGAAAAACATATCATTTATATACAAGGGTGAAAAGATCATTGGAAAATATAATAATAAGACATCGATAGTAAATTTTTTAGAAAATGATCAAGAAGAAGAATGTGTAGAGGAATCGGATGAGAACGAAGATGAAGAAGAACCAAAAAAGAAAAAAAAGAAAACTTCCACCCCTACAACCGCCAACGTCTAATTTTTCTTCTTCTTCTTTGTTTTTGCAGATGGACAAATTCAATAAGATTTGGAAACTTTGAAAGTTACACCGATCATAATGAACAATTTCGTAAAATTAGCGATCTAATCATCAACAAAAAATACGAAATCAAAAAATCCATACAATGAATACGAAATACGGACCTAAAATAATAATAAATCTTTCGGAAGAGAATGGTATATTTTTCTTACCAGCCAGATTCCAGAAAATGAGCAATACTGAAAAAGAGGAATTGATGAAAATGAAAAACATACCATTTATATACAAGGGTGAAAAGATCATTGGAAAATATAATAATAAGACATCGATAGTAAATTTTTAGAAAATGATCAAGAAGAAGAATGTGTAGAGGAATCGGATGAGAACGAAGATGAAGAAGAACCAAAAAAGAAAAAAAAGAAAACTTCCACCCCCCCAACCGCCTTTTCAGAACCTACTAGAGAGAGAGATGTTATCTAAATGTGCCTATAATAAATACTGTGTATTATTGCGCTCTCATAGATTATGATAATGTAATATATTTTTTAATAAAGACAGATTGAAAAATAAATACTCAAAAATGTTTACGTGTAGTGTATGCAAAAAGGTTTTCACAAAGCGGAGATATAGACAGAAACATCTTAAAATTCATGACAAAACCGAAATTTCGGAGTGTATTGTATGTGGTGAATATTTTAAAAGAACCGATAACATGAAACGTCATTTGGCAAGGGCGCATTCTATAAAAAAACGTGTAGTTTCTAAAGAAGATAACATTTCTCAAATGGACTATGAGGGTGTTGCATCTACTAGTAAACGGGTCAGCAGTAGTGAACGTGAAAGTGGGTCAGTGAAACGAGTTAGAAACGAACAATTATGTGAAGTCTGCGGTATTCTGGTACCCTCTAAAGGGTTGCTCGGACACAGAAACAGCACTTTACATAAAGAAAACTCGTTTATGACTCTTCGCAAAAACATAGAAGTTTGCAAGTCAGCCTTTAAAAAACGTATTTGTTCGTATAAAATTAATAATAACAACAAGTCAAATTTAGATGTAAAGCTCTTTTTACAATCGGTCAAATCCGACATACTCGACTTGCTTGTGCTCTGTTTGGAGCGTCATGTAGCTTTAAAATTCAATTTAGAACTATTTGCAGACTTCTATAAGATGAAGCAGAACAACGATGCGATGATGTACGAACTGAAATCGTTTAATTCAAAAAGCCTAGTGCTTACTCAGGGCAGTGATCCGCCTACTGTCTATGATGAAATGGCTGTTAAGATTGTAAAGAAAACAAAAGAATTTCAGGAGGTTCAAAGCGGTTGGGCGATAGGGCAGATACGCTATATAGAATTAAACATAAGTAAGTACAATCCATTGCGCGGTTCCAGCTTCATAGAACTGCCTTGGAAAATTCTCAAAAAGCAAGCCGTGGTAAATGTTGAAAACGACGATAACGCCTGCTTTGCTTGGAGTTTAATGGCTGCGTTATACCCAGTGAAAAATAATCCACATCGCACAGCATCGTATGCGCATTACGATACGGTGTTAAATTTTAAAAACATAAACTTTCCACTGAGAATTAAAGATGTGTGCAAGTTTGAGAGACAAAATCTTAGTATAAGCGTAAATGTATATGGATTGAATGAAAACAATGAATTAATTATCTTATATATCACTAATAATAGAAAATTTAATCATGTGAATGTATTGTATTTATGTAATGATGAAGGTAAGACGCACTATGCATGGATTAAACACCTATCGCGTTTAATTAGCAGTCAGTTGACCGCGCACAATGGCCAAATCTATCTATGCGATGGGTGTTTGATTTCATTTCCCAATATGTTTAAGCTGCAAAGACACCAGGAGCAGGATTGCGGTAGGGTTCGTGTATCTTTGCCTACAGCTGACATTGTGATGGATCGTCTGGGCAGGTGCGTACCAGGTAACATAGTTCAATTTAAAAATTATGAAAGAACAATGACAGTTCCATTCGTTATTTATTGTGATTCAGAGAGTTATTTGGAGCCGATTCTCGGCTGTACGCCCGATTCATCTAAATCATACGTTCAGTCGTTGCAAAAACATACACCCTACAGCTTTGGTTACTACATAAAGTGTTCCTATGACGACGCATTGTCTACATACCGTTTCGTTCGAAACAGTCGTTGCGTAGAAGAATTCATAGATATGCTAGTGGCCGACGTCCGACGACTGGCTAAAATATCACAGACGGTGGTGCCAATGCGTCGTCTGGAAGCCGACGAGCGTCAACAAATCTATTCGGCCACAGTCTGCAACATATGCGGTGATAAATTCACCGAAAATGACGTTTGTGGGAAGAAAAATGTTGTTTTAGATCACAATCACCTGACGGGCGAGCCCAACGGATTGACTCATAACGCGTGTAATATAAATTATAAGGTTCCCAAGTTTGTACCGATATTTTTCCATAATCTAGACTATGACGTTCATTTGTTTATTGTCAAGTTGGCTGAGAAATACAAGCGAATCTCCGCAATTCCATTGACCAAGGAAAAGTACATTTCATTGTCTGTTAAAATTCCTATTGATGACGAGAACGAGGACGACGACGACGACGACGACGACGACGACGAAAACGTTGACGATTGTGATGAAGACACTAAAAATAAAAGAACCGTAGAGTTGAGATTTCTAGATTCTTTTAGATTTCTCTCCTGTAGTATTGACAAAATTGCAAAGACTCTAGCCGACGACGAGTGTTTGGAAATGCGTAAACTCTTTACTTGCGATGAACATTTCAAATTGTTGAGACGCAAAGGGCACTTTCCCTACAGCTATGTAGATTCACTGGCAAAACTCGACGAGACTAACTTGCCAAACAGTAAAGAGTTTGCAAACAACATCAACCGCGATCAGGTTAGTGAAAATTATCAACACGCTCTCAACGTTTGGCAAACATTTAACTGCACCACACTTGGACACTATAGTGACATTTATCTAAAGACGGACGTGATGATTTTGGTGGACGCCTTTGAAAAATTTAGATACGCTACAAAATCCCATTACGGGCTTGATCCAGCACATTACTTTACATTGCCGGGGTTAAGCTGGGACTGTATGTTAAAATTTACTCGCATAAATCTCGAATTGATAACAAATATCGACATGCTCCATTTTATTAAACACGGACTTAGAGGGGGGATCAGTCAGTGCTCTATGCGCTATTGTGAAGCTAATCACAAATATATGCAAACATATGATAAAAAAAAACCTTCGTCTTACATTGTATACTTGGATTGTAATAATCAGTATGGGTGGAGCTTGTCTCAAGCTATACGCTATGGCGGCTTTCAATGGCTGCCCGAAAGCGAAACTGAACATTTCGACTTTGAAAGCATAGCATTAGACGCAGACGAAGGTTGTTTTTTAGAAGTGGACTTACAATACCCTGAAAGTTTACACGACCTACACAAAGACTTGCCGGTTTGCGCTCAGCAGGAAGTGCCACCCGGTTCAAAATCTAAACAAACTAAACTTTTAGCTACGGTGACTGATAAACACAAATACATTTTACACTATAGAAACTTGCAACAGTGCGTACGACACGGCTTACGCGTTACAAAAATACACCGCGTGTTGACATTTAAACAACGCAACTTTTTGAAACCCTATATCGACACCAACACCGATCTCCGCAAGCTGGCCACCTCTGATTTTGAAAAGGACATGTACAAACTCTTCAACAATGCCATTTTTGGTAAGAGCGTTGAAAGCGTCGAGAAGCGCATCGATATTAAACTAATTAGCCAGTGGAAAAGTAGCGGTAAAAACTTGGATGCAGAAACGCTAATCAGTCGACCGAATTTTCATTCAATCAGTGTATTTAATGAGAATTTTGTCGCTATACAACTGAGACGTCTTTGTGTCAAGTATGATAAACCAAATTATATAGGTCTAGCCGTACTTGACATTTCAAAAACAATAATGTATGATTTTTTGTATGCTTACATGAAACCGAAATATGGTGATAGTGTCCGCCTGTGCTACACGGACACAGATTCGTTCTTGTTTGAAGTTTTTACAGAGGATTTTTACGGTGACATCAAGGATGACTTGCGCGAGCGGTTCGACACCTCCAATTTTCCAGTGGACAATCCTTACGCTCTACCGTTGGTGAATAAAAAAGTCTTGGGAAAATTTAAATTTGAAGTTACAGATAACATTAAGAAATTTGTCGGATTGCGATCGAAATTGTACGCATATTTGACAGACAAGACTTGTGCTAACGGTACCGACGTCGCAACCACCACCACCCATGCTGAATGTTGTAATCATTCGACGTGCGACTATGATGAAAATGCACAGGGAAGTTGCTTTAAGAAAAGCAAAGGAGTTAAAAAGGATGTCGTCGCCGCGTTCAAGTTTCGTGATTATTTACGGTGCTTACATAGTAAAAATAGTCTAATGTGTAAAATGTGCGTGTTCAAATCGATCAAACATGAGGTTTATACTCAACAAATCAATAAGATCGGTTTGAGCGCGCACGATGATAAGCGTTTTCTAATTTCGGGAACGCACGATACTCTGCCCTGGGGACATTATAAAATTAAAAAGTAATATTTTCTATTGTATTCTATTGTTTTATATTAATTCTAAGTTTATTAAAATATTGTATTCATTAATATATATAATAAATGCTATTTTTAATTTGAAAAAAAAACTCTCTCTTGTTTTTTCTTTGAATTTTCAGATTGATTAAATTGAAGGGACTCGAACCCTGCAGACGTTCTTTACATTAAAAGTTCAACGATCTTCCAACTGAGCTATGTAGGCTGCACGCAATGGTGACTAGACTAAAAGGGGTGGTGAAAAGAGTATAAATATAAGGCACGAGTACTCAGTATTGTCAGTGTAGTGTTCTTTTCACTAAAGTGAAAACGGTGAATAATTGCTTAGCAGCAGCATTTAACGTGAACAGAGAGAGAGAGAGAGGAAATTATATTTATTTTTTAATCAATTTTGTGGAAAAGTTTGCTTTCGCAAAGAAGTTGGGATAAATAGAAAAAAAAAACACTTTTCTCTTTTTTTCAAACAAAATAAATTTAGTGAGTGTGGCACACTCTACTCTTAATCCTTAAAAGCACAATGAATATTTTATTATTATTAGTATTGGTGTTGTATTCGAATGTCTATGCAGATAAGAATGAATACGTGTTTGACTATCTAAATAAGTATGGTTTTGTAGAAAATAGCAGTTTAGACGCAAATAACACACTTGTGGACATTGAACAAAAAGCATTAATAGATTTTCAGGATTTTTATAATATACATAGAGACGGTGTGGCAAACGAAGAAACTTTAAAATTAATGAATAAATCCAGGTGTGGTGTAAAAGATAACCCTTTTCACTATAGTATTCACACATCAAAATGGAATAAAACCAATCTATCGTGGTATTTTGCTGGCGGTACAAGCGAAGTTAAGCAACTTGCGGAAAAAGCTTTTGAAGCCTGGGCCAACATATCTAATTTGAAATTTACATATGCATTTAACAATGCAAATATTGTAATTTCATTTGCAGACAGACCTCTAAAACACAGTAATGATGCAAGTTGTATGTGCGGTGAATGTACATCTTATTTTGATGGTCGAGGGGGCTCATTAGCGCACGCTTTCTTACCTACATACGACAACAAATGTAGGGAAGTGCATTTAGACACATATGAGAATTGGTATTATGGACTCGATAAGGCACCAGGCAATCAGACAAGTTTGTACTCTGTTTTATTACACGAAATCGGTCACACTTTAGGCTTGGAGCATTCTAGACATAACGAATCAATAATGTACGCTGTTTATCAAAATACAATTGTTTTAGCTGACGATGATAGTTTCGGTGTTCAGAGACTGTACGGACATAAAACAAAAAAACCTACAACTCCTATTTATCCACCTATTGCAAGCAGTCCACCTCCACCTACACAGTCAACAACAACTAAATCAGAACACTCACCATCGGTGAAACCGCCTTTACCGCCCGCAAATCCATCATTAAATTCCGATTTGTGTAATGTACGCGATGCGATCAATACGTTTCTGATTGTTAACAGTCGCTTGTATATATTTCATAAAAGAAATGTTTGGTATATTGATTTGAAAAGTGGACTCCTCAAACGAGAATCTAAACTGATAACTGACTATTTAAAATTTTTACCGCAAGATTTTGAAGAAATATCACACATTTCTCAAAGATCCAACGGCGAAGTAATTATCGTGGTCAACGATTTGCTTTATGTAATGACCGTTCCGGACTTTAAGGTGAATGCTGTTTATAACGGTGTCTCCCTTGAATATTTAGGCGTGGGGAAAAGTAAGAAAATTAATTCTATTTTCACTACTTACTCCGGACAGACGTTTATATTTTACGATAATGAGTTATACGTTGAGCTAGACGTGTGTTCATTGTCGGTGAAAAAACATGGACAGATTTCAGAGCGATTTACCAACTTACCTACCGATGTAAATAAGGCATTTAGATACACAAACGGGCTGCTATATTTTTTCTATAAAAATTATTATGTTGAATTTAACGAGTTCTCCAACACACTAGTTAAAGCAAACAAGTTTAATTTATCGGTGTTTGGAGTCAATTGTGGGGTTATTGAAGAAATTAAAACACTACTTTATAAGCTCATGCAACTTGAAACATACAAGTAAAAAGGAAAAAAACTCTATAATTTTCAATTCTGACGATGATGACTAGACTCACACACACACACACTATTGATAGACTATAGATAGAATGCGTTTTCTGTGTAAATCATCATATGCAGTGACATTATTGTCACGATAAAAATCATCTAAAGGACACACACACACACACATCTACCCACTTATATTATGATAATAATAGTTTTTTTACTATAAAAGAAAAAAATAGTAGCAATGGTGGAATCGGTTTAAAGTCGTTTTTTTTTTTTTTTTTTTAATTTATAAATTTAAACAGCTAGAAGCGACAGACGTCTCATCGTAAACAAAAAAGATTTCTTACAAAAATCTCAAATTTTGAAAAATAAAAAAGTTATAGGCATTTGTGTAAAAAGACCCGTCCCACCACCATATCGACCCGTTACTCCCACCACATCCTTGAAAACATCCTTTTCTAAAGTGTCCTTAAAAAGTAAATATTCGTTAAAAAAAATTTTTCCCAAAATTATTTTTCCAAATTTTCAAAAATTTTCCGGGCACTATTCTTCACCGTCAAATATTAAACACATATGGTCTCTTGAAGAATTGGTGAAAAACGAAAATTTAGTTCTCGCGCAGAAAGATGTGCGGTTACAATTTTATATATCATGAAATCACTCAATAAGACATAAATATTACTTAATTAATCAATTATATCTATTAATTAAAAAATAAATACAGTATATCACAAAAACAATAATATCTAATAGAGCGTTATTGTGATTTAAAAAAAAATCTTACCTTAGACAAAAATAACACAGCATTTGCGTACATTTTTTAAAACATACACCAGTTTTTAAACTGTTGAGCGTCTATAATAACTAATTATTACAACATCTCATTATCTAATTTTAAATGATATTTAATGAAAAACAACAATTTTAAGTCACTTTTTATTTAATAACGTTTATATACACAAATATATTATATAAAAACATTGACCTACAGAATATATGACCTAGACATTTAATAATACTACAGTATTAAAGACATGACCACGAATTCTACACACCTTGAAGTTTAAGGATGGGAATTATATTATTTTAGTTGACTCTATCATATTTTTAAAAAAAACTTACAACTTATTTGGTAATTTAGAAAAAATTTTAAGGGATTCAGAGAGGGCGTCTCTCAGTACACCCTACGTATGTGTGAACTTTATTTATTAGGGGTAGTTTACCCTGTAAACGAGGCGTTTTACGGATATACAAAAATTAATGTGTGTAAATTTCTTTGTTCTATGTGATATGTCCTCTCATAGCAAACATTTTTTGTTTGACACATTTTTTTACTGTTCATATATTTCACCTAATATTTTCCAATTAAACATAAAAAATTTTTTTTCAATCCCTTAACACTTAACACTTAACATAGGATTTTTACAATTATCATCAAAAAGTGAACGGAAAAAATTAGTATAATTTCCTTTAAAGGCCATTTTTAAGGACAAGTTATATTTGCAAAACAATCAATAATCCTTGGAAATGTAGCAGACAAGATAACCTGATCATTACCTCCGTCTATAGTAGCTCATTACTAAGCTTTTTTTTTGTGAATTTGATGAGTAAACATTATTATTAATTTTCACGAATACACGCTAACCAAAGAAAGAAAAAACTGTCGCTATTAAAATACACAAAACGCGTTAATGTATTGTAATTAAAAAAACTTTTTTTACCTATTATAGAAATAACACTGTCGCTATTAAAATACACAAAACGCGTTAATGTATTGTAATTAAAAAAACTTTTTTTACCTATTACTGAAATAACAATCCTGTTAAACTTAATTATTTTCTATATACATCGTAACACCCGAAAAATTTGTAATACAATGAATCTTTAGAACTTCTCACTATGCGTTTATATTTGAACTTATTTTTCATTGACATACATTTTAATTGTTTACTTAACAAGTGAATTTTGTTTTGCTAAAAATATTCGGGTACATGGTCGCTTATTACGCGTTTATATTCAGACAACTTTCATTTTTCATTTGACTTTTATTTATTCACGTAACAAGCAAATTGTAATATATTATGCTATACTAAAGAATTAAGGTAGTTGTCATGCTACAATATTGTCAAAAATTTATAGATTATACGCGCCACAAAAGTATACTAGCTTGTAACTAATCCATTTGCACGCAAGACTGTACCCGTGGAAACGTAACCCATACAGAATTCATATTATGCGTGTATACTTTTCTATAAATTGTTGAACTTTAAACAGTTATCAATAGATAATTAGACGGTCAAAGAACGTTTCTTATTTTTTAAACTCATAACAATGTATTGAAAGACTGTCAGTTTATGAAAAGTTTCTGACAGTTAGTTGTTTTTTTATTATAAATAAGAAACTGGTTTAGAGAAGTGTACTGAGATCATATACAATCAATGTTAATTATCCATTTTTTAATTGAATTTATCTCGGATTATATACGCTCGATCGACTTCAAATTTTCAGGTTAATTTTATTATCATGTCTCCCTTTATAAGTATACAATTATTAAAAATTTTTCTGACGGTGTGCCTTAACCCCAAAACAGTCTCACAAACAAACCTTGATTTTATATGACGTAAAGTTGTTTACCATCAAATTGCATCTTTTTTGTTTATGCGAAACTAAAATACTTTCTACAATTCTCTCTTCAACTTCAAAAAATTATGCTATAAAAAGCGTCTCTCTTCAAGCTGAAGTTAATAGTTAATCGCATTGATGGAGTAAATTAGATTTAAGCAATATCATTATTATTAACAATGTATCTTTTTTTACAATAAATATATTTAAAACGTATTTTACACGTCTTTTTATTAAAAAAACTACCTTGGGGATCTTTTATATTTTCAGAAACTATTTAATGTGTATGTGTGGGATGAAAAGTGCAGTGTTGAGTAAGATTTACAATACAATAATGTAATGTTTTTTTACTATATATTATAACGGAACGCGTCATCCGTTCACGTACCGATCAATGTCAGGCGTTCCATACCATTCTTTGCATATTAATTTGTCTCTATTCAAAGCTTTACGAGTATATGCACGTATCATTGAAGACCGTATTGTATAATTTTGTTGATAAATCTTAATTCATAGCAATTACTAGAGCGAAAAATTCAATAATTAAATGTATTTATATTTTTTAAAATTAAAACTCTTAATTAATGCAAAGTGTTAGAATATAAAAAAGATAATCTTTTTTGTTTTGTATTATCGTGTATTTTATAAATGCTAAATGTTTTAGACGCTTGAATAAAAAACCCACATTGTTAGGTACGAAATGTGATATTCGACTTACCATCACGTAAGATTATTACGAATTTGCTGAAATATTTATTTGTTTGAATAATTCTTAATGTTAAAAACCTGTTTTTGTTGTGCGTTATTATACATGCTGCATCGCGTCAACATTGTAAGATACCTCAGGCAGTCAGTCAACGTGTGCGAAACGCAAATGATCTCTCTCCAGAGTCGGACTATATAAACGGAAAAGTTTTTTTTTTCTCGTTCAAGGAAAATGGTGTGTGTTTGTGCATGTCTGCTGTGTGTGTGTATGTGTGTGTGTGTGTGAGTGTGTGTGTGTGTTGGTGTGTGTGTGTGTGTATCTCTCTCTGCGTGTGTTGTGAGTGCGGGCGGCGGCGGCAGGTGGCTCGAACCTTTCTTACGTCACGTTTTCAAAGCGGCCATATTTTTATGGAAAAAAACAACCAGTGAAGTCGGTGGCGGCGGCTTATAGGCGTACGTCCCCCTCCCTTTACGCGAAAAGTGGAGGAAAAAGACCAAACAGACGTAGCAGACGTAACGACTACCATATTTCAACATGCGAGCAAGTTTTCACAGCAAGTTCTATCTCAAGTCGGAGGAGCTTAACTGGAGGGCCGGAGGGGCACTGCTCTCTCATAAATATACTACTTATATCTGAAATGCCAATCGGCACCTATATCTGAAATGCCTACCGACAACTATTTTTAAAATGCCAATTGGAAACTATATCTGGAATGCCTATCGGCACTTATATCTGAAATGCCTTTCGGCACCTATTTTTAAAATGCCAATCGGCAACTACATCTGAAATGCCTATCGGCTTATATATCTGAAATGCCTATCGGCACCTATTTTTAAAATGCCAATCGGCAACTATATCTGAAACGCATTTCGGCACCTATATCTGAAATGCCTATCGGCACCTATTTTTGAAACGCCTATCGGAAACTACATCTGAAATGCCTATCAGCACCTATATTTGAAATGCCTATCGGCAACCATATCTGAAATGCCTATCGACACCTATATTTGAAATCCCTATCGGCTTCTATATCTGAAATGCCTATCGGCACCTATTTTTAAAATGCCAATCGGCAACTATATCTGAAATGCAATCGGCACCTATAACTGAAATGCCTATCGGCACCTATTTTTGAAACGCCTATCGGAAACTACATCTGAAATGCCTATCAGCACCTATATTTGAAATGCCTATCGGCAACCATATCTGAAATGCCTATCGACACCTATATTTGAAATCCCTATCGGCTTCTATATCTGAAATGCCTATCGGCACCTATTTTTAAAATTCCAATCGGCAACTATATCTAAAATGCCAATCGGCACCTATATCTGAAATGCCTACCGACACCTATTTTTAAAATGCCAATTGGCAACTATATCTGAAATGCCTATCGGCACCTATATCTGAAATGCCTATCGGTACCTATTTTTTAAATGCCTATCGGAAACTACATCTGAAATGATTATCAGCACTTATATTTGAAATGCCTATCGGCAACCATATCTGGAATGCCTATCGGCACCTATTTTTGAAATGCCAATCTTTAAGTATATCTGAAATGCCTATCGGCACCTATATCTAAAATGCCTATCGGAACAGATTTTTGAAATGCCTATCGGAAACTACATCTGAAATGACTATCAGCACCTATATTTGAAATGCCTATCGGCAACCATATCTGAAATGCCTATCCACACCTATATTTGAAATACCTATCGGCTTCTATATCTAAAATGCCTATCGGCACCTATTTTTAAAATGCCAATCGGTAAGTATATCTGAAATGCCTATCGGCACCTATATCTAAAATGCCTATCGGAACCTATTTTTGAAATGCCTATCGGAAACTACATCTGAAATGACTATCAGCACCTATATTTGAAATGCCTATCGGCAACCATATCTGAAATGCCTATCCACACCTATATTTGAAATACCTATCGGCTTCTATATCTAAAATGCCTATCGGCACCTATTTTTAAAATACCAATCGGCAACTACATCTGAAATGCCTATCGGCTTATATATCTGAAATGCCTATCGGCACCTATTTTTAAAATGCCAATCGGCAACTATCTCTGAAATGCCAATCGGCACCTATTTTTGAAATGCCTATCGGCACCTATTTTTGAAATGCCTATCGGAAACTACATCTGAAATGCCTATCAGCACCTATATTTGAAATGCCTATCGGCAACCATATCTGAAATGCCTATCGACACCTATATTTGAAATCCCTATCGGCTTCTATATCTGAAATGCCTATCGGCACCTATTTTTAAAATGCCAATCGGCAACTATATCTGAAATGCCAATCGGCACCTATATCTGAAATGCCTATCGACACCTATTTTTAAAATGCCAATTGGCAACTATATCTGAAATGCCTATCGGCACCTATATCTGAAATGCCTATCGGTACCTATTTTTGAAATGCCTATCGGAAACTACATCTGAAGTGATTATCAGCACTTATATTTGAAATGCCTATCGGCAACCATATCTGGAATGCCTATCGGCACCTATATTTGAAATGCCTATCGGCAACCATATCTGGAATGCCTATCGGCACCTATATTTGAAATCCCTATCGGCTTCTATATCTGAAATGCCTATCGACACCTATTTTAAAATGCCAATCGGCAACTATATCTGAAATGCCTATCGGCACCTATATCTGAAATGCCTATCGGCACCTATTTTTGAAATGCCTATCGGAAACTACATCTGAAATGCCTATCAGCACCTATATTTGAAATGCCTATCGGCAACCATATCTGGAATGCCTATCGGCGCCTATATTTGAAATGCCTATCGGCTTCTATATCTGAAATGCCTATCGGCATCTATTTTTAAAATGCCAATCGGCATTTATATCTGAAGTGCCTATCGGCACCTATATCTGAAATGCCTATCGGCACCTATTTTTGAAATGCCTATCGAAAACTACATCTGAAATGCCTATCAGCACCTATATTTGAAATGCCTATCGGCAACCACATCAGAAATGCCTATCGGCACCTATATCTGAAATGCCTTTCGGCATTTATATCTGAAATGCCGATCGACACCTATATTTGAAATGCCTATCGGCACTTTTATTTTAAATGCCTATCGGCAACTATATCTGATAAGCCTATCGGCACCTATATCTGAAATGCCTATCGGCACCTATTTTTGAAATGCCAATCTTTAAGTATATCTGAAATGCCTATCGGCACTTATATCTAAAATGCCTATCGGAACCTATTTTTGAAATGCCTATCGGAAACTACATCTGAAATGACTATCAGCACCTATATTTGAAATGCCTATCGGCAACCATATCTGATATGCCTATCCACAACTATATTTGAAATACCTATCCGCTTCTATATCTAAAATGCCTATCGGCACCTATTATTCAAATGCCAATCGGTAAGTATATCTGTAATGCCTATCGGCACCTATATCTAAAATGCCTATCGGAACCTATTTTTGAAATGCCTATCCGAAACTACATCTAAAATGCCTATCAGCACATATATTTGAAATGCCTATCGGCAACTATATCTGCAATGCCTATCGGCACCTATATTTGAAATGCCTATCGGCTTCTATATCTGAAATGCCTATCGGCACCTATTTTTTAAATGCCAATTGGCAACTATATCTGAAATGCCTATCGGCACCTATATCTGAAATGCCTATCGGCACCTATTTTTGAAATGCCTATCAAAAACTACATCTGAAATGTCTATCAGCACCTATATTTGAAATGCCTATCGGAAACTACATCTGAAATGCCTATCAGCACCTATATTTGAAATGCCTATCGGCAACCATATCTGGAATGCCTGTCGGCACCTATATTTGAAATGCCTATCGGCTTCTATATCTGAAATGCCTATCGGCACCTATTTTTAAATGCCAATCGGCAACTATATCTGAAATGCCTATCGGCACCTATATCTGAAATGCCTATCGGCACCTATTTTTGAAATGCCTATCGGAAACTACATCTGAAATGCCTATCAGTACCTATATTTGAAATGCCTATCGGCAACCATATCTGAAATGCCTATCGACACCTATATTTGAAATACCTATCGGCTTCTATATCTGAAATGCCTATCGGCACCTATTTTTAAAATGCCAATCGGTAACTATATCTGAAATGCCTATCGGCACCTATATCTGAAATGCCTATCGGCACCATTTTTTGAAATGCCTATCGGAAACTACATCCGGAATGCCTATCAGCACCTATATTTGAAATGCCTATCGGCTTCTATACCTGAAATGCCTATCGACACCAATTTTTGAAATGCCTATCGGAAACTACATCTGAAATGCCTATCAGCACCTATATTTGAAATGCTTATCGGCAACCATATCTGAAATGCTATCGACACCTATATTTAAAATCCCTATCGGCTTCTATAACTGAAATGCCTATCGGCACCTATTTTTAAAATGCCAATCGGCAGCTATATCTGAAATGCCTATCGGCACCTATATCTGAAATGCCTATCGGCACCAATTTTTGAAATGCCTATCGGCACCAATTTTTGAAATGCCTATTGGAAACTACATCTGAAATGCCTATCAGCACCTATATTTGAATTGCCTATCGGCAACCATATCTGGAATGCTCATCGGCACCTATATTTGAAATGCCTATCGGCTTATATATCTGAAATGCCTATCGGCACCTATTTTTAAAATGCCTATCGGCAACTATATCTGAAATGCCTATCGGCACCTATATCTGAAATGCCTATCGGCACCTATTTTTGAAATGCCTATCGGAAACTACATCTGAAATGCCTATCAGCACCTATATTTGAAATCCCTATCGGCAATCATATCTGAAATGCCTATCGACACCTATATTTGAAATACCTATCGGCTTCTATAGCTGAAATGCCTATCGGCACCTATTTTTAAAATGCCAATCGGCAACTATATCTGGAATGCCTATCGGCACCTATATTTGAAATGCCTATCGGCTTCTATATCTGAAATGCCTATCGGCACCTATTTTTAAAATGCCAATCGGCAACTATATCTGAAATGCCTATCGGCACCTATATCTGAAATGCCTATCGCACCTAGTTTTGAAATGCCTGTCGGAAACTACATCTGAAATGCCTATCAGCACCTATATTTGAAATGCCTATCGGCAACCATATCTGGAATGCCTATCGGCGCCTATATTTGAAATGCCTATCGGCTTCTATATCTGAAATACCTATCGGCGCCTATTTTTAAAATGCAAATCGGCAACTATATCTGAAGTGCCTATCGGCACCTATATCTGAAATGCCTATCGGCACCTATTTTTGAAATGCCTATCGAAAACTACATCTGAAATGCCTATCAGCACCTATATTTGAAATGCCTATCGGCAACCACATCAGAAATGCCTATCGGCACCTATATCTGAAATGCCTTTCGGCATTTATATCTGAAATGCCGGTCGACACCTATATTTGAAATGCCTATCGGCACATATATTTTAAATGCCTATCGGCAACTATATCTGATATGCCTATCGGCACCTATATCTGAAATGCCTATCGGCACCTATTTTTGAAATGCCTATCGGAAACTACATCTAAAATGCCTATCGGCACCTATTTTTAAAATGCCAATCGGTAAGTATATCTGAAATGCCTATCGGCACCTATATCTGAAATGCCTATCGGAACCTATTTTTGAAATGCCTATCGGAAACTACATCTGAAATGACTATCAGCACCTATATTTGAAATGCCTATCGGCAACCATATCTGAAATGCCTATCCACACCTATATTTGAAATCCCTATCGGCTTCTATATTTGAAATGCCTATCGGCACCTATTTTTAAAATGCCAATCGGCAACTATATCTGAAATGCCTATCGGCACCTATATCTGAAATGCCTATCGGTACCTATTTTTGAAATGCCTATCGGAAACTACATCTGAAATGATTATCAGCGCTTATATTTGATATGCCTATCGGCAACCATATCTGGAATGCCTATCGGCAACTATATTTGAAATGCCTATCGGCTTCTATATCTGAAATGCCTATCGGCACCTATTTTTAAAATACCAATCGGCAACTATATCTGAAATGCCTATCAGCACCTATATCTGAAATGCCTATCGCCATATATTTTTGAAATGCCTTTCGGAAACTACATCTGAAATGCCGATAGGCATTTCAGATGTACTTACCGATTGGCATTTTAAAAATAGGTGCCGATAGGCATTTTAGATGTAGTTTCCGATAGGCATTTCAAAAATAGGTGCCGATAGGCATTTCAGATATAGGTGCCGATAGGCATATCAGATATAGTTGCCGATAGGCATTTAAAATATATGTGCCGATAGGCATTTTAAATATAGGTGTCGACCGGCATTTCAGATATAAATGCCGAAAGGCATTTCAGATATAAGTGCCGATAGGCATTTCTGATGTGGTTGCCGATAGGCATTTCAAATATAGGTGCTGATAGGCATTTCAGATGTAGTTTCCGATAGGCATTCCAAAAATAGGTACCGATATGCATTTCAGATATAGGTGCCGATAGGCATTTCAGATATAGTTGCCAATTGGCATTTTAAAAATAGGTGCCGATAGGCATTTCAGATATAAAAGCCGATAGGTATTTCAAATATAGGTGTGGATAGGCATTTCAGATATGGTTGCCGATAGGCATTTCAAATATAGGTGCTGATAGTCATTTCAGATGTAGTTTCCGATAGGCATTTCAAAAATAGGTTCCGATAGGCATTTCAGATATAGGTGCAGATAGGCATTTCAGATATACTTAAAGATTGGCATTTTAAAAATAAGTGCCGATAGGCATTGCAGATATAGGTGCCGATAGGCTTATCAGATATAGTTGCCGATAGGAATTTAAAATAAACGTGCCGATAGGCATTTCAAATATAGGTGTCGATCGGCATTTCAGATATAAATGCCGAAAGACATTTCAGATATAGGTGCCGATAGGCATTTCTGATGCGGTTGCCGATAGGCATTTCAAATATAGGTGCTGATAGGCATTTCAGATGTAGTTTTCGATTGGCATTTCAAAAATAGGTGCCGATAGGCATTTCAGATATAGGTGCCGATAGGCACTTCAGATATAAATCCCGATTGGCATTTTAAAAATAGGTGCCGATAGGCATTTCAGATATAGAAGCCGAAATGCATTTCAAATATAGGTGCCGATAGGCATTCCAGATATGGTTGCCGATAGGCATTTCAAATATAGGTGCTGATAGGCATTTCAGATGTAGTTTCCGATAGGCATTTCAAAAATAGGTGCCGATAGGCATTTCAGATATAGGTGCCGATAGGCATTTCAGATATAGGTGCCGATAGGCATTTCAGATATAGTTGCCGATTGGCATTTTAAAAATAGGTGCCGATAGGCATTTCAGATATAGAAGTCGATAGGCATTTCAAATATAGGTGCCGATAGGCATTCCAGATATGGTTGCCGATAGGCATTTCAAATATAGGTGCTGATAGGCATTTTAGATGTAGTTTCCGATAGGCATTTCAAAAATTGATGCCGATAGGCATTTCGGATATAGGTGCCGATAGGCATTTCAGATATAGTTGCCGATTGGCATTTTAAAAACAGGTGCCGATAGGCATTTCAGATATAGAAGCCGATAGGTATTTCAAATATAGGTGTCGATAGGCATTTCAGATATATTTGCCGATTGGCATTTTAAAAGTAGGTGCCGATAGGCATTTCAGATATAGAAGCCGATAGGCATTTCAAATATAGGTGCCGATAGGCATTCCAGATATGGTTGCCGATAGGCATTTCAAATATAGGTGCTGATATACATTTCAGATGTTGTTTCCGATAGGCATTTTAAAAATAGGTTCCGATAGGCATTTCAGAAATAGGTGCCGATAGGCATTTTAGATGTAGTTTCCGATAGGCATTTCAAAAATAGGTGCCGATAGGCATTTCAGATATAGGTGCCGATAGGCATTTCAAATATAAGTGCTGATAGTCATTTCAGATGTTGTTTCCGATAGGCATTTCAAAAATAGGTTCCGATAGGCATTTCAGATATAGGTGCCGATAGGCATTTCAAATATACTTACCGATTGGCATTTTTAAAATAGGTGCCGATAGGCATTTTAGATGTAGTTTCCGACAGGCATTTAAAAAATAGGTGCCGATAGTCATTTCAGATATAGGTGCCGATAGGCATATCAGATATAGTTGCCGATAGGCATTTAAAATATATGTGCCGATAGGCATTTCAAATATAGGTGTCGACCGGCATTTCAGATATAAATGCCGAAAGGCATTTCAGATATAGGTGCCGATTGGCATTTTAAAAATAGGTGCCGATAGGCATTTCAGATATAGAAGCCGATAGGCATTTCAAATATAGGTGCCGATAGGCATTCCAGATATGGTTGCCGATAGGCATTTCAAATATAGGTGCCGATAGGCACTTAAGATATAGTTGCCGATTGGCATTTTAAAAATAGGCGCCGATAGGTATTTCAGATATAGAAGCCGATAGGCATTTCAAATATAGGTGCCGATAGGCATTCCAGATATGGTTGCCGATAGGCATTTCAAATATAGGTGCTGATAGGCATTTCAGATGTAGTTTCCGATAGGCATTTCAAAAATAGGTGCCGATAGGCATTTCAGATATAGAAGCCGATAGGCATTTCAAATATAGGTGCCGATAGGCATTCCAGATATGGTTGCCGATAGGCATTTCAAATATAGGCGCCGATAGGCATTCCAGATATGGTTGCCGATAGGCATTTCAAATATAGGTGCTGATAGGCATTTCAGATGTAGTTTCCGATAGGCATTTCAAAAATAGGTGCCGATAGGCATTTCAGATATAGGTGCCGATAGGCATTTCAGATATAGTTGCCGATTGGCATTTTAAAAATAGGTGCCGATAGGCATTTCAGATATAGAAGCCGATAGGCATTTCAAATATAGGTGCCGATAGGCATTCCAGATATGGTTGCCGATAGGCATTTCAAATATAGGTGCTGATAGGCATTTCAGATGTAGTTTCCGATAGGCATTTCAAAAATAGGTGCCGATAGGCATTTCAGATATAGGTGCCGATAGGCATTTCAGATATAGTTGCCGAATGGCATTTTAAAAATAGGTGTCGATAGGCATTTCAGATATAGAAGCCGATAGGCATTTCAAATATAGGTGCCGATAGGCATTCCAGATATGGTTGCCGATAGGCATTTCAAATATAGGTGCCGATAGGCATTCCAGATATGGTTGCCGAGAGGCATTTCAAATATAGGTGCTGATAGGCATTTCAGATGGAGTTTCCGATAGGTATTTCAAAAATAGGTGCCGATAGGCATTTCAGATATAGGTGCCGATAGGCATTTCAGATATAGGTGCCGATAGGCATTTCAGATATAGTTGCCGATTGGTATTTTAAAAATAGGTGCCGATAGGCATTTCAGATATAAAAGCCGATAGGCATTTCAAATATAGGTGCCGATAGGCATTCCAGATATAGTTGCCGATAGGCATTTCAAATATAAGTGCTGATAATCATTTCAGATGTAGTTTCCGATAGGCATTTCAAAAATAGGTACCGATAGGCATTTCAGATATAGGTGCCGATAGGCATTTCAGATATATTTGCCAATTGGCATTTTATAAATAGGTGTCGATAGGCATTTCAGATATAGGTGCCGATAGGCATTTCAGATATAGGTGCCGATAGGAATTTCAGATATAGTTGCCAATTGGCATTTTAAAAATAGGTGCCGATAGGCATTTCAGATATAGGTGCCGATTGGCATTTCAGATATAGTTGCCGATTGGCATTTTAAAAATAGGTGCCGATAGGCATTTCAGAGATATAAGCCGATAGGCATTTCAGATGTAGTTGCCGATCGGCATTTTAAAAATAGGTGCCGATAGGCATTTTAGATATAGAAGCCGATAGGTATTTCAAATATAGGTGTGGATAGGCATTTCAGATATGGTTGCCGATAGGCATTTCAAATATGGGTGCTGATAGTCATTTCAGATGTAGTTTCCGATAGGCATTTTAAAAATAGGTTCCGATAGGCATTTTAGATATAGGTGCCGATAGGCATTTCAGATATACTTACCGATTGGCATTTTAAAAATAGGTGCCGATAGGCATTTTAGATATAGAAGCCGATAGGTATTTCAAATATATGTGTGGATAGGCATTTCAAATATGGTTGCCGATAGGCATTTCAAATATAGGTGCTGATAGTCATTTCAGATGTAGTTTCTGATATGCATTTCAAAAATAGGTTCCGATAGGTTTTTTAGATATAGGTGTCGATAGGCATTTCAGATATACTTAAAGATTGGCATTTCAAAAATAAGTGCCGATAGGCATTGCAGATATAGGTGCCGATAGGCTTATCAGATATAGTTGCCGATAGGCATTTAAAATAAACGTGCCGATAGGCATTGCAAATATAGGTGTCGATCGGCATTTCAGATATAAATGCCGAAAGACATTTCAGATATAGGTGCCGATAGGCATTTCTGATGCGGTTGCCGATAGGCATTTCAAATATAGGTGCTGATAGGCATTTCAGATGTAGTTTTCGATTGGCATTTCAAAAATAGGTGCCGATAGGCATTTCAGATATAGGTGCCGATAGGCACTTCAGATATAAATGCCGATTGGCATTTTAAAAATAGGTGCCGATAGGCATTTCAGATATAGAAGCCGAAATGCATTTCAAATATAGGTGCCGATAGGCATTCCAGATATGGTTGCCGATAGGCATTTCAAATATAGGTGCTGATAGGCATTTCAGATGTAGTTTCCGATAGGCATTTCAAAAATAGGTGCCGATAGGCATTTCAGATATAGGTGCCGATAGGCATTTCAGATATAGGTGCCGATAGGCATTTCAGATATAGTTGCCGATTGGCATTTTAAAAATAGGTGCCGATAGGCATTTCAGATATAGAAGTCGATAGGCATTTCAAATATAGGTGCCGATAGGCATTCCAGATATGGTTGCCGATAGGCATTTCAAATATAGGTGCTGACAGGCATTTTAGATGTAGTTTCCGATAGGCATTTCAAAAATTGATGCCGATAGGCATTTCGGATATAGGTGCCGATAGGCATTTCAGATATAGTTGCCGATTGGCATTTTAAAAACAGGTGCCGATAGGCATTTCAGATATAGAAGCCGATAGGTATTTCAAATATAGGTGTCGATAGGCATTTCAGATATATTTGCCGATTGGCATTTTAAAAGTAGGTGCCGATAGGCATTTCAGATATAGAAGCCGTTAGGCATTTCAAATATAGGTGCCGATAGGCATTCCAGATATGGTTGCCGATAGGCATTTCAAATATAGGTGCTGATATACATTTCAGATGTTGTTTCCGATAGGCATTTTAAAAATAGGTTCCGATAGGCATTTCAGAAATAGGTGCCGATAGGCATTTTAGATGTAGTTTCCGATAGGCATTTCAAAAATAGGTGCCGATAGGCATTTCAGATATAGGTGCCGATAGGCATATCAGATATAGTTGCCGATAGGCATTTAAAATATAGGTGCCGATAGGCATTTCAAATATAGGTGTCGATCGGCATTTCAGATATAAATGCCGTAGGGCATTTCAGATATAGGTGCCGATAGGCATTTCTGATGTGGTTGCCGATAGGCATTTAAAATATAAATGCTGATAGGCATTTCAGATGTAGTTTTCGATAGGCATTTCAAAAATAGGTGCCGATAGGCATTTGAGATATAGGTGCCGATAGGCACTTCAGATATAGTTGCCGATTGGCATTTTAAAAATAGGTGCCGATAGGCAATTTAGATATAGAAGCCGATAGGCATTTCAAATATAGGCGCCGATAGGCATTCTAGATATGGTTGCCGATAGGCATTTCAAATATAAGTGCTGATAATCATTTCAGATGTAGTTTCCGATAGGCATTTCAAAAATAGGTACCGATAGGCATTTCAGATATAGGTGCCGATAGGCATTTCAGATATAGTTGCCAATTGGCATTTTAAAAATAGGTGTCGATAGACATTTCAGATATAGGTGCCGATAGGCATTTCAGATATAGTTGCCAATTGGCACTTTAAAAATAGGTGTCGATAGGCATTTCAGATATAGGTGCCGATTGGCATTTCAGATATAGTTGCCGATTGGCATTTTAAAAATAGGTGCTGATAGGCATTTTAGATATAGAAGCCGATAGGTATTTCAAATATAGGTGTGGATAGGCATTTCAGATATGGTTGCCGATAGGCATTTTAAATATAGGTGCTGATAGTCATTTTAGATGTAGTTTCCGATAGGCATTTCAAAAATAGGTTCCGATAGGCATTTTAGATATAGGTGCCGATAGGCATTTCAGATATACTTACCGATTGGCATTTTAAAAATAGGTGCCGATAGGCATTTTAGATATAGAAGCCGATAGGTATTTCAAATATAGGTGTGGATAGGCATTTCAGATATGGTTGCCGATAGGCATTTCAAATATAGGTGCTGATAGTCATTTCAGATGTAGTTTCCGATAGGCATTTCAAAAATAGGTACCGATAGGCATTTCAGATATAGGTGCCGATAGGCATTTCAGATATAGTTGCCAATTGGCATTTTAAAAATAGGTGTCGATAGGCATTTCAGATATAGGTGCCGATAGGCATTTCAGATATAGTTGCCAATTGGCATTTTAAAAATAGGTGTCGATAGGCATTTCAGATATAGGTGCCGATTGGCATTTCAGATATAGTTGCCGATTGGCATTTTAAAAATAGGTGCTGATAGGCATTTTAGATATAGAAGCCGATAGGTATTTCAAATATAGGTGTGGATAGGCATGTCAGATATGGTTGCCGATAGGCATTTCAAATATAGGTGCTGATAGTCATTTTAGATGTAGTTTCCGATAGGCATTTCAAAAATAGGTTCCGATAGGCATTTTAGATATAGGTGCCGATAGGCATTTCAGATATACTTACCGATTGACATTTTAAAAATAGGTGCCGATAGGCATTTTAGATATAGAAGCCGATAGGTATTTCAAATATAGGTGTGGATAGGCATTTCAGATATGGTTGCCGATAGGCATTTCAAATATAGGTGCTGATAGTCATTTCAGATGTAGTTTCCGATAGGCATTTCAAAAATAGGTTCCGATAGGTATTTTAGATATAGGTGCCGATAGGCATTTCAGATATACTTAAAGATTGGCATTTCAAAAATAGGTGCCGATAGGCATTTCAGATATATGTGCCGATAGGCTTATCAGATATAGTTGCCGATAGGCATTTAAAATAAAAGTGCCGATAGGCATTTCAAATATAGGTGTCGATCGGCATTTCAGATATAAATGCCGAAAGGCATTTCAGATATAGGTGCCGATAGGCATTTCTGATGTGGTTGCCGATAGGCATTTCAAAAATAGGTGTCGATAGGCATTTCAGATATAGGTGCCGATAGGCACTTCAGATATAAATGCCGATTGGCATTTTAAAAATAGGTGCCGATAGGCATTTCAGATATAGAAGCCGATAGGCATTTCAAATATAGGCGCCGATAGGCATTCCAGATATGGTTGCCGATAGGCATTTCAAATATAGGTGCTGATAGGCATTTCAGATGTAGTTTCCGATAGGCATTTCAAAAATAGGTGCCGATAGGCATTTCAGATATAGGTGCCGATAGGCATTTCAGATATAGTTGCCGATTGGCATTTTAAAAATAGGTGCCGATGGGCATTTCAGATATAGAATCCGATAGGGATTTCAAATATAGGTGTCGATAGGCATTTCAGATATGGTTGCCAATAAGCATTTCAAATATAGGTGCTGTTAGGCATTTCAGATGTAGTTTCCGATAGGCATTTCAGAAATAGGTGCCGATAGGCATTTCAGATATAGGTGCCGATAGGCATTTCAGATTTAGTTGCCGATTGGCATTTAAAAAGTAGGTGCCGATAGGCATTTCAGATATAGAAGCCGATAGACATTTCAAATATAGGTGCCGATAGGCATTCCAGATATGGTTGCCGATAGGCATTTCAAATATAGGAGCAGATAGGCATTTCAGATGTAGTTTCCGAAAGGCATTTCAAAAATATATGCCGATAGGCATTTCAGATATAGGTGCCGATAGGCATTTCAGATATAGTTGCCGATTGGCATTTTAAAAATAGGTGCCGATAGGCATTTCAGATATAGAAGCCGATAGGCATTTCAAATATAGGTGCCGATAGGCATTCCAGATATGGTTGCCGATAGGCATTTCAAATATAAGTGCTGATAGGCATTTTAGATGTAGTTTCCGATAGGCATTTCAAAAATTGATGCCGATAGGCATTTCGGATATAGGTGCCGATAGGCATTTTAGATATAGTTGCCGATTGGCATTTTAAAAACAGGTGCCGATGGGCATTTCAGATATAGAAGCCGATAGGTATTTCAAATATAGGTGTCGATAGGCATTATAGATATGGTTGCCGATAGGCATTTCAAATATAGGAGCAGATAGGCATTTCAGATGTAGTTTCCGAAAGGCATTTCAAAAATATATGCCGATAGGCATTTCAGATATAGGTGCCGATAGGCATTTCAGATATAGTTGGAGATTTGTATTTTAAAAATAGGTGCCGATAGGCATTTCAGATATAGAAGCCGATAGGCATTTCAAATATAGTTACCGATAGGCATTCCAGATCTGGTTGCCGATAGGCATATCAAATATAAGCGCTGATAATCATTTCAGATGTAGTTTCCGATAGGCATTTCAAAAATAGGTACCGATAGGCATTTCAGATATAGGTGCCGATAGGCATTTCAGATATAGTTGCCGATTGGCATTTTAAAAATAGGTGCTGATAGGCATTTCAGATATAGAACCCGATAGGTATTTCAAATATAGGTGTGGATAGGCATTTCAGATATGGTTGCCGATAGGCATTTCAAATATATGTGCTGATAGTTATTTCAGATGTAGTTTCCGATAGGCATTTCAAAAATAGGTTCCGATAGGCATTTCAGATATAAGTGCCGATAGGCATTTCAGATATACTTACCGATTGGCATTTTAAAAATAGGTGCCGATAGGCATTTTAGATGTAGTTTCCGATAGGCATTTCAAAAATAGGTGCCGATAGGCATTTCAGATATAGGTGCCGATAGGCATATCAGATATAGTTGCCGATAGGCATTTAAAATATATGTGCCGATAGGCATTTCAAATATAGGTGTCGACCGACATTTCAGATATAAATGCCGAAAGGCATTTCAGATATAGGTGCCGATAGGCATTTCTGATGTGGTTGCCGATAGGCATTTCAAATATAGGTGCTGATAGGCATTTCAGATGTAGTTTTCGATAGGCATTTCAAAAATAGGTGCCGATAGGCATTTCAGATATAGGTGCCGATAGGCACTTCAGATATAGTTGCCGATTGGCATTTTAAAAATAGGCGCCGATAAGTATTTCAGATATAGAAGCCGATAGGCATTTCAAATATAGGCGCCGGTAGGCATTCCAGATATGGTTGCCGATAGGCATTTCAAATATAGGTGCTGATAGGCATTTCAGATGTAGTTTCCGATAGGCATTTCAAAAATAGGTGCCGATAGGCATTTCAGATATAGGTGCCGATAGGCATTTCAGATATAGTTCCCGATTGGCATTTTAAAAATAGGTGCCGATAGGCATTTCAGATATAGAAGCCGACAGGCATTTCAAATATAGGTGCCGATAGGCGTTCCAGATACGGTTGCCAATAGGCATTTCAAATATAGGCGCTGATAGGCATTTCAGATGTAGTTTCCGATAGGCATTTCAAAAATTGGTGCCGATAGGCATTTCAGATATAGGTGCCGATAGGCATTTCAGATATAGTTGCCGATTGGCATTTTAAAAATAGGTGCCGATAGGCATTTCAGATATAGAAGCCGATAGGTATTTCAAATATAGGTGTCGATAGGCATTTCAGATATGATTGCCGATTGGCATTTTAAAAATAGGTGCCGATAGGCATTTCAGATATAGAAGCCGATAGGGATTTTAAATATAGGTGTCGATAGGCATTTGAGATATGGTTGCCGATAAGCATTTCAAATATAGGTGCTGATAGGCATTTCTGATGTAGTTTCCGATAGGCATTTCAAAAATAGGTGCCGATAGGCATTTCAGATATAGGTGCCGATAGGCATTTCAGATATAGTTGCCGATTGGCATTTTAAAAATAGGTGCCGATAGGCATTTCAGATATATAAGCCGATAGGCATTTCAAATATAGGTGCCGATGAGCATTCCAGATATGGTTGCCGATAGCCATTTCAAATATAGGTGCTGATAGGCATTTCAGATGTAGTTTCCGATAGGCATTTCAAAAATTGGTGTCGATAGGCATTTCAGATATAGAAGCCGATAGGCATTTCAAATATAGGTGCCGTTAGGCATTCCAGATATGGTTGCCGATAGGCATTTCGAATATAGGTGCTGATAGGCATTCCGGATGTAGTTTCCGATAGGCATTTCAAAAAATGGTGCCGATAGGCATTTCAGATATAGGTGCTGATACGCATTTCAGATATAGTTACCGATTAGCATTTTAAAAATAGGTACCGATTGGCATTTCAGATATAGAAGCCGATAGGTATTTCAAATATAGGTGTCGATAGGCATTTCAGATATGGTTGCCGATAGGCATTTCAAATATAGGTGCTGATAGGCATTTCAGATGTAGTTTCCGATAGGCATTTCAAAAATAGGTGCCGATAGGCATTTCAGATATAGAAGCCGAAATGCATTTCAAATATAGGTGCCGATAGGCATTCCAGATATGGTTGCCGATAGGCATTTCAAACATAGGTGCTGATAGGCATTTTAGATGTAGTTTCCGATAGGCATTTCAAAAATAGGTGCCGATAGGCATTTCAGATATAGGTGCCGATAGGCATTTCAGATATAGTTGCCGATTGGCATTTTAAAAATAGGTGCCGATAGGCATTTCAGATATAGAAGTCGATAGGCATTTCAAATATAGGTGCCGATAGGCATTCCAGATATGGTTGCCGATAGGCATTTCAAATATAGGTGCTGATAGGCATTTTAGATGTAGTTTCCGATAGGCATTTCAAAAATTGATGCCAATAGGCATTTCGGATATAGGTGCCGATAGGCATTTCATATATAGTTGCCGATTGGCATTTTAAAAACAGGTGCCGATAGGCATTTCAGATATAGAAGCCGATAGGTATTTCAAATATAGGTGTCGATAGGCATTTCAGATATATTTGCCGATTGGCATTTTAAAAGTAGGTGCCGATAGGCATTTCAGATATAGAAGCCGATAGGCATTTCAAATATAGGTGCCGATAGGCATTCCAGATATGGTTGCCGATAGGCATTTCAAATATAGGTGCTGATAGGCATTTCAGATGTTGTTTCCGATAGGCATTTTAAAAATAGGTTCCGATAGGCATTTCAAAAATAGGTGCCGATAGGCATTTTAGATGTAGTTTCCGATAGGCATTTCAAAAATAGGTGCCGATAGGCATTTCAGAATTAGGTGCCGATAGGCATATCAGATATAGTTGCCGATAGGCATTTAAAATATAGGTGCCGATAGGCATTTCAAATATAGGTGTCGATCGGCATTTCAGATATAAATTCCGTAGGGCATTTCAGATATAGGTGCCGATAGGCATTTCTGATGTGGTTGCCGATAGGCATTTCAAATATAAATGCTGATAGGCATTTCAGATGTAGTTTTCGATAGGCATTTCAAAAATAGGTGCCGATAGGCATTTGAGATATAGGTGCCGATAGGCACTTCAGATATAGTTGCCGATTGGCATTTTAAAAATAGGTGCCGATAGGCATTTTAGATATAGAAGCCGATAGGCATTTCAAATATAGGCGCCGATAGGCATTTCAGATATAGTTGCCAATTGGCATTTTAAAAATAGGTGTCGATAGGCATTTTAGACATAGGTGCCGATAGGCATTTCAGATATAGTTGCCAATTGGCATTTTAAAAATAGGTGTCGATAGGCATTTCAGACATAGGTGCCTATTAGCATTTCAGATATAGTTGCCGATTGGCATTTTAAAAATAGGTGCTGATAGGCATTTTAGATATAGAAATCGATAGGTATTTCAAATATAGGTGTGGATAGGCATTTCAGATATGGTTGCCGATAGGCATTTCAAATATAGGTGCTGATAGTCATTTTAGATGTAGTTTCCGATAGGCATTTCAAAAATAGGTTCCGATAGGCATTTTAGATATAGGTGCCGATAGGCATTTCAGATATACTTACCGATTGGCATTTTAAAAATAGGTGCCGATAGGCATTTTAGATATAGAAGCCGATAGGTATTTCAAATATAGGTGTGGATAGGCATTTCAGATATGGTTGCCGATAGGCATTTCAAATATAGGTGCTGATAGTCATTTCAGATGTAGTTTCCGATAGGCATTTCAAAAATAGGTTCCGATAGGTATTTTAGATATAGGTGCCGATAGGCATTTCAGATATACTTAAAGATTGGCATTTCAAAAATAGGTGCCGATAGGCATTTCAGATATAGGTGCCGATAGGCTTATCAGATATAGTTGCCGATAGGCATTTAAAATAAAAGTGCCGATAGGCATTTCAAATATAGGTGTCGATCGGCATTTCAGATATAAATGCCGAAAGGCATTTCAGATATAGGTGCCTATTAGCATTTCAGATATAGTTGCCGATTGGCATTTTAAAAATAGGTGCTGATAGGCATTTTAGATATAGAAGCCGATAGGTATTTCAAATATATGTGTGGATAGGCATTTCAGATATGGTTGCCGATAGGCATTTCAAATATAGGTGCTGATAGTCATTTCAGATGTAGTTTCCGATAGGCATTTCAAAAATAGGTTCCGATAGGCATTTCAGATATAGGTGCCGATAGGCATTTCAGATATACTTACCGATTGGCATTTTAAAAATAGGTGCCGATAGGCATTTTAGATGTAGTTTCCGATAGGCATTTCAAAAATAGGTGCCGATAGGCATATCAGATATAGTTGCCGATAGGCATTTAAAATATATGTGCCGATAGGCATTTCAAATATAGGTGTCGACCGGCATTTCAGATATAAATGCCGAAAGGCATTTAAGATATAGGTGCCGATAGGCATTTCTGATGTGGTTGCCGATAGGCATTTCAAATATAGGTGCTGATAGGCATTTCAGATGTAGTTTTCGATAGGCATTTCAGATATAGGTGCCGATAGGCACTTCAGATATAGTTGCCGATTGGCATTTTAAAAATAGGCGCCGATAGGTATTTCAGATATAGAAGCCGATAGGCATTTCAAATATAGGCGCCGATAGGCATTCCAGATATGGTTGCCGATAGGCATTTCAAATATAGGTGCTGATAGGCATTTCAGATGTAGTTTCCGATAGGCATTTCAAAAATAGGTGCCGATAGGCATTTCAGATATAGGTGCCGATAGGCATTTCAGATATAGTTGCCGATTGGCATTTTAAAAATAGGTGCCGATAGGCATTTCAGATATAGAAGCTGATAGGCATTTCAAATATAAGTGCCGATAGGCATACCAGATATGGTTGCCGATAGGCATTTCAAATATAGGTGCTGATAGGCATTTCAGATGTAGTTTCCGATAGGCATTTCAAAAATAGGTACCGATAGGCATTTCAGATATAGTTGCCAATTGGCATTTTAAAAATAGGTGCCGATAGGCATTTTAGATATAGAAGCCGATAGGCATTTCAAATATAGGCGCCGATAGGCATTCTAGATATGGTTGCCCATAGGCATTTCAAATATAAGTGCTGATAATCATTTCAGATGTAGTTTCCGATAGGCATTTCAAAAATAGGTACCGATAGGCATTTCAGATATAGGTGCCGATAGGCATTTCAGATATAGTTGCCAATTGGCATTTTAAAAATAGGTGTCGATAGGCATTTCAGATATAGGTGCCGATAGGCATTTCAGATATAGTTGCCGATAGGTATTCCAGATATGGTTGCCGATAGGCATATCAAATATAAGCGCTGATAATCATTTCAGATGTAGTTTCCGTTAGGCATTTCAAAAATAGGTACCGATAGGCATTTCAGATATAGGTGCCGATAGGCATTTCAGATATAGTTGCCGATTGGCATTTTAAAAATAGGTGCCGATAGGCATTTCAGATATAGAAGCCGATAGGTATTTCAAATATAGGTGTAATTAGGCATTTCAGATATGGTTGCCGATAGGCATTTCAAATATAGGTGCTGATAGTCATTTCAGATGTAGTATCGGATAGGCATTTCAAAAATAGGTTCCGATAGGCATTTCAGATATAGGTGCCGATAGGCATTTCAGATATACTTACCGATTGGCATTTTAAAAATAGGTGCCGATAGGCATTTTAGATGTAGTTTCCGACAGGCATTTAAAAAATAGGTGCCGATAGTCATTTCAGATATAGGTGCCGATAGGCATATCAGATATAGTTGCCGATAGGCATTTAAAATATATGTGCCGATAGGCATTTCAAATATAGGTGTCGACCGGCATTTCAGATATAAATGCCGAAAGGCATTACAGATATAGGTGCCGATTGGCATTTTAAAAATAGGTGCCGATAGGCATTTCAGAGATATAAGCCGATAGGCATTTCAGATGTAGTTGCCGATTGGCATTTTAAAAATAGGTGCCGATAGGCATTTTAGATATAGAAGCCGATAGGTATTTCAAATATATGTGTGGATAGGCATTTCAAATATGGTTGCCGATAGGCATTTCAAATATAGGTGCTGATAGTCATTTCAGATGTAGTTTCTGATAGGCATTTCAAAAATAGGTTCCGATAGGCATTTTAGATATAGGTGTCGATAGGCATTTCAGATATACTTAAAGAATGGCATTTCAAAAATAAGTGCCGATAGGCATTTCAGATATAGGTGCCGATAGGCTTATCAGATATAGTTGCCGATAGGCATTTAAAATAAACGTGCCGATAGGCATTTCAAATATAGGTGTCGATCGGCATTTGAGATATAAATGCCGAAAGACATTTCAGATATAGGTGCCGATAGGCATTTCTGATGCGGTTGCTGATAGGCATTTCAAATATAGGTGCTGATAGGCATTTCAGATGTAGTTTTCGATTGGCATTTCAAAAATAGGTGCCGATAGGCATTTCAGATATAGGTGCCGATAGGCACTTCAGATATAAATGCCGATTGGCATTTTAAAAATAGGTGCCGATAGGCATTTCAGATATAGAAGCCGAAATGCATTTCAAATATAGGTGCCGATAGGCATTCCAGATATGGTTGCCGATAGGCATTTCAAATATAAGTGCTGATAGGCATTTCAGATGTAGTTTCCGATAGGCATTTCAAAAATAGGTGCCGATAGGCATTTCAGATATAGGTGCCGATAGGCATTTCAGATATAGTTGCCGATTGGCATTTTAAAAATAGTTGCCGATAGGCATTTCAGATATAGAAGTCGATAGGCATTTCAAATATAGGTGCTGATAGGCATTTTAGATGTAGTTTCTGATAGGCATTTCAAAAATTGATGCCGATAGGCATTTCGGATATAGGTGCCGATAGGCATTTCAGATATAGTTGCCGATTGGCATTTTAAAAACAGGTGCCGATAGGCATTTCAGATATAGAAGCCGATAGGTATTTCAAATATAGGTGTCGATAGGCATTTCAGATATATTTGCCGATTGGCATTTTAAAAGTAGGTGCCGATAGGCATTTCAGATATAGAAGCCGATAGGCATTTCAAATATAGGTGCCGATAGGCATTCCAGATATGGTTGCCGAGAGGCATTTCAAATATAGGTGCTGATAGGCATTTCAGATGTTGTTTCCGATAGGCATTTTAAAAATAGGTTCCGATAGGCATTTCAAAAATAGGTGCCGATAGGCATTTTAGATGTAGTTTCCGATAGGCATTTCAAAAATAGGTGCCGATAGGCATTTCAGATATAGGTGCCGATAGGCATATCAGATATAGTTGCCGATAGGCATTTAAAATATAGGTGCCGGTAGGCATTTCAAATATAGGTGTCGATCGGCATTTCAGATATAAATGCCGTAGGGCATTTCAGATAGAGGTGCCGATAGGCATTTCTGATGTGGTTGCCGATAGGCATTTCAAATATAAATGCTGATAGGCATTTCAGATGTAGTTTTCGATAGGCATTTCAAAAATAGGTGCCGATAGGCATTTGAGATATAGGTGCCGATAGGCACTTCAGATATAGTTGCCGATTGGCATTTTAAAAATAGGTGCCGATAGGCATTTTAGATATAGAAGCCGATAGGCATTTCAAATATAGGCGCCGATAGGCATTCTAGATATGGTTGCCGATAGGCATTTCAAATATAAGTGCTGATAATCATTTCAGATGTAGTTTCCGATAGGCATTTCAAAAATAGGTACCGATAGGCATTTCAAATATAGGTGTCGATCGGCATTTCAGATATAAATGCCGAAAGGCATTTCAGATATAGGTGCCGATAGGCATTTCTGATGTGGTTGCCGATAGGCATTTCAAAAATAGGTGCCGATAGGCATTTCAGATATAGGTGCCGATAGGCACTTCAGATATAAATGCCGATTGGCATTTTAAAAATAGGTGCCGATAGGCATTTCAGATATAGAAGCCGATAGGCATTTCAAATATAGGCGCCGATAGGCATTTCTGATGTGGTTGCCGATAGGCATTTCAAATATAGGTGCTGATAGGCATTTCCGATGTAGTTTTCGATAGGCATTTCCAAAATAGGTGCCGATAGGCATTTCAAATATAGGTGCCGATAGGCATTTCAGATATAGTTGCCGATTGGCATTTTAAAAATAGGTGCCGATAGGCATTTCAGATATAGAAGCCGATAGGCATTTCAAATATAGGTGCCGATAGGCATTCCAGATATGGTTGCCGATAGGCATTTCAAATATAGGTGCTGATAGGCATTTCAGATGTAGTTTCCGATAGGCATTTCAAATATAGGTGCCGATAGTCATTTCAGATATAGTTGCCAATTGGCATTTAAAAAATAGGTGCCGATAGTCATTTCAGATATAGAAGCCGATAGGCATTTCAAATATAGGTGCCGATAGGCATTGCAGATATAGTTGCCGATAGGCATTTTAAAAACAGGTGCCGATAGGCATTTTAGATATAGAAGCCGATAGGTATTTCAAATATAGGTGTCGATAGGCATTTCAGATATGGTTGCCGATAGGCATTTCAAATATAGGAGCAGATAGGCATTTCAGATGTAGTTTCCGAAAGGCATTTCAAAAATATATGCCGATAGGCATTTCAGATATAGGTGCCGATAGGCATTTCAGATATAGTTGCCGATTGGTATTTTAAAAATAGGTGCCGATAGGCATTTCAGATATAGAAGCCGATAGGCATTTCAAATATAGGTGCCGATAGGCATTCCAGATATGGTTGCCGATAGGCATTTTAAATATAGGTGCCGATAGGCATTTCAGATATAGGTGCCGATAGGCACTTCAGATATAAATGCCGATTGGCATTTTAAAAATAGGTGCCGATAGGCATTTCAGATATAGAAGCCGATAGGCATTTCAAATATAGGCGCCGATAGGCATTTCTGATGTGGTTGCCGATAGGCATTTCAAATATAGGTGCTGATAGGCATTTCCGATGTAGTTTTCGATAGGCATTTCCAAAATAGGTGCCGATAGGCATTTCAAATATAGGTGCCGATAGGCATTTCAGATATAGTTGCCGATTGGCATTTTAAAAATAGGTGCCGATAGGCATTTCAGATATAGAAGCCGACAGGCATTTCAAATATAGGTGCCGATAGGCATTCCAGATATGGTTGCCGATAGGCATTTCAAATATAGGTGCTGATAGGCATTTCAGATGTAGTTTCCGATAGGCATTTCAAATATAGGTGCCGATAGTCATTTCAGATATAGTTGCCAATTGGCATTTAAAAAATAGGTGCCGATAGTCATTTCAGATATAGAAGCCGATAGGCATTTCAAATATAGGTGCCGATAGGCATTGCAGATATAGTTGCCGATAGGCATTTTAAAAACAGGTGCCGATAGGCATTTTAGATATAGAAGCCGATAGGTATTTCAAATATAGGTGTCGATAGGCATTTCAGATATGGTTGCCGATAGGCATTTCAAATATAGGAGCAGATAGGCATTTCAGATGTAGTTTCCGAAAGGCATTTCAAAAATATATGCCGATAGGCATTTCAGATATAGGTGCCGATAGGCATTTCAGATATAGTTGCCGATTGGTATTTTAAAAATAGGTGCCGATAGGCATTTCAGATATAGAAGCCGATAGGCATTTCAAATATAGGTGCCGATAGGCATTCCAGATATGGTTGCCGATAGGCATTTTAAATATAGGTGCTGATAGGCATTTCAGATGGAGTTTTCGAAAGGCATTTCAAAAGTTGGTGCCGATAGGCATTTCAGATATAGGTGCCGATAGGCATTTCAGATATAGTTGCCGATTGGCATTTTAAAAATAGGTGCCGATAGGCATTTTAGATATAGAAGCCGATAGGTATTTTAAATACAGGTGTGGATAGGCATTTCAGATATGGTTGCCGATAGGCATTTCAAATATAGGTGCTGATAGTCATTTCAGATGTTGTTTCCGATAGGCATTTCAAAAATAGGTTCCGATAGGCATTTCAATTATAGGTGCCGATAGGCATTTCAGATATACTTTCCGATTGGCATTTTAAAAAAAAGTGCCGATAGGCATTTTAGATGTAGTTTCCGATAGGCATTTCAAAAATAGGTGCCGATAGGCATTTCAGATATAGGTGCCGATAGGCATATCAGATATAGTTGCCGAAAGGCATTTAAAATATAGGTGCCGATAGGCATATCAAATATAGGTGTCGATCGGCATTTCAGATATAAATGCCGTAGGGCATTTCAGATATAGGTGCCGATAGGCATTTCTGATGTGGTTGCCGATAGGCATTTCTGATGTGGTTGCCGATAGGCATTTCAAATATAAATGCTGATAGGCATTTCAGATGTAGTTTTTGATAGGCATTTCAAAAATAGGTGCCGATAGGCATTTGAGATATAGGTGCCGATAGGCACTTCAGATATAGTTGCCGATTGGCATTTTAAAAATAGGTGCCGATAGGCATTTTAGATATAGAAGCCGATAGGCATTTCAAATATAGGCGCCGATAGGCATTCCAGATATGGTTGCCGATAGGCATTTCAAATATAAGTGCTGATAATCATTTCAGATGTAGTTTCCGATAGGCATTTCAAAATTAGGTACCGATAGGCATTTCAGATATAGGTGCCGATAAGCATTTCAGATATAGTTGCCAATCGGCATTTTAAAAATAAGTGTCGATAGGCATTTCAGATATAGGTGCCGATAGGCATTTCAGATATAGTTGCCAATTGGCATTTTAAAAATAGGTGTCGATTGGCATTTCAAATATAGGTGCTGATAGGCATTTCAGATGGAGTTTCCGATAGGCATTTCAAAAATAGGTGCCGATAGGCATTTCAGATATAGGTGCCGATAGGCATTTCAGATATAGTTGCCGATTTGCATTTTAAAAATAGGTGTCGATAGGCATTTCAGATATAAAAGCCGATAGGCATTTCAAATATAGGTGCCGATAGGCATTCCAGAAATGGTTGCCGATAGGCATTTCAAATATAGGTGCCGATAGGCATTCCATATATGGTTGCCGATAGGCATTTCAAATATAGGTGCTGATAGGCTTTTCAGATGGAGTTTCCGATAGGCATTTCAAAAATAGGTGCCAATATGCATTTCAGATATAGGTGCCGATAGGCATTTCAGATATAGTTGCCGATTGGTATTTTGAAAATAGGTGCCGATAGGCATTTCAGATATAGAAGCCGATTAGCATTTCAAATATAGGTACCGATAGGCATTCCAGATATGGTTGCCGATAGGCATTTCAAATATAAGTGCTGATAATCATTTCAGATGTAGTTTCCGATAGGCATTTCAAAAATAGGAACCGATAGGCATTTCAGATATAGGTGCCGATAGGCATTTCAGATATAGTAGCCAATTGGCATTTTAAAAATAGGTGTCGATAGGCATTTCAGATATAGGTGCCGATTGGCATTTCAGATATAGTTGCCGATTGGCATTTTAAAAATAGGTGCCGATAGGTATTTCAGATATAGAAGCCGATAGGGATTTCAAATATAGGTGTCGATAGGCATTTCAGATATGGTTGCCGATTGGCATTTCAAAAATAGGTGCCGATGGGCATTTCAGATATAGGTGCCGATTGGCATTTCAGATATAGTTGCCGATTGGCATTTTAAAAATAGGTGCCGATAGGCATTTCAGATATATATGCCGATAGGCATTTCAGATGTAGTTGCCGATTGGCATTTTAAAAATAGGTGACGATAGGCATTTTAGATTAAGAAGCCGATAGGTATTTCAAATATAGGTGTGGATAGGCATTTCAGATATGGTTGCCGATAGGCATTTCAAATATAGGTGCTGATAGACATTTCAGATGTAGTTTCCGATAGGCATTTCAAAAATAGGTTCCGATAGGCATTTTAGATATAGGTGCCGATAGGCATTTCAGATATAGGTGCCGATAGGCTTATCAGATATAGTTGCCGATAGGCATTTAAAATAAAAGTGCCGATAGGCATTTCAAATATAGGTGTCGACCGGCATTTCAGATATAATTGCCGAAAGGCATTTCAGATATAGGTGCCGATAGGTATTTCTGATGTGGTTGCCGATAGGCATTTCAAATATAGGTGTTGATAGGCATTTCAGATGTAGTTTTCGATAGGCATTTCAAAAATAGGTGCCGATAGGCATTTCAGATATAGGTGCCGATAGGCACTTCAGATATAAATGCCGATTGGCATTTTAAAAATAGGTGCCGATAGGCATTTCAGATATAGAAGCCGATAGGGATTTCAAATATAGGTGTCGATAGGCATTTTAAATATGGTTGCCGATAAGCATTTCAAATATAGGTGCTGATAGGCATTTCAGATGTAGTTTCCGATAGGCATTTCAAAAATTGATGCCGATAGGCATTTGGGATATAGGTGCCGATAGGCATTTCAGATATAGTTGCCGATTAGCATTTTAAAAACAGGTGCCGATAAGCATTTCAGATATAGAAGCCGATAGGTATTTCAAATATAGGTGTCGATAGGCATTTCAGATATAGTTGCCGATTGGTATTTTAAAAATAGCTGCCGATAGGCATTTCAGATATAGAAGCCGATAGGCATTTCAAATATAGTTGCCGATAGGCATTCCAGATATGGTTGCCGATAGGCATATCAAATATAAGCGCTGATAATCATTTCAGATGTAGTTTCCGATAGGCATTTCAAATATAGGAGCAGATAGGCATTTCAGATGTAGTTTCCGAAAGGCATTTCAAAAATATATGCCGATAGGCATTTCAGATATAGGTGCCGATAGGCATTTCAGATATAGTTGGAGATTTGTATTTTAAAAATAGGTGCCGATAGGCATTTCAGATATAGAAGCCGATAGGCATTTCAAATATAGTTACCGATAGGCATTCCAGATCTGGTTGCCGATAGGCATATCAAATATAAGCGCTGATAATCATTTCAGATGTAGTTTCCGATAGGCATTTCAAAAATAGGTACCGATAGGCATTTCAGATATAGGTGCCGATAGGCATTTCAGATATAGTTGCCGATTGGCATTTTAAAAATAGGTGCTGATAGGCATTTCAGATATAGAACCCGATAGGTATTTCAAATATAGGTGTGGATAGGCATTTCAGATATGGTTGCCGATAGGCATTTCAAATATATGTGCTGATAGTTATTTCAGATGTAGTTTCCGATAGGCATTTCAAAAATAGGTTCCGATAGGCATTTCAGATATAAGTGCCGATAGGCATTTCAGATATACTTACCGATTGGCATTTTAAAAATAGGTGCCGATAGGCATTTTAGATGTAGTTTCCGATAGGCATTTCAAAAATAGGTGCCGATAGGCATTTCAGATATAGGTGCCGATAGGCATATCAGATATAGTTGCCGATAGGCATTTAAAATATATGTGCCGATAGGCATTTCAAATATAGGTGTCGACCGACATTTCAGATATAAATGCCGAAAGGCATTTCAGATATAGGTGCCGATAGGCATTTCTGATGTGGTTGCCGATAGGCATTTCAAATATAGGTGCTGATAGGCATTTCAGATGTAGTTTTCGATAGGCATTTCAAAAATAGGTGCCGATAGGCATTTCAGATATAGGTGCCGATAGGCACTTCAGATATAGTTGCCGATTGGCATTTTAAAAATAGGCGCCGATAAGTATTTCAGATATAGAAGCCGATAGGCATTTCAAATATAGGCGCCGGTAGGCATTCCAGATATGGTTGCCGATAGGCATTTCAAATATAGGTGCTGATAGGCATTTCAGATGTAGTTTCCGATAGGCATTTCAAAAATAGGTGCCGATAGGCATTTCAGATATAGGTGCCGATAGGCATTTCAGATATAGTTCCCGATTGGCATTTTAAAAATAGGTGCCGATAGGCATTTCAGATATAGAAGCCGACAGGCATTTCAAATATAGGTGCCGATAGGCGTTCCAGATACGGTTGCCAATAGGCATTTCAAATATAGGCGCTGATAGGCATTTCAGATGTAGTTTCCGATAGGCATTTCAAAAATTGGTGCCGATAGGCATTTCAGATATAGGTGCCGATAGGCATTTCAGATATAGTTGCCGATTGGCATTTTAAAAATAGGTGCCGATAGGCATTTCAGATATAGAAGCCGATAGGTATTTCAAATATAGGTGTCGATAGGCATTTCAGATATGATTGCCGATTGGCATTTTAAAAATAGGTGCCGATAGGCATTTCAGATATAGAAGCCGATAGGGATTTTAAATATAGGTGTCGATAGGCATTTGAGATATGGTTGCCGATAAGCATTTCAAATATAGGTGCTGATAGGCATTTCTGATGTAGTTTCCGATAGGCATTTCAAAAATAGGTGCCGATAGGCATTTCAGATATAGGTGCCGATAGGCATTTCAGATATAGTTGCCGATTGGCATTTTAAAAATAGGTGCCGATAGGCATTTCAGATATATAAGCCGATAGGCATTTCAAATATAGGTGCCGATGAGCATTCCAGATATGGTTGCCGATAGCCATTTCAAATATAGGTGCTGATAGGCATTTCAGATGTAGTTTCCGATAGGCATTTCAAAAATTGGTGTCGATAGGCATTTCAGATATAGAAGCCGATAGGCATTTCAAATATAGGTGCCGTTAGGCATTCCAGATATGGTTGCCGATAGGCATTTCGAATATAGGTGCTGATAGGCATTCCGGATGTAGTTTCCGATAGGCATTTCAAAAAATGGTGCCGATAGGCATTTCAGATATAGGTGCTGATACGCATTTCAGATATAGTTACCGATTAGCATTTTAAAAATAGGTACCGATTGGCATTTCAGATATAGAAGCCGATAGGTATTTCAAATATAGGTGTCGATAGGCATTTCAGATATGGTTGCCGATAGGCATTTCAAATATAGGTGCTGATAGGCATTTCAGATGTAGTTTCCGATAGGCATTTCAAAAATAGGTGCCGATAGGCATTTCAGATATAGAAGCCGAAATGCATTTCAAATATAGGTGCCGATAGGCATTCCAGATATGGTTGCCGATAGGCATTTCAAACATAGGTGCTGATAGGCATTTTAGATGTAGTTTCCGATAGGCATTTCAAAAATAGGTGCCGATAGGCATTTCAGATATAGGTGCCGATAGGCATTTCAGATATAGTTGCCGATTGGCATTTTAAAAATAGGTGCCGATAGGCATTTCAGATATAGAAGTCGATAGGCATTTCAAATATAGGTGCCGATAGGCATTCCAGATATGGTTGCCGATAGGCATTTCAAATATAGGTGCTGATAGGCATTTTAGATGTAGTTTCCGATAGGCATTTCAAAAATTGATGCCGATAGGCATTTCGGATATAGGTGCCGATAGGCATTTCATATATAGTTGCCGATTGGCATTTTAAAAACAGGTGCCGATAGGCATTTCAGATATAGAAGCCGATAGGTATTTCAAATATAGGTGTCGATAGGCATTTCAGATATATTTGCCGATTGGCATTTTAAAAGTAGGTGCCGATAGGCATTTCAGATATAGAAGCCGATAGGCATTTCAAATATAGGTGCCGATAGGCATTCCAGATATGGTTGCCGATAGGCATTTCAAATATAGGTGCTGATAGGCATTTCAGATGTTGTTTCCGATAGGCATTTTAAAAATAGGTTCCGATAGGCATTTCAAAAATAGGTGCCGATAGGCATTTTAGATGTAGTTTCCGATAGGCATTTCAAAAATAGGTGCCGATAGGCATTTCAGAATTAGGTGCCGATAGGCATATCAGATATAGTTGCCGATAGGCATTTAAAATATAGGTGCCGATAGGCATTTCAAATATAGGTGTCGATCGGCATTTCAGATATAAATTCCGTAGGGCATTTCAGATATAGGTGCCGATAGGCATTTCTGATGTGGTTGCCGATAGGCATTTCAAATATAAATGCTGATAGGCATTTCAGATGTAGTTTTCGATAGGCATTTCAAAAATAGGTGCCGATAGGCATTTGAGATATAGGTGCCGATAGGCACTTCAGATATAGTTGCCGATTGGCATTTTAAAAATAGGTGCCGATAGGCATTTTAGATATAGAAGCCGATAGGCATTTCAAATATAGGCGCCGATAGGCATTTCAGATATAGTTGCCAATTGGCATTTTAAAAATAGGTGTCGATAGGCATTTTAGACATAGGTGCCGATAGGCATTTCAGATATAGTTGCCAATTGGCATTTTAAAAATAGGTGTCGATAGGCATTTCAGACATAGGTGCCTATTAGCATTTCAGATATAGTTGCCGATTGGCATTTTAAAAATAGGTGCTGATAGGCATTTTAGATATAGAAATCGATAGGTATTTCAAATATAGGTGTGGATAGGCATTTCAGATATGGTTGCCGATAGGCATTTCAAATATAGGTGCTGATAGTCATTTTAGATGTAGTTTCCGATAGGCATTTCAAAAATAGGTTCCGATAGGCATTTTAGATATAGGTGCCGATAGGCATTTCAGATATACTTACCGATTGGCATTTTAAAAATAGGTGCCGATAGGCATTTTAGATATAGAAGCCGATAGGTATTTCAAATATAGGTGTGGATAGGCATTTCAGATATGGTTGCCGATAGGCATTTCAAATATAGGTGCTGATAGTCATTTCAGATGTAGTTTCCGATAGGCATTTCAAAAATAGGTTCCGATAGGTATTTTAGATATAGGTGCCGATAGGCATTTCAGATATACTTAAAGATTGGCATTTCAAAAATAGGTGCCGATAGGCATTTCAGATATAGGTGCCGATAGGCTTATCAGATATAGTTGCCGATAGGCATTTAAAATAAAAGTGCCGATAGGCATTTCAAATATAGGTGTCGATCGGCATTTCAGATATAAATGCCGAAAGGCATTTCAGATATAGGTGCCTATTAGCATTTCAGATATAGTTGCCGATTGGCATTTTAAAAATAGGTGCTGATAGGCATTTTAGATATAGAAGCCGATAGGTATTTCAAATATATGTGTGGATAGGCATTTCAGATATGGTTGCCGATAGGCATTTCAAATATAGGTGCTGATAGTCATTTCAGATGTAGTTTCCGATAGGCATTTCAAAAATAGGTTCCGATAGGCATTTCAGATATAGGTGCCGATAGGCATTTCAGATATACTTACCGATTGGCATTTTAAAAATAGGTGCCGATAGGCATTTTAGATGTAGTTTCCGATAGGCATTTCAAAAATAGGTGCCGATAGGCATATCAGATATAGTTGCCGATAGGCATTTAAAATATATGTGCCGATAGGCATTTCAAATATAGGTGTCGACCGGCATTTCAGATATAAATGCCGAAAGGCATTTAAGATATAGGTGCCGATAGGCATTTCTGATGTGGTTGCCGATAGGCATTTCAAATATAGGTGCTGATAGGCATTTCAGATGTAGTTTTCGATAGGCATTTCAGATATAGGTGCCGATAGGCACTTCAGATATAGTTGCCGATTGGCATTTTAAAAATAGGCGCCGATAGGTATTTCAGATATAGAAGCCGATAGGCATTTCAAATATAGGCGCCGATAGGCATTCCAGATATGGTTGCCGATAGGCATTTCAAATATAGGTGCTGATAGGCATTTCAGATGTAGTTTCCGATAGGCATTTCAAAAATAGGTGCCGATAGGCATTTCAGATATAGGTGCCGATAGGCATTTCAGATATAGTTGCCGATTGGCATTTTAAAAATAGGTGCCGATAGGCATTTCAGATATAGAAGCTGATAGGCATTTCAAATATAAGTGCCGATAGGCATACCAGATATGGTTGCCGATAGGCATTTCAAATATAGGTGCTGATAGGCATTTCAGATGTAGTTTCCGATAGGCATTTCAAAAATAGGTACCGATAGGCATTTCAGATATAGTTGCCAATTGGCATTTTAAAAATAGGTGCCGATAGGCATTTTAGATATAGAAGCCGATAGGCATTTCAAATATAGGCGCCGATAGGCATTCTAGATATGGTTGCCCATAGGCATTTCAAATATAAGTGCTGATAATCATTTCAGATGTAGTTTCCGATAGGCATTTCAAAAATAGGTACCGATAGGCATTTCAGATATAGGTGCCGATAGGCATTTCAGATATAGTTGCCAATTGGCATTTTAAAAATAGGTGTCGATAGGCATTTCAGATATAGGTGCCGATAGGCATTTCAGATATAGTTGCCGATAGGTATTCCAGATATGGTTGCCGATAGGCATATCAAATATAAGCGCTGATAATCATTTCAGATGTAGTTTCCGTTAGGCATTTCAAAAATAGGTACCGATAGGCATTTCAGATATAGGTGCCGATAGGCATTTCAGATATAGTTGCCGATTGGCATTTTAAAAATAGGTGCCGATAGGCATTTCAGATATAGAAGCCGATAGGTATTTCAAATATAGGTGTAATTAGGCATTTCAGATATGGTTGCCGATAGGCATTTCAAATATAGGTGCTGATAGTCATTTCAGATGTAGTATCGGATAGGCATTTCAAAAATAGGTTCCGATAGGCATTTCAGATATAGGTGCCGATAGGCATTTCAGATATACTTACCGATTGGCATTTTAAAAATAGGTGCCGATAGGCATTTTAGATGTAGTTTCCGACAGGCATTTAAAAAATAGGTGCCGATAGTCATTTCAGATATAGGTGCCGATAGGCATATCAGATATAGTTGCCGATAGGCATTTAAAATATATGTGCCGATAGGCATTTCAAATATAGGTGTCGACCGGCATTTCAGATATAAATGCCGAAAGGCATTACAGATATAGGTGCCGATTGGCATTTTAAAAATAGGTGCCGATAGGCATTTCAGAGATATAAGCCGATAGGCATTTCAGATGTAGTTGCCGATTGGCATTTTAAAAATAGGTGCCGATAGGCATTTTAGATATAGAAGCCGATAGGTATTTCAAATATATGTGTGGATAGGCATTTCAAATATGGTTGCCGATAGGCATTTCAAATATAGGTGCTGATAGTCATTTCAGATGTAGTTTCTGATAGGCATTTCAAAAATAGGTTCCGATAGGCATTTTAGATATAGGTGTCGATAGGCATTTCAGATATACTTAAAGAATGGCATTTCAAAAATAAGTGCCGATAGGCATTTCAGATATAGGTGCCGATAGGCTTATCAGATATAGTTGCCGATAGGCATTTAAAATAAACGTGCCGATAGGCATTTCAAATATAGGTGTCGATCGGCATTTGAGATATAAATGCCGAAAGACATTTCAGATATAGGTGCCGATAGGCATTTCTGATGCGGTTGCTGATAGGCATTTCAAATATAGGTGCTGATAGGCATTTCAGATGTAGTTTTCGATTGGCATTTCAAAAATAGGTGCCGATAGGCATTTCAGATATAGGTGCCGATAGGCACTTCAGATATAAATGCCGATTGGCATTTTAAAAATAGGTGCCGATAGGCATTTCAGATATAGAAGCCGAAATGCATTTCAAATATAGGTGCCGATAGGCATTCCAGATATGGTTGCCGATAGGCATTTCAAATATAAGTGCTGATAGGCATTTCAGATGTAGTTTCCGATAGGCATTTCAAAAATAGGTGCCGATAGGCATTTCAGATATAGGTGCCGATAGGCATTTCAGATATAGTTGCCGATTGGCATTTTAAAAATAGTTGCCGATAGGCATTTCAGATATAGAAGTCGATAGGCATTTCAAATATAGGTGCTGATAGGCATTTTAGATGTAGTTTCTGATAGGCATTTCAAAAATTGATGCCGATAGGCATTTCGGATATAGGTGCCGATAGGCATTTCAGATATAGTTGCCGATTGGCATTTTAAAAACAGGTGCCGATAGGCATTTCAGATATAGAAGCCGATAGGTATTTCAAATATAGGTGTCGATAGGCATTTCAGATATATTTGCCGATTGGCATTTTAAAAGTAGGTGCCGATAGGCATTTCAGATATAGAAGCCGATAGGCATTTCAAATATAGGTGCCGATAGGCATTCCAGATATGGTTGCCGAGAGGCATTTCAAATATAGGTGCTGATAGGCATTTCAGATGTTGTTTCCGATAGGCATTTTAAAAATAGGTTCCGATAGGCATTTCAAAAATAGGTGCCGATAGGCATTTTAGATGTAGTTTCCGATAGGCATTTCAAAAATAGGTGCCGATAGGCATTTCAGATATAGGTGCCGATAGGCATATCAGATATAGTTGCCGATAGGCATTTAAAATATAGGTGCCGGTAGGCATTTCAAATATAGGTGTCGATCGGCATTTCAGATATAAATGCCGTAGGGCATTTCAGATAGAGGTGCCGATAGGCATTTCTGATGTGGTTGCCGATAGGCATTTCAAATATAAATGCTGATAGGCATTTCAGATGTAGTTTTCGATAGGCATTTCAAAAATAGGTGCCGATAGGCATTTGAGATATAGGTGCCGATAGGCACTTCAGATATAGTTGCCGATTGGCATTTTAAAAATAGGTGCCGATAGGCATTTTAGATATAAAAGCCGATAGGCATTTCAAATATAGGCGCCGATAGGCATTCTAGATATGGTTGCCGATAGGCATTTCAAATATAAGTGCTGATAATCATTTCAGATGTAGTTTCCGATAGGCATTTCAAAAATAGGTACCGATAGGCATTTCAAATATAGGTGTCGATCGGCATTTCAGATATAAATGCCGAAAGGCATTTCAGATATAGGTGCCGATAGGCATTTCTGATGTGGTTGCCGATAGGCATTTCAAAAATAGGTGCCGATAGGCATTTCAGATATAGGTGCCGATAGGCACTTCAGATATAAATGCCGATTGGCATTTTAAAAATAGGTGCCGATAGGCATTTCAGATATAGAAGCCGATAGGCATTTCAAATATAGGCGCCGATAGGCATTTCTGATGTGGTTGCCGATAGGCATTTCAAATATAGGTGCTGATAGGCATTTCCGATGTAGTTTTCGATAGGCATTTCCAAAATAGGTGCCGATAGGCATTTCAAATATAGGTGCCGATAGGCATTTCAGATATAGTTGCCGATTGGCATTTTAAAAATAGGTGCCGATAGGCATTTCAGATATAGAAGCCGATAGGCATTTCAAATATAGGTGCCGATAGGCATTCCAGATATGGTTGCCGATAGGCATTTCAAATATAGGTGCTGATAGGCATTTCAGATGTAGTTTCCGATAGGCATTTCAAATATAGGTGCCGATAGTCATTTCAGATATAGTTGCCAATTGGCATTTAAAAAATAGGTGCCGATAGTCATTTCAGATATAGAAGCCGATAGGCATTTCAAATATAGGTGCCGATAGGCATTGCAGATATAGTTGCCGATAGGCATTTTAAAAACAGGTGCCGATAGGCATTTTAGATATAGAAGCCGATAGGTATTTCAAATATAGGTGTCGATAGGCATTTCAGATATGGTTGCCGATAGGCATTTCAAATATAGGAGCAGATAGGCATTTCAGATGTAGTTTCCGAAAGGCATTTCAAAAATATATGCCGATAGGCATTTCAGATATAGGTGCCGATAGGCATTTCAGATATAGTTGCCGATTGGTATTTTAAAAATAGGTGCCGATAGGCATTTCAGATATAGAAGCCGATAGGCATTTCAAATATAGGTGCCGATAGGCATTCCAGATATGGTTGCCGATAGGCATTTTAAATATAGGTGCCGATAGGCATTTCAGATATAGGTGCCGATAGGCACTTCAGATATAAATGCCGATTGGCATTTTAAAAATAGGTGCCGATAGGCATTTCAGATATAGAAGCCGATAGGCATTTCAAATATAGGCGCCGATAGGCATTTCTGATGTGGTTGCCGATAGGCATTTCAAATATAGGTGCTGATAGGCATTTCCGATGTAGTTTTCGATAGGCATTTCCAAAATAGGTGCCGATAGGCATTTCAAATATAGGTGCCGATAGGCATTTCAGATATAGTTGCCGATTGGCATTTTAAAAATAGGTGCCGATAGGCATTTCAGATATAGAAGCCGATAGGCATTTCAAATATAGGTGCCGATAGGCATTCCAGATATGGTTGCCGATAGGCATTTCAAATATAGGTGCTGATAGGCATTTCAGATGTAGTTTCCGATAGGCATTTCAAATATAGGTGCCGATAGTCATTTCAGATATAGTTGCCAATTGGCATTTAAAAAATAGGTGCCGATAGTCATTTCAGATATAGAAGCCGATAGGCATTTCAAATATAGGTGCCGATAGGCATTGCAGATATAGTTGCCGATAGGCATTTTAAAAACAGGTGCCGATAGGCATTTTAGATATAGAAGCCGATAGGTATTTCAAATATAGGTGTCGATAGGCATTTCAGATATGGTTGCCGATAGGCATTTCAAATATAGGAGCAGATAGGCATTTCAGATGTAGTTTCCGAAAGGCATTTCAAAAATATATGCCGATAGGCATTTCAGATATAGGTGCCGATAGGCATTTCAGATATAGTTGCCGATTGGTATTTTAAAAATAGGTGCCGATAGGCATTTCAGATATAGAAGCCGATAGGCATTTCAAATATAGGTGCCGATAGGCATTCCAGATATGGTTGCCGATAGGCATTTTAAATATAGGTGCTGATAGGCATTTCAGATGGAGTTTTCGAAAGGCATTTCAAAAGTTGGTGCCGATAGGCATTTCAGATATAGGTGCCGATAGGCATTTCAGATATAGTTGCCGATTGGCATTTTAAAAATAGGTGCCGATAGGCATTTTAGATATAGAAGCCGATAGGTATTTTAAATACAGGTGTGGATAGGCATTTCAGATATGGTTGCCGATAGGCATTTCAAATATAGGTGCTGATAGTCATTTCAGATGTTGTTTCCGATAGGCATTTCAAAAATAGGTTCCGATAGGCATTTCAATTATAGGTGCCGATAGGCATTTCAGATATACTTTCCGATTGGCATTTTAAAAAAAAGTGCCGATAGGCATTTTAGATGTAGTTTCCGATAGGCATTTCAAAAATAGGTGCCGATAGGCATTTCAGATATAGGTGCCGATAGGCATATCAGATATAGTTGCCGAAAGGCATTTAAAATATAGGTGCCGATAGGCATATCAAATATAGGTGTCGATCGGCATTTCAGATATAAATGCCGTAGGGCATTTCAGATATAGGTGCCGATAGGCATTTCTGATGTGGTTGCCGATAGGCATTTCTGATGTGGTTGCCGATAGGCATTTCAAATATAAATGCTGATAGGCATTTCAGATGTAGTTTTTGATAGGCATTTCAAAAATAGGTGCCGATAGGCATTTGAGATATAGGTGCCGATAGGCACTTCAGATATAGTTGCCGATTGGCATTTTAAAAATAGGTGCCGATAGGCATTTTAGATATAGAAGCCGATAGGCATTTCAAATATAGGCGCCGATAGGCATTCCAGATATGGTTGCCGATAGGCATTTCAAATATAAGTGCTGATAATCATTTCAGATGTAGTTTCCGATAGGCATTTCAAAATTAGGTACCGATAGGCATTTCAGATATAGGTGCCGATAAGCATTTCAGATATAGTTGCCAATCGGCATTTTAAAAATAAGTGTCGATAGGCATTTCAGATATAGGTGCCGATAGGCATTTCAGATATAGTTGCCAATTGGCATTTTAAAAATAGGTGTCGATTGGCATTTCAAATATAGGTGCTGATAGGCATTTCAGATGGAGTTTCCGATAGGCATTTCAAAAATAGGTGCCGATAGGCATTTCAGATATAGGTGCCGATAGGCATTTCAGATATAGTTGCCGATTGGCATTTTAAAAATAGGTGTCGATAGGCATTTCAGATATAAAAGCCGATAGGCATTTCAAATATAGGTGCCGATAGGCATTCCAGAAATGGTTGCCGATAGGCATTTCAAATATAGGTGCCGATAGGCATTCCATATATGGTTGCCGATAGGCATTTCAAATATAGGTGCTGATAGGCTTTTCAGATGGAGTTTCCGATAGGCATTTCAAAAATAGGTGCCAATATGCATTTCAGATATAGGTGCCGATAGGCATTTCAGATATAGTTGCCGATTGGTATTTTGAAAATAGGTGCCGATAGGCATTTCAGATATAGAAGCCGATTAGCATTTCAAATATAGGTACCGATAGGCATTCCAGATATGGTTGCCGATAGGCATTTCAAATATAAGTGCTGATAATCATTTCAGATGTAGTTTCCGATAGGCATTTCAAAAATAGGAACCGATAGGCATTTCAGATATAGGTGCCGATAGGCATTTCAGATATAGTAGCCAATTGGCATTTTAAAAATAGGTGTCGATAGGCATTTCAGATATAGGTGCCGATTGGCATTTCAGATATAGTTGCCGATTGGCATTTTAAAAATAGGTGCCGATAGGTATTTCAGATATAGAAGCCGATAGGGATTTCAAATATAGGTGTCGATAGGCATTTCAGATATGGTTGCCGATTGGCATTTCAAAAATAGGTGCCGATGGGCATTTCAGATATAGGTGCCGATTGGCATTTCAGATATAGTTGCCGATTGGCATTTTAAAAATAGGTGCCGATAGGCATTTCAGATATATATGCCGATAGGCATTTCAGATGTAGTTGCCGATTGGCATTTTAAAAATAGGTGACGATAGGCATTTTAGATTAAGAAGCCGATAGGTATTTCAAATATAGGTGTGGATAGGCATTTCAGATATGGTTGCCGATAGGCATTTCAAATATAGGTGCTGATAGTCATTTCAGATGTAGTTTCCGATAGGCATTTCAAAAATAGGTTCCGATAGGCATTTTAGATATAGGTGCCGATAGGCATTTCAGATATAGGTGCCGATAGGCTTATCAGATATAGTTGCCGATAGGCATTTAAAATAAAAGTGCCGATAGGCATTTCAAATATAGGTGTCGACCGGCATTTCAGATATAATTGCCGAAAGGCATTTCAGATATAGGTGCCGATAGGTATTTCTGATGTGGTTGCCGATAGGCATTTCAAATATAGGTGTTGATAGGCATTTCAGATGTAGTTTTCGATAGGCATTTCAAAAATAGGTGCCGATAGGCATTTCAGATATAGGTGCCGATAGGCACTTCAGATATAAATGCCGATTGGCATTTTAAAAATAGGTGCCGATAGGCATTTCAGATATAGAAGCCGATAGGGATTTCAAATATAGGTGTCGATAGGCATTTTAAATATGGTTGCCGATAAGCATTTCAAATATAGGTGCTGATAGGCATTTCAGATGTAGTTTCCGATAGGCATTTCAAAAATTGATGCCGATAGGCATTTGGGATATAGGTGCCGATAGGCATTTCAGATATAGTTGCCGATTAGCATTTTAAAAACAGGTGCCGATAAGCATTTCAGATATAGAAGCCGATAGGTATTTCAAATATAGGTGTCGATAGGCATTTCAGATATAGTTGCCGATTGGTATTTTAAAAATAGCTGCCGATAGGCATTTCAGATATAGAAGCCGATAGGCATTTCAAATATAGTTGCCGATAGGCATTCCAGATATGGTTGCCGATAGGCATATCAAATATAAGCGCTGATAATCATTTCAGATGTAGTTTCCGATAGGCATTTCAAAAATAGGTACCGATAGGCATTTCAAAAATAGGTTCCGATAGGCATTTTAGATATAGGTGCCGATAGGCATTTCAGATATACTTACCGATTGGCATTTTATAAATAGGTGCCGATAGGCATTTTAGATATAGAAGCCGATAGGTATTTCAAATATAGGTGTGGATAGGCATTTCAGATATGGTTGCCGATAGGCATTTCAAATATAGGTGCTGATAGGCATTTCAGATGTAGTTTCCGATAGGCATTTAAAAAATAGGTGCCGATAGGCATTTCAGATATAGGTGCCGATAGGCATTTCAGATATAGTTGCCGATTGGCATTTTAAAAATAGGTGCCGATAGGCATTTCAGATATAGAAGCCGATAGGGATTTCAAATATAGGTGTCGATAGGCATTTCAGATATGGTTGCCGATAAGCATTTCAAATATAGGTGCTGATAGGCATTTCAGATGTAGTTTCCGATAGGCATTTCAAAACTATGTGCCGATAGGCATTTCAGATATAGGTGCCGATAGGCATTTCAGATATAGTTGCCGATTGGCATTTTAAAAGTAGGTGCCGATAGGCATTTCAGATATAGAAGCCGATAGGCATTTTAAATATAGGTGCCGATAGGCATTCCAGATATGGTTGCCGATAGGCATTTCAAATATAGGTGCTGATAGGCATTTCAGATGTTGTTTCCGATAGGCATTTCAAAAATAGGTTCCGATAGGCATTTCAATTATAGGTGCCGATAGGCATTTCAGATATACTTTCCGATTGGCATTTTAAAAATAGGTGCCGATAGGCATTTTAGATGTAGTTTCCGATAGGCATTTCAAAAATAGGTGCCGATAGGCATTTCAGATATAGGTGCCGATAGGCATATCAGATATAGTTGCCGATAGGCATTTAAAATATAGGTGCCGATAGGCATTTCAAATATAGGTGTCGATCGGCATTTCAGATATAAATGCCGTAGGGCATTTCAGATATAGGTGCCGATAGGCATTTCTGATGTGGTTGCCGATAGGCATTTCAAATATAAATGCTGATAGGCATTTCAGATGTAGTTTTCGATAGGCATTTCAAATATAGGTACCGATAGGCATTTCAGATATAGGTGCCGATAGGCATTTCAGATATAGTTGCCAATTGGCATTTTAAAAATAGGTGTCGATAGGCATTTCAGATATAGGTGCCGATTGGCATTTCAGATATAGTTGCCGATTGGCATTTTAAAAATAGGTGCCGATAGGCATTTCAGATATATAAGCTGATAGGCATTTCAGATGTAGTTGCCGATTGGCATTTTAAAAATAGGTGCCGATAGGCTTTTTAGATATAGAAGCCGATAGGTATTTCAAATATAGGTGTGGATAGGCATTTCAGATATGGTTGCCGATAGGCATTTCAAATATAGGTGCTGATAGTCATTTCAGATGTAGTTTCCGATAGGCATTTCAAAAATAGGTTCCGATAGGCATTTTAGATATAGGTGCCGATAGGCATTTCAGATATACTTACCGATTGGCATTTTATAAATAGGTGCCGATAGGCATTTTAGATATAGAAGCCGATAGGTATTTCAAATATAGGTGTGGATAGGCATTTCAGATATGGTTGCCGATAGGCATTTCAAATATAGGTGCTGATTGTCATTTCAGATGTAGTTTCCGATAGGCATTTCAAAAATAGGTGCCGATAGGCATTTCAGATATAGGTGCCGATAGGCATTTCAGATATAGTTGCCGATTGGCATTTTAAAAATAGGTGCCGATAGGCATTTCAGATATAGAAGCCGATAGGGATTTCAAATATAGGTGTCGATAGGCATTTCAGATATGGTTGCCAATAAGCATTTAAAATATACGTGCTGATAGGCATTTCGGATGTAGTTTCCGATAGGCATTTCAAAAATAGGTGCCGATAGGCATTTCAGATATAGGTGCCGATAGGCATTTCAGATATAGTTGCCGATTGGCATTTTAAAAGTAGGTGCCGATAGGCATTTCAGATATAGAAGCCGATAGACATTTCAAATATAGGTGCCGATAGGCATTCCAGATATGGTTGCCGATAGGCATTTCAAATATAGGTGCTGATAGGCATTTTAGATGTAGTTTCCGATAGGCATTTCAAAAATTGATGATGATAGGCATTTCGGATATAGGTGCCGATAGGCATTTCAGATATAGTTGCCGATTAGCATTTTAAAAACAGGTGCCGATAAGCATTTCAGATATAGAAGCCGATAGGTATTTCAAATATAGGTGTCGATAGGCATTTCAGATATGTTTGTCGATAGGCATTTCAAATAAAGCAGCAGATAGACATTTCAGATGTAGTTTCCGAAAGGCATTTCAAAAATATATGCCGAAAGGCATTTCAGATATAGGTGCCGATAAACATTTCAGATATAGTTGCCGATTGGTATTTTAAAAATAGCTGCCGATAGGCATTTCAGATATAGAAGCCGATAGGCATTTCAAATATAGTTGCCGATAGGCATTCCAGATATGGTTGCCGATAGGCATATCAAATATAAGCGCTGATAATCATTTCAGATGTAGTTTCCGATAGGCATTTCAAAAATAGGTACCGATAGGCATTTCAAATATAGGTGCCGATAGGCATTTCAGATATAGTTGCCGATTGGCATTTTAAAAATAGGTGCCGATAGGCATTTCAGATATAGAAGCCGATAGGTATTTCAAATATAGGTGTGGATAGGCATTTCAGATATGGTTGCCGATAGGCATTTCAAATATAGGTGCTGATAGTCATTTCAGATGTAGTTTCCGATAGGCATTTCAAAAATAGGTTCCGACAGGCATTTCAGATATAGGTGCCGATAGGCATTTCAGATATACTTACCGATTGGCATTTTAAAAATAGGTGCCGATAGGCATTTTAGATATAGAAGCCGATAGGTATTTCAAATATAGGTGTGGATAGGCATTTCAGATATGGTTGCCGATAGGCATTTCAAATATAGGTGCTGATAGTCATTTCAGATGTAGTTTCCGATAGGCATTTCAAAAATAGGTTCCGATAGGCATTTTAGATATAGGTGTCGATAGGCATTTCAGATATACTTAAAGATTGGCATTTCAAAAATAGGTGTCGATAGGCATTTCAGATATAGGTGCCGATAGGCTTATCAGATATAGTTGCCGATAGGCATTTAAAATAAAAGTGCTGATAGGCATTTCAAATATAGGTGTCGATCGGCATTTCAGATATAAATGCCGAAAGGCATTTCAGATATAGGTGCCGATAGGCATTTCTGATGCGGTTGCCGATAGGCATTTCAAATATAGGTGCTGATAGGCATTTCAGATGTAGTTTTCGATAGGCATTTCAAAATTAGGTGCCAATAGGCATTTCAGATATAGGTGCCGATAGGCACTTCAGATATAAATGCCGATTGGCATTTTAAAAATAGGTGCCGATAGGCATTTCAGATATAGAAGCCGATAGGCATTTCAAATATAGGCGCCGATAGGCATTCCAGATATGGTTGCCGATAGGCATTTCAAATATAGGTGCTGATAGGCATTTCAGATGTAGTTTCCGATAAACATTTCAAAAATAGGTGCCGATAGGCATTTCAGATATAGGTGCCGATAGGCATTTCAGATATAGTTGCCGATTGGCATTTTAAAAATAGGTGCCGATAGGCATTTCCGATATAGAAGCCGATAGGCATTTCAAATATAGGTGCCGATAGGCATTCCAGATATGGTTGCCCATAGGCATTTCAAATATAGGTGCTGACAGGCATTTCAGATGTAGTTTCCGATAGGCATTTCAAAAATAGGTGCCGATAGGCATTTCAGATATAGGTGCCGATAGGCATTTCAGATATAGTTGCCGATTGGCATTTTAAAAATAGGTGCCGATAGGCATTTCAGATATAGAAGCCGATAGGCATTTCAAATATAGGTGCCGATAGGCATTCCAATTATGGTTGCCGATAGGCATTTCAAATATAGGTGCTGATAGGCATTTTAGATGTAGTTTCCGTTAGGCATTTCAAAAATTGATGCCGATAGGCATTTCGGATATAGGTGCCGATAGGCATTTCAGATATAGTTGCCGATTGGCATTTTAAAAACAGGTGCCGATAGGCATTTAATATATAGAAGCCGATAGGTATTTCAAATATAGGTGTCGATAGGCATTTCAGATATGGTTGCCGATAGGCATTTCAAATATAGGTGCTGATAGTCATTTCAGATGTAGTTTCCGATCGGCATTTCAAAAATAGGTTCCGATAGGCTTTTCAGATATAGGTGCCGATAGGCATTTCAGATATTCTTACCGATTGGCATTTTAAAAATAGGTGCCGATAGGCATTTTAGATGTAGTTTCCGATAGGCATTTCAAAAATAGGTGCCGATAGGCATTTCAGATATAGGTGCCGATAGGCATATCAGATATAGTTGCCGATAGGCATTTAAAATATATGTGCAGATAGGCATTTCAAATATAGGTGTCGACCGGCATTTCAAATATAAATGCCGAAAGGCATTTCAGATATTGGTGCCGATTGGCATTTTAAAAATATGTGCCGATAGGCATTTCAGATATAGAAGCCGATAGGCATTTCAAATATAGGTGCCGATAGGCATTCCATATATGGTTGCCGATAGGTATTTCAAATATAGGTGCCGATAGGCACTTAAGATATAGTTGCCGATTGGCATTTTAAAAATAGGCGCCGATAGGTATTTCAGATATGGTTGCCGATAGGCATTTCAAATATAGGTGCTGATAGGCATTTCAGATGTAGTTTCCGATAGGCATTTCAAAAATAGATGCCGATAGGCATTTCAGATATAGGTGCCGATAGGCATTTCAGATATAGTTGCAGATTAGCATTTTAAAAATAGGTGCCGATAGGCATTTCAGATATAGAAGCCGATAGGTATTTCAAATATAGGTGTCGATAGGCATCTCAGATATGATTGCCGATAGGCATTTCAAATATAGGTGCTGATGGGCATTTCAGATGTAGTTTCCGATAGGCATTTAAAAAATAGGTGCCGATATGCATTTCAGATATAGTTGCCAATTGGCATTTTTAAAATAGGTGTCGATAGGCATTTCAGATATAGGTGCCGATAGGCATTTCAGATATAGTTGCCGATTGGCATTTTAAAAATAGGTGTCGATAGGCATTTCAGATATAGAAGCCGATAGGCATTTCAAATATAGGTGCCGATAGGCATTCCAGATATGGTTGCCGATAGGCATTTCAAATATAGATGCTGATAGGCATTCCGGATGTAGTTTCCGATAGACATTTCAAAAAATGGTGCCGATAGGCATTTCAGATATAGGTGCCGATAGTCATTTCGCATATAGTTACCGATTGGCATTTTAAAAATAGGTGCCGATAGGCATTTCAGATATAGAAGCCGATAGGCATTTCAAATATAGGTGCCGATAGGCATTCCAGATATGATTGCCGATAGGCATTTCAAATATAGGTGCTGATAGGCATTTTAGATGTAGTTTCCGATAGGCATTTCGGATATAGGTGCCGATAGGCATTTCAGATATAGAAGCCGATAGGTATTTCAAATATAGGTGTCGATAGGCATTTCAGATATGGTTGCCGATAGGCATTTCAAATAAAGGAGCAGATAGGCATTTCAGATGTAGTTTCCGAAAGGCATTTCAAAAATATATGCCGATAGGCATTTCAGATATAGGTGCCGATAGGCATTTCAGATATAGTTGCCGATTAGTACTTTAAAAATAGGTGCCGATAGGCATTTCAGATATAGAAGCCGATAGGCATTTCAAATATAGTTGCCGATAGGCATTCCAGATATGGTTGCCGATAGGCATATCAAATATAACCGCTGATAATCATTTTAGATGTAGTTTCCGATAGGCATTTCAAAAATAGGTACCGATAGGCATTTCAGATATAGGTGCCGATAGGCATTTCAGATATAGTTGCCGATTGGCATTTTAAAAGTAGGTGCCGATAGGCATTTCAGATATAGAAGCCGATAGGCATTTCAAATATAGGTGCCGATAGGCATTCCAGATATGGTTGCCGATAGGCATTTCAAATATAGGTGCTGATAGGCATTTCAGATGTTGTTTCCGATAGGCATTTCAAAAATAGGTTCCGATAGGCATTTCAATTATAGGTGCCGATAGGCATTTCAGATATACTTTCCGATTGGCATTTTAAAAATAGGTGCCGATAGGCATTTTAGATGTAGTTTCCGATAGGCATTTCAAAAATAGGTGCCGATAGGCATTTCAGATATAGGTGCCGATAGGCATATCAGATATAGTTGCCGATAGGCATTTAAAATATAGGTGCCGATAGGCATTTCAAATATAGGTGTCGATCGGCATTTCAGATATAAATGCCGTAGGGCATTTCAGATATAGGTGCCGATAGGCATTTCTGATGTGGTTGCCGATAGGCATTTCAAATATAAATGCTGATAGGCATTTCAGATGTAGTTTTCGATAGGCATTTCAAATATAGGTACCGATAGGCATTTCAGATATAGGTGCCGATAGGCATTTCAGATATAGTTGCCAATTGGCATTTTAAAAATAGGTGTCGATAGGCATTTCAGATATAGGTGCCGATTGGCATTTCAGATATAGTTGCCGATTGGCATTTTAAAAATAGGTGCCGATAGGCATTTCAGATATATAAGCTGATAGGCATTTCAGATGTAGTTGCCGATTGGCATTTTAAAAATAGGTGCCGATAGGCTTTTTAGATATAGAAGCCGATAGGTATTTCAAATATAGGTGTGGATAGGCATTTCAGATATGGTTGCCGATAGGCATTTCAAATATAGGTGCTGATAGTCATTTCAGATGTAGTTTCCGATAGGCATTTCAAAAATAGGTTCCGATAGGCATTTTAGATATAGGTGCCGATAGGCATTTCAGATATACTTACCGATTGGCATTTTATAAATAGGTGCCGATAGGCATTTTAGATATAGAAGCCGATAGGTATTTCAAATATAGGTGTGGATAGGCATTTCAGATATGGTTGCCGATAGGCATTTCAAATATAGGTGCTGATTGTCATTTCAGATGTAGTTTCCGATAGGCATTTCAAAAATAGGTGCCGATAGGCATTTCAGATATAGGTGCCGATAGGCATTTCAGATATAGTTGCCGATTGGCATTTTAAAAATAGGTGCCGATAGGCATTTCAGATATAGAAGCCGATAGGGATTTTAAATATAGGTGTCGATAGGCATTTCAGATATGGTTGCCAATAAGCATTTAAAATATACGTGCTGATAGGCATTTCGGATGTAGTTTCCGATAGGCATTTCAAAAATAGGTGCCGATAGGCATTTCAGATATAGGTGCCGATAGGCATTTCAGATATAGTTGCCGATTGGCATTTTAAAAGTAGGTGCCGATAGGCATTTCAGATATAGAAGCCGATAGACATTTCAAATATAGGTGCCGATAGGCATTCCAGATATGGTTGCCGATAGGCATTTCAAATATAGGTGCTGATAGGCATTTTAGATGTAGTTTCCGATAGGCATTTCAAAAATTGATGATGATAGGCATTTCGGATATAGGTGCCGATAGGCATTTCAGATATAGTTGCCGATTAGCATTTTAAAAACAGGTGCCGATAAGCATTTCAGATATAGAAGCCGATAGGTATTTCAAATATAGGTGTCGATAGGCATTTCAGATATGTTTGCCGATAGGCATTTCAAATAAAGCAGCAGATAGACATTTCAGATGTAGTTTCCGAAAGGCATTTCAAAAATATATGCCGAAAGGCATTTCAGATATAGGTGCCGATAAACATTTCAGATATAGTTGCCGATTGGTATTTTAAAAATAGCTGCCGATAGGCATTTCAGATATAGAAGCCGATAGGCATTTCAAATATAGTTGCCGATAGGCATTCCAGATATGGTTGCCGATAGGCATATCAAATATAAGCGCTGATAATCATTTCAGATGTAGTTTCCGATAGGCATTTCAAAAATAGGTACCGATAGGCATTTCAAATATAGGTGCCGATAGGCATTTCAGATATAGTTGCCGATTGGCATTTTAAAAATAGGTGCCGATAGGCATTTCAGATATAGAAGCCGATAGGTATTTCAAATATAGGTGTGGATAGGCATTTCAGATATGGTTGCCGATAGGCATTTCAAATATAGGTGCTGATAGTCATTTCAGATGTAGTTTCCGATAGGCATTTCAAAAATAGGTTCCGACAGGCATTTCAGATATAGGTGCCGATAGGCATTTCAGATATACTTACCGATTGGCATTTTAAAAATAGGTGCCGATAGGCATTTTAGATATAGAAGCCGATAGGTATTTCAAATATAGGTGTGGATAGGCATTTCAGATATGGTTGCCGATAGGCATTTCAAATATAGGTGCTGATAGTCATTTCAGATGTAGTTTCCGATAGGCATTTCAAAAATAGGTTCCGATAGGCATTTTAGATATAGGTGTCGATAGGCATTTCAGATATACTTAAAGATTGGCATTTCAAAAATAGGTGTCGATAGGCATTTCAGATATAGGTGCCGATAGGCTTATCAGATATAGTTGCCGATAGGCATTTAAAATAAAAGTGCTGATAGGCATTTCAAATATAGGTGTCGATCGGCATTTCAGATATAAATGCCGAAAGGAATTTCAGATATAGGTGCCGATAGGCATTTCTGATGCGGTTGCCGATAGGCATTTCAAATATAGGTGCTGATAGGCATTTCAGATGTAGTTTTCGATAGGCATTTCAAAATTAGGTGCCAATAGGCATTTCAGATATAGGTGTCGATAGGCACTTCAGATATAAATGCCGATTGGCATTTTAAAAATAGGTGCCGATAGGCATTTCAGATACAGAAGCCGATAGGCATTTCAAATATAGGCGCCGATAGGCATTCCAGATATGGTTGCCGATAGGCATTTCAAATATAGGTGCTGATAGGCATTTCAGATGTAGTTTCCGATAAACATTTCAAAAATAGGTGCCGATAGGCATTTCAGATATAGGTGCCGATAGGCATTTCAGATATAGTTGCCGATTGGCATTTTAAAAATAGGTGCCGATAGGCATTTCCGATATAGAAGCCGATAGGCATTTCAAATATAGGTGCCGATAGGCATTCCAGATATGGTTGCCCATAGGCATTTCAAATATAGGTGCTGACAGGCATTTCAGATGTAGTTTCCGATAGGCATTTCAAAAATAGGTGCCGATAGGCATTTCAGATATAGGTGCCGATAGGCATTTCAGATATAGTTGCCGATTGGCATTTTAAAAATAGGTGCCGATAGGCATTTCAGATATAGAAGCCGATAGGCATTTCAAATATAGGTGCCGATAGGCATTCCAATTATGGTTGCCGATAGGCATTTCAAATATAGGTGCTGATAGGCATTTTAGATGTAGTTTCCGTTAGGCATTTCAAAAATTGATGCCGATAGGCATTTCGGATATAGGTGCCGATAGGCATTTCAGATATAGTTGCCGATTGGCATTTTAAAAACAGGTGCCGATAGGCATTTAATATATAGAAGCCGATAGGTATTTCAAATATAGGTGTCGATAGGCATTTCAGATATGGTTGCCGATAGGCATTTCAAATATAGGTGCTGATAGTCATTTCAGATGTAGTTTCCGATCGGCATTTCAAAAATAGGTTCCGATAGGCTTTTCAGATATAGGTGCCGATAGGCATTTCAGATATTCTTACCGATTGGCATTTTAAAAATAGGTGCCGATAGGCATTTTAGATGTAGTTTCCGATAGGCATTTCAAAAATAGGTGCCGATAGGCATTTCAGATATAGGTGCCGATAGGCATATCAGATATAGTTGCCGATAGGCATTTAAAATATATGTGCAGATAGGCATTTCAAATATAGGTGTCGACCGGCATTTCAAATATAAATGCCGAAAGGCATTTCAGATATTGGTGCCGATTGGCATTTTAAAAATATGTGCCGATAGGCATTTCAGATATAGAAGCCGATAGGCATTTCAAATATAGGTGCCGATAGGCATTCCATATATGGTTGCCGATAGGTATTTCAAATATAGGTGCCGATAGGCACTTAAGATATAGTTGCCGATTGGCATTTTAAAAATAGGCGCCGATAGGTATTTCAGATATGGTTGCCGATAGGCATTTCAAATATAGGTGCTGATAGGCATTTCAGATGTAGTTTCCGATAGGCATTTCAAAAATAGATGCCGATAGGCATTTCAGATATAGGTGCCGATAGGCATTTCAGATATAGTTGCAGATTGGCATTTTAAAAATAGGTGCCGATAGGCATTTCAGATATAGAAGCCGATAGGTATTTCAAATATAGGTGTCGATAGGCATCTCAGATATGATTGCCGATAGGCATTTCAAATATAGGTGCTGATGGGCATTTCAGATGTAGTTTCCGATAGGCATTTAAAAAATAGGTGCCGATAGGCATTTCAGATATAGTTGCCAATTGGCATTTTTAAAATAGGTGTCGATAGGCATTTCAGATATAGGTGCCGATAGGCATTTCAGATATAGTTGCCGATTGGCATTTTAAAAATAGGTGTCGATAGGCATTTCAGATATAGAAGCCGATAGGCATTTCAAATATAGGTGCCGATAGGCATTCCAGATATGGTTGCCGATAGGCATTTCAAATATAGATGCTGATAGGCATTCCGGATGTAGTTTCCGATAGACATTTCAAAAAATGGTGCCGATAGGCATTTCAGATATAGGTGCCGATAGGCATTTCAGATATAGGTGCCGATAGTCATTTCGCATATAGTTACCGATTGGCATTTTAAAAATAGGTGCCGATAGGCATTTCAGATATAGAAGCCGATAGGCATTTCAAATATAGGTGCCGATAGGCATTCCAGATATGATTGCCGATAGGCATTTCAAATATAGGTGCTGATAGGCATTTTAGATGTAGTTTCCGATAGGCATTTCGGATATAGGTGCCGATAGGCATTTCAGATATAGAAGCCGATAGGTATTTCAAATATAGGTGTCGATAGGCATTTCAGATATGGTTGCCGATAGGCATTTCAAATAAAGGAGCAGATAGGCATTTCAGATGTAGTTTCCGAAAGGCATTTCAAAAATATATGCCGATAGGCATTTCAGATATAGGTGCCGATAGGCATTTCAGATATAGTTGCCGATTAGTACTTTAAAAATAGGTGCCGATAGGCATTTCAGATATAGAAGCCGATAGGCATTTCAAATATAGTTGCCGATAGGCATTCCAGATATGGTTGCCGATAGGCATATCAAATATAACCGCTGATAATCATTTTAGATGTAGTTTCCGATAGGCATTTCAAAAATAGGTACCGATAGGCATTTCAGATATAGGTGCCGATAGGCATTTCAGATATAGTTGCCGATTGGCATTTTAAAAATAGGTGCCGATAGGCATTTCAGTTATAGAAGCCGATAGGTATTTCAAATATAGGTGTGGATAGGCATTTCAGATATGGTTGCCGATAGGCATTTCAAATATAGGTGCTGATAGGCATTTCAAATTTAGTTTCCGATAGGCACTTCAAAAATAGGTGCCGATAGGCATTTCAGATATAGGTGCCGATAGGCATTTCAGATATACTTACCGATTGGCATTTTAAAATAGGTGCCGATAGGCATTTTAGATGTAGTTTCCGATAGGCATTTCAAAAATAGGTGCCGATAGGCATTTCAGATATTGGTGCCGATAGGCATATCAGATATAGTTGCCGATAGGCATTTAAAATATATGTGCCGATAGGCATTTCAAATATAGGTGTCGACCGGCATTTCAGATATAAATGCCGAAAGGCATTTCAGATATAGGTGCCGATAGGCATTTCTGATGTGGTTGCCGATAGGAATTTCAAATATAGGTGCTGATAAGCATTTCAGATGTAGTTTTCGATAGGCATTTCAAAAATAGGTGCCGATAGGCATTTCAGATATAGGTGCCGATAGGCACTTTAGATATAGTTGCAGATTGGCATTTTAAAAATAGGCACCGATAGGTATTTCAGATATAGAAGCCGATAGGCATTTCAAATATAGGCGCCGATAGGCATTCCAGATATGGTTGCCGATAGGCATTTCAAATATAGGTGCTGATAGGCATTTCAGATGTAGTTTCCGATAGGCATTTCAAAAATAGGTGCCGATAGGCATTTCAGATATAGTTGCCGATTGGCATTTTAAAAATAGGTGCCGATAGGCATTTCAGATATAGAAGCCGATAGGCATTTCAAATATAGGTGCCGATAGGCATTCCAGATATGGTTGCCGATAGGCATTTCAAATATAGGTGCTGATAGGCATTTCAGATGTAGTTTCCGATAGGCATTTCAAAAATAGGTGCCGATAGGCATTTCAGATATAGGTGCCGATAGGCATTTCAGATATAGTTGCCGAATGGCATTTTAAAAATAGGTGTCGATAGGCATTTCAGATATAAAAGCCGATAGGCATTTCAAATATAGGTGCCGATAGGCATTCCAGATATGGTTGCCGATAGGCATTTCAAATATAGGTGCCGATAGGCATTCCAGATATGGTTGCCGAGAGGCATTTCAAATATAGGTGCTGATAGGCATTTCAGATGGAGTTTCCGATAGGCATTTCAAAAATAGGTGCCGATAGGCATTTCAGATATAGGTGCCGATAGGCATTTCAGATATAGGTGCCGATAGGCATTTCAAATATAGTTGCCGATTGGTATTTTAAAAATAGGTGCCGATAGGCATTTCAGATATAGAAGCCGATAGGCATTTCAAATATAGGTGGCGATAGGCATTCCAGATATGGTTGCCGATAGGCATTTCAAATATAAGTGCTGATAATCATTTCAGATGTAGTTTCCGATAGGCATTTCAAAAATAGGTACCGATAGGCATTTCAGATATAGGTGCCGATAGGCATTTCAGATATATTTGCCAATTGGCATTTTATAAATAGGTGTCGATAGGCATTTCAGATATAGGTGCCGATAGGCATTTCAGATATAGTTGCCAATTGGCATTTTAAAAATAGGTGCCGATAGGCATTTCAGATATAGGTGCCGATTGGCATTTCAGATATAGTTGCCGATTGGCATTTTAAAAATAGGTGCCGATAGGCATTTCAGAGATATAAGCCGATAGGCATTTCAGATGTAGTTGCCGATTGGCATTTTAAAAATAGGTGCCGATAGGCATTTTAGATATAGAAGCCGATAGGTATTTCAAATATAGGTGTGAATAGGCATTTCAGATATGGTTGCCGATAGGCATTTCAAATATAGGTGCTGATAGTCATTTCAGATGTAGTTTCCGATAGGCATTTTAAAAATAGGTTCCGATAGGCATTTTAGATATAGGTGCCGATAGGCATTTCAGATATACTTACCGATTGGCATTTTAAAAATAGGTGCCGATAGGCATTTTAGATATAGAAGCCGATAGGTATTTCAAATATATGTGTGAATAGGCATTTCAAATATGGTTGCCGATAGGCATTTCAAATATAGGTGCTGATAGTCATTTCAGATGTAGTTTCCGATAGGCATTTCAAAAATAGGTTCCGATAGGCATTTTAGATATAGGTGTCGATAGGCATTTCAGATATACTTAAAGATTGGCATTTCAAAAATAAGTGCCGATAGGCATTTCAGATATAGGTGCCGATAGGCTTATGAGATATAGTTGCCGATAGGCATTTAAAATAAACGTGCCGATAGGCATTTCAAATATAGGTGTCGATCGGCATTTCAGATATAAATGCCGAAAGACATTTCAGATATAGGTGCCGATAGGCATTTCTGATGCGGTTGCCGATAGGCATTTCAAATATAGGTGCTGATAGGCATTTCAGATGTAGTTTTCGATTGGCATTTCAAAAATAGGTGCCGATAGGCATTTCAGATATAGGTGCCGATAGGCACTTCAGATATAAATGCCGATTGGCATTTTAAAAATAGGTGCCGATAGGCATTTCAGATATAGAAGCCGATAGGCATTTCAAATATAGGCGCCGATAGGCATTCCAGATATGGTTGCCGATAGGCATTTCAAATATAGGTGCTGATAGGCATTTTAGATGTAGTTTCCGATAGGCATTTAAAAAATAGGTGCCGATAGGCATTTCAGATATAGGTGCCGATAGGCATTTCAGATATAGTTGCCGATTGGCATTTTAAAAATAGGTGCCGATAGGCATTTCAGATATAAAAGCCGATAGGCATTTCAAATATAGGTGCCGATAGGCATTCAAGATATGGTTGCCGATAGGCATTTCAAATATAGGTGCTGATAGGCATTTCAGATGTAGTTTCCGATAGGCATTTCAAAAATAGGTGCCGATAGGCATTTCAGATATAGGTGCCGATAGGAATTTCAGATATAGTTGCCGATTGGCATTTTAAAAATAGGTGCCGATAGGCATTTTAGATATAGAAGTCGATAGGCATTTCAAATATAGGTGCCGATAGGCATTCCAGATATGGTTGCCGATAGGCATTTCAAATATAGGTGCTGATAGGCATTTTAGATGTAGTTTCCGATAGGCATTTCAAAAATTGATGCCGATAGGCATTTCGGATATAGGTGCCGATAGGCATTTCAGATATAGTTGCCGATTGGCATTTTAAAAACAGGTGCCGATAGGCATTTCAGATATAGAAGCCGATAGGTATTTCAAATATAGGTGTCGATAGGCATTTCAGATATATTTGCCGATTGGCATTTTTAAAGTAGGTGCCGATAGGCATTTCAGATATAGAAGCCGATAGGCATTTCAAATATAGGTGCCGATAGGCATTCTAGATATGGTTGCCGATAGGCATTTCAAATATAGGTGCTGATAGGCATTTCAGATGTTGTTTCCGATAGGCATTTCAAAAATAGGTTCCGATAGGCATTTCAATTATAGGAGCCGATAGGCATTTCAGCTATAGGTGCCGATAGGCATTTCAGATATAGTTGCCGATTGGCATTTTAAAAATGGTGCCGATAGGCATTTCAGATATAGAAGCCGATAGGCATTTCAAATATAGGTGCCGATAGGCATTCCAGATATGGTTGCCGATAGGCATTTCAAATATAGGTGCTGATAGGCATTTCAGATGTAGTTTCCGATAGGCATTTCAAAAATAGGTGCCGATAGGCATTTCAGTTATAGGTGCCGATAGGCATTTTAGATATAGTTGCCGAATGGCATTTTAAAAATAGGTGTCGATAGGCATTTCAGATATAGAAGCCGATAGGCATTTCAAATATAGGTGCCGATAGGCATTCCAGATATGGTTGCCGATAGGCATTTCAAATATAGGTGCTGATAGGCATTTCAGATGGAGTTTCCGATAGGCATTTCAAAAATAGGTGCCGATAGGCATTTCAGCTATAGGTGCCGATAGGCATTTCAGATATAGGTGCCGATAGGCATTTCAGATATAGTTGCCGATTGGTATTTTAAAAATAGGTGCCGATAGGCATTTCAGATATAGAAGCCGATAGGCATTTCAAATATAGGTGCCGATAGGCATTCCAGATATGGTTGCCGATAGGCATTTCAAATATAAGTGCTGATAATCATTTCAGATGTAGTTTCCGATAGGCATTTCAAAAATAGGTACCGATAGGCATTTCAGATATAGGTGCCGATAGGCATTTCAGATATATTTGCCAATTGGCATTTTATAAATAGGTGTCGATAGGCATTTCAGATATAGGTGCCGATAGGCATTTCAGATATAGTTGCCAATTGGCATTTTAAAAATAGGTGCCGATAGGCATTTCAGATATAGGTGCCGATTGGCATTTCAGATATAGTTGCCGATTGGCATTTTAAAAATAGGTGCCGATAGGCATTTCAGAGATATAAGCCGATAGGCATTTCAGATGTAGTTGCCGATTGGCATTTTAAAAATAGGTGCTGATAGGCATTTTAGATATAGAAGCCGATAGGTATTTCAAATATAGGTGTGGATAGGCATTTCAGATATGGTTGCCGATAGGCATTTCAAATATAGGTGCTGATAGTCATTTTAGATGTAGTTTCCGATAGGCATTTCAAAAATAGGTTCCGATAGGCATTTTAGATATAGGTGCCGATAGGCATTTCAGATATACTTACCGATTGGCATTTTAAAAATAGGTGCCGATAGGCATTTTAGATATAGAAGCCGATAGGTATTTCAAATATAGGTGTGGATAGGCATTTCAAATATGGTTGCCGATAGGCATTTCAAATATAGGTGCTGATAGTCATTTCAGATGTAGTTTCCGATAGGCATTTCAAAAATAGGTTCCGATAGGTATTTTAGATATAGGTGCCGATAGGCATTTTAGATATACTTAAAGATTGGCATTTCAAAAATAAGTGCCGATAGGCATTTCAGATATAGGTGCCGATAGGCTTATCAGATATAGTTGCCGATAGGCATTTAAAATAAAAGTGCCGATAGGCATTTCAAATATAGGTGTCGATCGGCATTTCAGATATAAATGCCGAAAGGCATTTCAGATATAGGTGCCGATAGGCATTTCTGATGTGGTTGCCGATAGGCATTTCAAAAATAGGTGCCGATAGGCATTTAAGATATAGGTGCCGATAGGCACTTCAGATATAAGTGCCGATTGGCATTTTAAAAATAGGTGCCGATAGGCATTTCAGATATAGAAGCCGATAGGCATTTCAAATATAGGCGCCGATAGGCATTCCAGATATGGTTGCCGATAGGCATTTCAAATATAGGTGCTGATAGGCATTTCAGATGTAGGTTCCGATAGGCATTTCAAAAATAAGTGCCGATAGGCATTTCAGATATAGGTGCCGATAGGCATTTCAGATATAGTTGCCGATTGGCATTTTAAAAATAGGTGCCGATGGGCATTTCAGATATAGAAGCCGATAGGGATTTCAAATATAGGTGTCGATAGGCATTTCAGATATGGTTGCCAATAAGCATTTCAAATATAGGTGCTGATAGGCATTTCAGATGTAGTTTCCGATAGGCATTTCAGAAATAGGTGCCGATAGGCATTTCAGATATAGGTGCCGATAGGCATTTCAGATTTAGTTGCCGATTGGCATTTTAAAAGTAGGTGCCGATAGGCATTTCAGATATAGAAGCCGATAGACATTTCAAATATAGGTGCCGATCGGCATTCCAGATATGGTTGCCGATAGGCATTTCAAATATAGGTGCTGATAGGCATTTTAGATGTAGTTTCCGATAGGCATTTCAAAAATTGATGCCGATAGGCATTTCGGATATAGGTGCCGATAGGCATTTCAGATATAGTTGCCGATTGGCATTTTAAAAACAGGTGCCGATAGGCATTTCAGATATAAAAGCCGATAGGCATTTCAAATATAGTTGCCGATAGGCATTCCAGATATGGTTGCCGATAGGCATATCAAATATAAGCGCTGATAATCATTTCAGATGTAGTTTCCGATAGGCATTTCTAAAATAGGTACCGATAGGCATTTCAGATATAGTTGCTGATTGACATTTTAAAAATAGGTGTGGATAGGCATTTCAGATATGGTTGCCGATAGGCATTTCAAATATAGGTGCTGATAGTCATTTCAGATGTAGTTTCCGATAGGCATTTCAAAAATAGGTTCCGATAGGCATTTCAGATATAGGTGCCGATAGGCATTTCAGATATACTTACCGATTGGCATTTTAAAAATAGGTGCCGATAGGCATTTTAGATGTAGTTTCCGGTAGGCATTTCAAAAATAGGTGCCGATAGGCATATCAGATATAGTTGCCGATAGGCATTTAAAATATATGTGCCGATAGGCATTTCAAATATAGGTGTCGACCGGCATTTCAGATATAAATGCCGAAAGGCATTTAAGATATAGGTGCCGATAGGCATTTCTGATGTGGTTGCCGATAGGCATTTCAAATATAGGTGCTGATAGGCATTTCAGATGTAGTTTTCGATAGGCATTTCCAAAATAGGTGCCGATAGGCATTTCAGATCTAGGTGCCGATAGGCACTTCAGATATAGTTGCCGATTGGCATTTTAAAAATAGGCGCCGATAGGTATTTCAGATATAGAAGCCGATAGGCATTTCAAATATAGGCGCCGATAGGCATTCCAGATATGGTTGCCGATAGGCATTTCAAATATAGGTGCTGATAGGCATTTCAGATGTAGTTTCCGATAGGCATTTCAAAAATAGGTGCCGATAGGCATTTCAGATATAGGTGCCGATAGGCATTTCAGATATAGTTGCCGATTGGTATTTTAAAAATAGGTGCCGATAGGCATTTCAGATATAGAAGCCGATAGGCATTTCAGATATAGTTGCCAATTGGCATTTTAAAAATAGGTGTCGATAGGCATTTCAGATATAGGTGCCGATTGGCATTTCAGATATAGTTGCCGATTGGCATTTTAAAAATAGGTGCCGATAGGCATTTCAGATATATAAGCCGATAGGGATTTCAGATGTAGTTGCCGATTGGCATTTTAAAAATAGGTGCCGATAGGCATTTTAGATATAAAAGCCGATAGGTATTTCAAATATAGGTGTGGATAGGCATTTCAGATATGGTTGCTGATAGGCATTTCAAATATAGGTGCTGATAGTCATTTCAGATGTAGTTTCCGATAGGCATTTCAAAAATAGGTTCCGATAGGCATTTTAGATATAGGTGTCGATAGGCATTTCAGATATACTTAAAGATTGGCATTTCAAAAATAGGTGCCGATAGGCATTTCAGATATAGGTGCCGATAGGCTTATCAGATATAGTTGCCGATAGGCATTTAAAATAAAAGTGCCGATAGGCATTTCAAATATAGGTGTCGATCGGCATTTCAGATATAAATGCCGAAAGGCATTTCAGATATAGGTGCCGATAGGCATTTCTGATGCGGTTGCCGATAGGCATTTCAAATATAGGTGCTGATAGGCATTTCAGATGTAGTTTTCGATAGGCATTTCAAAAATAGGTGCCGATAGGCATTTCAGATATAGGTGCCGATAGGCACTTCAGATATAAATGCCGATTGGCATTTTAAAAATAGGTGCCGATAGGCATTTTAGATATAGAAGCCGATAGGCATTTCAAATATAGGCGCCGATAGGCATTCCAGATATGGTTGCCGAAAGGCATTTCAAATATAGGTGCTGATAGGCATTTCAGATGTAGTTTCCTATAGGCATTTCAAAAATAGATGCCGATAGGCATTTCAGATATAGGTGCCGATAGGCATTTCAGATATAGTTGCCGATTGGCATTTTAAAAATAGGTGCCGATAGGCATTTCAGATATAGAAGCCGATAGGCATTTCAAATATAAGTGCCGATAAGCATTCCAGATATGGTTGCCGATAGGCATTTCAAATATAGGTGCTGATAGGCATTTCAAATGTAGTTTCCGATAGGCATTTCAAAAATTGGTGCCGATAGGCATTTCAGATATAGGTGCCGATAGGCATTTCAGATATAGTTGCCGATTGGCATTTTAAAAATAGGTGCCGATAGGCATTTCAGATATAGAAGCCGATAGGTATTTCAAATATAGGTGTCGATAGGCATTTCAGATATGACTGCCGATAGGCATTTCAAATATAGGTGCTGATAGGCATTTCAGATGTAGTTTCCGATAGGCATTTCAAAAAATGGTGCCGATAGGCATTTCAGATTTAGGTGCCAATAGGCATTTCAGATATAGTTGCCGATTGGCATTTTAAAAATAGGTGCCAATAGGCATTTCAGATATATAAGCCGATAGGCATTTCAAATATAGGTGACGATGAGCATTCCAGATATGTTTGCCGATAGGCATTTCAAATAAAGGTGCTGATAGGCATTTCAGATGTAGTTTCCGATAGGCATTTCAAAAATTGGTGCCGATAGGCATTTCAGATATAGGTGCCGATAAGCATTTCAGATATAGTTGCCGATTGGCATTTTAAAAATAGGTGCCGATAGGCATTTCAGATATAGAAGCTGATAGGGATTTTAAATATAGGGGTCGATAGGCATTTCAGATATGGTTGCCGATAAGCATTTCAAATATATGTGCTGATAGTCATTTCAGATGTAGTTTCCGATAGGCATTTCAAAAATAGGTGCCGATAGGCATTTCAGATATAGGTGCCGATAGGCATTTCAGATATAGTTGCCGATTGGCATTTTAAAAATAGGTGCCGATAGGCATTTCAGATATATAAGCCGATAGGCATTTCAAATATAGGTGCCGATGAGCATTCCAGATATGGTTGCCGATAGGCATTTCAAATATAAGTGCTGATAGGCATTTCAGATGTAGTTTCCGATAGGCATTTCAAAAATTGGTGTCGATAGGCATTTCAGATATAGAAGCCGATAGGCATTTCAAATATAGGTGCCGATAGGCATTCCAGATATGGTTGCCGATAGGCATTTCAAATATAGGTGCTGATAGGCATTCTGGATGTAGTTTCCGATAGGCATTTCAAAAAATGGTGCCGATAGGCATTTCAGATATAGGTGCCGATAGGCATTTCAGATATAGTTACCGATTGGCATTTTAAAAATAGGTACCGATAGGCATTTTAGATATAGAAGCCGATAGGTATTTCAAATATAGGTGTCGATAGGCATTTCAGATATAGGTGCCGATAGACATTTCAGATATAGTTGCCGATTGGCATTTTAAAAATAGGTGCCGATAGGCATTTCAGATATAGAAGCCGATAGGCATTTCAAATATAGGTGCCGATAAGCATTCCAGATATGGTTGCCGATATGCATTTCAAATATAGGTGCTGATAGGCATTTCAGATGTAGTTTCCGATAGGCATTTCAAATATAGGTGCTGATAGGCATTTCAGATGTAGTTTTCGATAGGCAGCTCAAAAATAGGTGCCGATAGGCATTTCAGATATAGGTGCTGATAGTCATTTCAGATATAGTTGCCAATTGGCATTTAAAAAATAGGTGCCGATAGGCATTTCAGATATAGAAGCCGATAGGCATTTCAAATATAGGTGCCGATAGGCATTGCGGATATAGTTGCCAATAGGCATTTCAAATATAGGTGCTGATAGGCATTTTAGATGTAGTTTCCGATAGGCATTTCTAAAATTGATGCCGATAGCCATTTCGGATATAGGTGCCGATAGGCATTTCAGATATAGTTGCCGATTGGCATTTTAAAAACAGGTGCCGATAGGCATTTCAGATATAGAAGCCGATAGGTATTTCAAATATAGGTGTCGATAGGCATTTCAGATATGGCTGCCGATAGGCATTTCAAATATAGGAGCAGATAGGCATTTCAGATGTAGTTTCCGAAAGGCATTTCAAAAATATATGCCGATAGGCATTTCAGATATAGGTGCCGATAGGCATTTCAAATATAGTTGCCGATTGGTATTTTAAAAATAAGTGCCGATAGGCATTTCAGATATTGAAGCCGATAGGCATTTCAAATATAGGTGCCGATAGGCACTCCAGATATGGTTGCCGATAGGCATTTCAAATATAAGTGCTGATAATCATTTCAGATGTAGTTTCCGATAGGCATTTCAAAATTAGGTACCGATAGGCATTTCAGATATAGGTGCCGATAGGCATTTCAGATATAGTTGCCAATTGGCATTTTAAAAATAGGTGTCGATAGGCATTTCAGATATAGAACCCGATAGGAATTTCAAATATAGGTGCCGATAGGCATTCCAGATATGGTTGCCGATATGCATTTCAAATATAGGTGCTGATAGGCATTTCAGATGGAGTTTCCGATAGGCATTTCAAAAGTTGGTGCCGAAAGGCATTTCAGATATAGGTGCCGATAGGCATTTCAGATATAGTTGCCGATTGGCATTTTAAAAATAGGTGCCGATAGGCATTTTAGATATAGAAGTCGATAGGTATTTCAAATACAGGTGTGGATAGGCATTTCAGATATGGTTGCCGATAGGCATTTCAAATATAGGTGCTGATAGTCATTTCAGATGTTGTTTCCGATAGGCATTTCAAAAATAGGTTCCGATAGGCATTTCAATTATAGGTGCCGATAGGCATTTCAGATATACTTTCCGATTGACATTTTAAAAATAGGTACCGATAGGCATTTTAGATGTAGTTTCCGATAGGCATTTCAAAAATAGGTGCCGATAGGCATTTCAGATATAGGTGCCGATAGGCATATCAGATATAGTTGCCGATAGGCATTTAAAATATAGGTGCCGATAGGCATTTCAAATATAGGTGTCGATCGGCATTTCAGATATAAATTCCGTAGGGCATTTCAGATATAAGTGCCGATAGGCATTTCTGATGTGGTTGCCGATAGGCATTTCAAATATAAATGCTGATAGGCATTTCAGATGTAGTTTTCGATAGGCATTTCAAAAATAGGTGCCGATAGGCATTTGAGATATAGGTGCCGATAGGCACTTCAGATATAGTTGCCGATTGGCATTTTAAAAATAGGTGCCGATAGGCATTTCAGATATAGAAGCCGATAGGGATTTCAAATATAGGTGTCGATAGCTATTTCAGATATGGTTGCCGATAAGCATTTCAAATAAAGGTGCTGATAGGCATTTCAGATGTAGTTTCCGATAGGCATTTTAAAAATAGGTGCCGATAGGCATTTCAGATATAGGTGCCGATAGGCATTTTAGATATAGTTGCCGATTGGCATTTTAAAAATAGGTGTCGATAGGCATTTCAGATATAGAAGCCGATAGGCATTTCAAATATAGGCGCCGATAGTCATTCCAGATATGGTTGCCGATAGGCATTTCAAATATAGGTGCTGATAGGCATTTCAGATGTAGTTTCCGATAGGCATTTCAAAAATAGGTGCCGATAGGCATTTCAGATATAGGTGCCGATTGGCATTTCAGATATAGTTGCCGATTGGCATTTTAAAAAAAGGTGCCGATAGGCATTTCAGATATAGAAGCCGATAGGGATTTCAAATATAGGTGTCGATAGCTATTTCAGATATGGTTGCCGATAAGCATTTCAAATAAAGGTGCTGATAGGTATTTCAGATGTAGTTTCCGATAGGCATTTCAAAAATAGGTGCCGATAGGCATTTCAGATATAGGTGCCGATAGGCATTTCAGATATAGTTGCCGATTGGCATTTTAAAAATAGGTGTCGATAGGCATTTCAGATATGGTTGCCGATAGGCATTTCAAATATAGGTGCCGATAGGCATTCCAGATATGATTGCCGATAGGCATTTCAAATATATGTGCTGATAATCATTTCAGATGTAGTTTCCGATAGGCATTTCAAAAATAGGTACCGATAGGCATTTCAGATATAGGTGCCGATAGGCTTTTCAGATATAGTTGCCAATTGGCATTTTAAAAATAGGTGTCGATTGGCATTTCAGATATAGGTGCCGATAGGCATTTCAGATATAGTTGCCAATTGGCATTTTAAAAATAGGTGTCGATAGGCATTTCAGATATAGGTGCCGATTGGCATTTCAGATATAGTTGCCGATTGGCATTTTAAAAATAGGTGCCGATAGGCATTTCAGATATATAAGCCGATAGGCATTTCAAATGTAGTTGCCGATTGGCATTTTAAAAATAGGTGCCGATAGGCATTTTAGATATAGAAGCCGATAGGTATTTCAAATATAGGTGTGGATAGGCATTTCAGATATGGTTGCCGATAGGCATTTCAAATATAGGTGCTGATAGTCATTTCAGATGTAGTTTCCGATAGGCATTTCAAAAATAGGTTCCGATAGGCATTTTAGATATAGGTGCCGATAGGCATTTCAGATATACTTACCGATTGGCATTTTAAAAATAGGTGCCGATAGGCATTTTAGATATAGAAGCCGATAGGTATTTCAAATATAGGTGTGGATAGGCATTTCAGATATGATTGCCGATAGGCATTTCAAATATAGGTGCTGATAGTCATTTCAGATGTAGTTTCCGATAGGCATTTCAAAAATAGGTTCCGATAGGCATTTTAGATATAGGTGCCGATAGGCATTTCAGATATAGTTGCCAATTAGCATTTTAAAAATAGGTGTCGATAGGCATTTCAGATATAGGTGCCGATTGGCATATCAGATATAGTTGCCGATTGGCATTTTAAAAATAGGTGCCGATAGGCATTTCAGATATAGAAGCCGATAGGGATTTCAAATATAAGTGTCAATAGGCATTTCAGATATGGTTGCCGATAGGCATTTCAAATATAGGTGCTGATAGGCATTTCAGATGTAGTTTCCGATAGGCATTTCAAAAATAGGTGCGATAAGCATTTTAGGTATAGGTGCCGATAGGCATTTCCAGATAAGTTGCCGATTGGCATTTTAAAAATAGGTGCCGATAGCATTTCAGATATAGAAGCCGATAGGCATTTCAAATATAGGTGCCGATGGGCATTCCAGATATGGTTGCGATAGGCATTTCAAATAAGGTGCTGATAGGCATTTCAGATGTAGTTCCGATAGGCATTTCAAAAATTGGTGCCGATAGGCATTTCAGATATAGGTGCCGATAAGCATTTCAGATATAGTTGCCGATTGGCATTTTAAAAATAGGTGCCGATAGGCATTTCAGATATAGAAGCTGATAGGGATTTTAAATATAGGGGTCGATAGGCATTTCAGATATGGTTGCCGATAAGCATTTCAAATATATGTGCTGATAGTCATTTCAGATGTAGTTTCCGATAGGCATTTCAAAAATAGGTGCCGATAGGCATTTCAGATATAGGTGCCGATAGGCATTTCAGATATAGTTGCCGATTGGCATTTTAAAAATAGGTGCCGATAGGCATTTCAGATATATAAGCCGATAGGCATTTCAAATATAGGTGCCGATGAGCATTCCAGATATGGTTGCCGATAGGCATTTCAAATATAAGTGCTGATAGGCATTTCAGATGTAGTTTCCGATAGGCATTTCAAAAATTGGTGTCGATAGGCATTTCAGATATAGAAGCCGATAGGCATTTCAAATATAGGTGCCGATAGGCATTCCAGATATGGTTGCCGATAGGCATTTCAAATATAGGTGCTGATAGGCATTCCGGATGTAGTTTCCGATAGGCATTTCAAAAAATGGTGCCGATAGGCATTTCAGATATAGGTGCCGATAGGCATTTCAGATATAGTTACCGATTGGCATTTTAAAAATAGGTACCGATAGGCATTTTAGATATAGAAGCCGATAGGTATTTCAAATATAGGTGTCGATAGGCATTTCAGATATAGGTGCCGATAGGCATTTCAGATATAGTTGCCGATTGGCATTTTAAAAATAGGTGCCGATAGGCATTTCAGATATAGAAGCCGATAGGCATTTCAAATATAGGTGCCGATAAGCATTCCAGATATGGTTGCCGATATGCATTTCAAATATAGGTGCTGATAGGCATTTCAGATGTAGTTTCCGATAGGCATTTCAAATATAGGTGCTGATAGGCATTTCAGATGTAGTTTTCGATAGGCAGTTCAAAAATAGGTGCCGATAGGCATTTCAGATATAGGTGCTGATAGTCATTTCAGATATAGTTGCCAATTGGCATTTAAAAAATAGGTGCCGATAGGCATTTCAGATATAGAAGCCGATAGGCATTTCAAATATAGGTGCCGATAGGCATTGCGGATATAGTTGCCAATAGGCATTTCAAATATAGGTGCTGATAGGCATTTTAGATGTAGTTTCCGATAGGCATTTCTAAAATTGATGCCGATAGCCATTTCGGATATAGGTGCCGATAGGCATTTCAGATATAGTTGCCGATTGGCATTTTAAAAACAGGTGCCGATAGGCATTTCAGATATAGAAGCCGATAGGTATTTCAAATATAGGTGTCGATAGGCATTTCAGATATGGCTGCCGATAGGCATTTCAAATATAGGAGCAGATAGGCATTTCAGATGTAGTTTCCGAAAGGCATTTCAAAAATATATGCCGATAGGCATTTCAGATATAGGTGCCGATAGGCATTTCAAATATAGTTGCCGATTGGTATTTTAAAAATAAGTGCCGATAGGCATTTCAGATATTGAAGCCGATAGGCATTTCAAATATAGGTGCCGATAGGCACTCCAGATATGGTTGCCGATAGGCATTTCAAATATAAGTGCTGATAATCATTTCAGATGTAGTTTCCGATAGGCATTTCAAAATTAGGTACCGATAGGCATTTCAGATATAGGTGCCGATAGGCATTTCAGATATAGTTGCCAATTGGCATTTTAAAAATAGGTGTCGATAGGCATTTCAGATATAGAACCCGATAGGAATTTCAAATATAGGTGCCGATAGGCATTCCAGATATGGTTGCCGATATGCATTTCAAATATAGGTGCTGATAGGCATTTCAGATGGAGTTTCCGATAGGCATTTCAAAAGTTGGTGCCGAAAGGCATTTCAGATATAGGTGCCGATAGGCATTTCAGATATAGTTGCCGATTGGCATTTTAAAAATAGGTGCCGATAGGCATTTTAGATATAGAAGTCGATAGGTATTTCAAATACAGGTGTGGATAGGCATTTCAGATATGGTTGCCGATAGGCATTTCAAATATAGGTGCTGATAGTCATTTCAGATGTTGTTTCCGATAGGCATTTCAAAAATAGGTTCCGATAGGCATTTCAATTATAGGTGCCGATAGGCATTTCAGATATACTTTCCGATTGACATTTTAAAAATAGGTACCGATAGGCATTTTAGATGTAGTTTCCGATAGGCATTTCAAAAATAGGTGCCGATAGGCATTTCAGATATAGGTGCCGATAGGCATATCAGATATAGTTGCCGATAGGCATTTAAAATATAGGTGCCGATAGGCATTTCAAATATAGGTGTCGATCGGCATTTCAGATATAAATTCCGTAGGGCATTTCAGATATAAGTGCCGATAGGCATTTCTGATGTGGTTGCCGATAGGCATTTCAAATATAAATGCTGATAGGCATTTCAGATGTAGTTTTCGATAGGCATTTCAAAAATAGGTGCCGATAGGCATTTGAGATATAGGTGCCGATAGGCACTTCAGATATAGTTGCCGATTGGCATTTTAAAAATAGGTGCCGAAAGGCATTTCAGATATAGAAGCCGATAGGGATTTCAAATATAGGTGTCGATAGCTATTTCAGATATGGTTGCCGATAAGCATTTCAAATAAAGGTGCTGATAGGCATTTCAGATGTAGTTTCCGATAGGCATTTTAAAAATAGGTGCCGATAGGCATTTCAGATATAGGTGCCGATAGGCATTTTAGATATAGTTGCCGATTGGCATTTTAAAAATAGGTGTCGATAGGCATTTCAGATATAGAAGCCGATAGGCATTTCAAATATAGGCGCCGATAGTCATTCCAGATATGGTTGCCGATAGGCATTTCAAATATAGGTGCTGATAGGCATTTCAGATGTAGTTTCCGATAGGCATTTCAAAAATAGGTGCCGATAGGCATTTCAGATATAGGTGCCGATTGGCATTTCAGATATAGTTGCCGATTGGCATTTTAAAAAAAGGTGCCGATAGGCATTTCAGATATAGAAGCCGATAGGGATTTCAAATATAGGTGTCGATAGCTATTTCAGATATGGTTGCCGATAAGCATTTCAAATAAAGGTGCTGATAGGTATTTCAGATGTAGTTTCCGATAGGCATTTCAAAAATAGGTGCCGATAGGCATTTCAGATATAGGTGCCGATAGGCATTTCAGATATAGTTGCCGATTGGCATTTTAAAAATAGGTGTCGATAGGCATTTCAGATATAGAAGCCGATAGGCATTTCAAATATAGGTGCCGATAGGCATTCCAGATATGGTTGCCGATAGGCATTTCAAATATAGGTGCCGATAGGCATTCCAGATATGATTGCCGATAGGCATTTCAAATATAAGTGCTGATAATCATTTCAGATGTAGTTTCCGATAGGCATTTCAAAAATAGGTACCGATAGGCATTTCAGATATAGGTGCCGATAGGCTTTTCAGATATAGTTGCCAATTGGCATTTTAAAAATAGGTGTCGATTGGCATTTCAGATATAGGTGCCGATAGGCATTTCAGATATAGTTGCCAATTGGCATTTTAAAAATAGGTGTCGATAGGCATTTCAGATATAGGTGCCGATTGGCATTTCAGATATAGTTGCCGATTGGCATTTTAAAAATAGGTGCCGATAGGCATTTCAGATATATAAGCCGATAGGCATTTCAAATGTAGTTGCCGATTGGCATTTTAAAAATAGGTGCCGATAGGCATTTTAGATATAGAAGCCGATAGGTATTTCAAATATAGGTGTGGATAGGCATTTCAGATATGGTTGCCGATAGGCATTTCAAATATAGGTGCTGATAGTCATTTCAGATGTAGTTTCCGATAGGCATTTCAAAAATAGGTTCCGATAGGCATTTTAGATATAGGTGCCGATAGGCATTTCAGATATACTTACCGATTGGCATTTTAAAAATATGTGCCGATAGGCATTTTAGATATAGAAGCCGATAGGTATTTCAAATATAGGTGTGGATAGGCATTTCAGATATGGTTGCCGATAGGCATTTCAAATATAGGTGCTGATAGTCATTTCAGATGTAGTTTCCGATAGGCATTTCAAAAATAGGTTCCGATAGGCATTTTAGATATAGGTGCCGATAGGCATTTCAGATATAGTTGCCAATTAGCATTTTAAAAATAGGTGTCGATAGGCATTTCAGATATAGGTGCCGATTGGCATATCAGATATAGTTGCCGATTGGCATTTTAAAAATAGGTGCCGATAGGCATTTCAGATATAGAAGCCGATAGGGATTTCAAATATAAGTGTCAATAGGCATTTCAGATATGGTTGCCGATAGGCATTTCAAATATAGGTGCTGATAGGCATTTCAGATGTAGTTTCCGATAGGCATTTCAAAAAATGGTGCCGATAGGCATTTCAGATTTAGGTGCCAATAGGCATTTCAGATATAGTTGCCGATTGGCATTTTAAAAATAGGTGCCAATAGGCATTTCAGATATATAAGCCGATAGGCATTTCAAATATAGGTGACGATGAGCATTCCAGATATGTTTGCCGATAGGCATTTCAAATAAAGGTGCTGATAGGCATTTCAGATGTAGTTTCCGATAGGCATTTCAAAAATTGGTGCCGATAGGCATTTCAGATATAGGTGCCGATAAGCATTTCAGATATAGTTGCCGATTGGCATTTTAAAAATAGGTGCCGATAGGCATTTCAGATATAGAAGCTGATAGGGATTTTAAATATAGGGGTCGATAGGCATTTCAGATATGGTTGCCGATAAGCATTTCAAATATATGTGCTGATAGTCATTTCAGATGTAGTTTCCGATAGGCATTTCAAAAATAGGTGCCGATAGGCATTTCAGATATAGGTGCCGATAGGCATTTCAGATATAGTTGCCGATTGGCATTTTAAAAATAGGTGCCGATAGGCATTTCAGATATATAAGCCGATAGGCATTTCAAATATAGGTGCCGATGAGCATTCCAGATATGGTAGCCGATAGGCATTTCAAATATAAGTGCTGATAGGCATTTCAGATGTAGTTTCCGATAGGCATTTCAAAAATTGGTGTCGATAGGCATTTCAGATATAGAAGCCGATAGGCATTTCAAATATAGGTGCCGATAGGCATTCCAGATATGGTTGCCGATAGGCATTTCAAATATAGGTGCTGATAGGCATTCCGGATGTAGTTTCCGATAGGCATTTCAAAAAATGGTGCCGATAGGCATTTCAGATATAGGTGCCGATAGGCATTTCAGATATAGTTACCGATTGGCATTTTAAAAATAGGTACCGATAGGCATTTTAGATATAGAAGCCGATAGGTATTTCAAATATAGGTGTCGATAGGCATTTCAGATATAGGTGCCGATAGGCATTTCAGATATAGTTGCCGATTGGCATTTTAAAAATAGGTGCCGATAGGCATTTCAGATATAGAAGCCGATAGGCATTTCAAATATAGGTGCCGATAAGCATTCCAGATATGGTTGCCGATATGCATTTCAAATATAGGTGCTGATAGGCATTTCAGATGTAGTTTCCGATAGGCATTTCAAATATAGGTGCTGATAGGCATTTCAGATGTAGTTTTCGATAGGCAGTTCAAAAATAGGTGCCGATAGGCATTTCAGATATAGGTGCTGATAGTCATTTCAGATATAGTTGCCAATTGGCATTTAAAAAATAGGTGCCGATAGGCATTTCAGATATAGAAGCCGATAGGCATTTCAAATATAGGTGCCGATAGGCATTGCGGATATAGTTGCCAATAGGCATTTCAAATATAGGTGCTGATAGGCATTTTAGATGTAGTTTCCGATAGGCATTTCTAAAATTGATGCCGATAGCCATTTCGGATATAGGTGCCGATAGGCATTTCAGATATAGTTGCCGATTGGCATTTTAAAAACAGGTGCCGATAGGCATTTCAGATATAGAAGCCGATAGGTATTTCAAATATAGGTGTCGATAGGCATTTCAGATATGGCTGCCGATAGGCATTTCAAATATAGGAGCAGATAGGCATTTCAGATGTAGTTTCCGAAAGGCATTTCAAAAATATATGCCGATAGGCATTTCAGATATAGGTGCCGATAGGCATTTCAAATATAGTTGCCGATTGGTATTTTAAAAATAAGTGCCGATAGGCATTTCAGATATTGAAGCCGATAGGCATTTCAAATATAGGTGCCGATAGGCACTCCAGATATGGTTGCCGATAGGCATTTCAAATATAAGTGCTGATAATCATTTCAGATGTAGTTTCCGATAGGCATTTCAAAATTAGGTACCGATAGGCATTTCAGATATAGGTGCCGATAGGCATTTCAGATATAGTTGCCAATTGGCATTTTAAAAATAGGTGTCGATAGGCATTTCAGATATAGAACCCGATAGGAATTTCAAATATAGGTGCCGATAGGCATTCCAGATATGGTTGCCGATATGCATTTCAAATATAGGTGCTGATAGGCATTTCAGATGGAGTTTCCGATAGGCATTTCAAAAGTTGGTGCCGAAAGGCATTTCAGATATAGGTGCCGATAGGCATTTCAGATATAGTTGCCGATTGGCATTTTAAAAATAGGTGCCGATAGGCATTTTAGATATAGAAGTCGATAGGTATTTCAAATACAGGTGTGGATAGGCATTTCAGATATGGTTGCCGATAGGCATTTCAAATATAGGTGCTGATAGTCATTTCAGATGTTGTTTCCGATAGGCATTTCAAAAATAGGTTCCGATAGGCATTTCAATTATAGGTGCCGATAGGCATTTCAGATATACTTTCCGATTGACATTTTAAAAATAGGTACCGATAGGCATTTTAGATGTAGTTTCCGATAGGCATTTCAAAAATAGGTGCCGATAGGCATTTCAGATATAGGTGCCGATAGGCATATCAGATATAGTTGCCGATAGGCATTTAAAATATAGGTGCCGATAGGCATTTCAAATATAGGTGTCGATCGGCATTTCAGATATAAATTCCGTAGGGCATTTCAGATATAAGTGCCGATAGGCATTTCTGATGTGGTTGCCGATAGGCATTTCAAATATAAATGCTGATAGGCATTTCAGATGTAGTTTTCGATAGGCATTTCAAAAATAGGTGCCGATAGGCATTTGAGATATAGGTGCCGATAGGCACTTCAGATATAGTTGCCGATTGGCATTTTAAAAATAGGTGCCGATAGGCATTTCAGATATAGAAGTCGATAGGGATTTCAAATATAGGTGTCGATAGCTATTTCAGATATGGTTGCCGATAAGCATTTCAAATAAAGGTGCTGATAGGCATTTCAGATGTAGTTTCCGATAGGCATTTTAAAAATAGGTGCCGATAGGCATTTCAGATATAGGTGCCGATAGGCATTTTAGATATAGTTGCCGATTGGCATTTTAAAAATAGGTGTCGATAGGCATTTCAGATATAGAAGCCGATAGGCATTTCAAATATAGGCGCCGATAGTCATTCCAGATATGGTTGCCGATAGGCATTTCAAATATAGGTGCTGATAGGCATTTCAGATGTAGTTTCCGATAGGCATTTCAAAAATAGGTGCCGATAGGCATTTCAGATATAGGTGCCGATTGGCATTTCAGATATAGTTGCCGATTGGCATTTTAAAAAAAGGTGCCGATAGGCATTTCAGATATAGAAGCCGATAGGGATTTCAAATATAGGTGTCGATAGCTATTTCAGATATGGTTGCCGATAAGCATTTCAAATAAAGGTGCTGATAGGTATTTCAGATGTAGTTTCCGATAGGCATTTCAAAAATAGGTGCCGATAGGCATTTCAGATATAGGTGCCGATAGGCATTTCAGATATAGTTGCCGATTGGCATTTTAAAAATAGGTGTCGATAGGCATTTCAGATATAGAAGCCGATAGGCATTTCAAATATAGGTGCCGATAGGCATTCCAGATATGGTTGCCGATAGGCATTTCAAATATAGGTGCCGATAGGCATTCCAGATATGATTGCCGATAGGCATTTCAAATATAAGTGCTGATAATCATTTCAGATGTAGTTTCCGATAGGCATTTCAAAAATAGGTACCGATAGGCATTTCAGATATAGGTGCCGATAGGCTTTTCAGATATAGTTGCCAATTGGCATTTTAAAAATAGGTGTCGATTGGCATTTCAGATATAGGTGCCGATAGGCATTTCAGATATAGTTGCCAATTGGCATTTTAAAAATAGGTGTCGATAGGCATTTCAGATATAGGTGCCGATTGGCATTTCAGATATAGTTGCCGATTGGCATTTTAAAAATAGGTGCCGATAGGCATTTCAGATATATAAGCCGATAGGCATTTCAAATGTAGTTGCCGATTGGCATTTTAAAAATAGGTGCCGATAGGCATTTTAGATATAGAAGCCGATAGGTATTTCAAATATAGGTGTGGATAGGCATTTCAGATATGGTTGCCGATAGGCATTTCAAATATAGGTGCTGATAGTCATTTCAGATGTAGTTTCCGATAGGCATTTCAAAAATAGGTTCCGATAGGCATTTTAGATATAGGTGCCGATAGGCATTTCAGATATACTTACCGATTGGCATTTTAAAAATAGGTGCCGATAGGCATTTTAGATATAGAAGCCGATAGGTATTTCAAATATAGGTGTGGATAGGCATTTCAGATATGGTTGCCGATAGGCATTTCAAATATAGGTGCTGATAGTCATTTCAGATGTAGTTTCCGATAGGCATTTCAAAAATAGGTTCCGATAGGCATTTTAGATATAGGTGCCGATAGGCATTTCAGATATAGTTGCCAATTAGCATTTTAAAAATAGGTGTCGATAGGCATTTCAGATATAGGTGCCGATTGGCATATCAGATATAGTTGCCGATTGGCATTTTAAAAATAGGTGCCGATAGGCATTTCAGATATAGAAGCCGATAGGGATTTCAAATATAAGTGTCAATAGGCATTTCAGATATGGTTGCCGATAGGCATTTCAAATATAGGTGCTGATAGGCATTTCAGATGTAGTTTCCGATAGGCATTTCAAAAATAGGTGCCGATAGGCATTTCAGATATAGGTGCCGATTGGCATTTCAGATATAGTTGCCGATTGGCATTTTAAAAATAGGTGCCGATAGTCATTTCAGATATATAAGCCGATAGGCATTTCAGATGTAGTTGCCGATTCGCATTTTAAAAATAGGTGCCGATAAGCATTTTAGATATAGAAGCCGATAGGTATTTCAAATATAGGTGTGGATAGGCATTTCAGATATGGTTGCCGATAGGCATTTCAAATATAGGTGCTGATAGTCATTTCAGATGTAGTTTCCGATAGGCATTTCAAAAATAGGTTCCGATAGGCATTTTAGATATAGGTGCCGATTGGCATTTCAGATATACTTACCGATTGGCATTTTAAAAATAGGTGCCGATAGGCATTTTAGATATAGAAGCCGATAGGTATTTCAAATATAGGTGTGGATAGGCATTTCAGATATGGTTGCCGATAGGCATTTCAAATATAGGTGCTGATAGGCATTTCAGATGTAGTTTTCGATAGGCATTTCAAAAATAGGTGCCGATAGGCATTTCAGATATAGGTGCCAATAGGCACTTCAGATATAAATGCCGATTGGCATTTTAAAAATAGGTGCCGATAGGCATTTCAGATATAGAAGCCGATAGGCATTTCAAATATAGGCGCCGATAGGCATTCCAGATATGGTTGCCGATAGGCATTTCAAATATAGGTGCTGATAGGCATTTCAGATGTAGTTTCCGATAGGCATTTCAAAAATAGGTTCCGATAGGCATTTTAGATATAGGTGCCGATAGGCATTTCAGATATACTTAAAGATTGGCATTTCAAAAATAGGTGCCGATAGGCAATTCAGATATAGAAGCCGATAGGCGTTTCAAATATGGGCGCCGATAGGCATTCCAGATATGGTTGCCGATAGGCATTTCAAATATAGGTGCTGATAGGCATTTCAGATGTAGTTTCCGATAGGCATTTCAAAAATAGGTGCCGATAGGCATTTCAGATATAGGTGCCGATAGGCATTTCAGATATAGTTGCCGATTGGCATTTTAAAAATAGGTGCCGATAGGCATTTCAGATATAGAAGCCGATAGGGATTTCAAATATAGGTGTCGATAGGCATTTCAGATATGGTTGCCGATAAGCGTTTCAAATATAGGTGCTGATAGGCATTTCAGATGTAGTTTCCGATAGGCTTTTCAAAAATAGGTGCCGATAGGCATTTCAGATATAGGTGCCGATAGGCATTTCAGATATAGTTGCCGATTGGCATTTTAATAATAGGTGTCGATAGGCATTTCAGATATAGAAGCCGATAGGCATTTCAAGTATAGGTGCCGATAGGCATTCCAGATATGGTTGCCGATAGGCATTTCAAATATAGGTGCTGATAGGCATTCCGGATGTAGTTTCCGATAGACATTTCAAAAAATGGTGCCGATAGGCATTTCAGATATAGGTGCCGATAGGCATTTCAGATATAGTTACCGATTGGCATTTTAAAAATAGGTGCCGATAGGCATTTCAGATATAGAAGCCGATAGGTATTTCAAATATAGGTGTCGATAGGCTTTTCAGATATGGTTGCCGATAGGCATTTCAAATATAGGTGCTGATAGGCATTTCAGATGTAGTTTCCGATAGGCATTTTAAAAATATGTGCCGATAGGCATTTCAGATATAGGTGCCGATAGGCATTTCAGATATAGTTGCCGATTTGCATTTTAAAAATAGGTGCCGATAGGCATTTCAGATATAGAAGCCGATAGGCATTTCAAATATAGGTGCCGATAGGCATTCCAGATATGGTTGCCGATAGGCATTTCAAATATAGGTGCTGATAGTCATTTCAGATGTTGTTTCCGATAGGCATTTCAAAAATAGGTTCCGATAGGCATTTCAATTATAGGTGCCGATAGGGATTTCAGATATACTTTCCGATTGGCATTTTAAAAATAGGTGCCGATAGGCATTTTAGATGTAGTTTCCGATAGGCATTTCAAAAATAGGTGCCGATAGGCATTTCAGATATAGGTGCCGATATTCTATCAGATATGGTTGCCGATAGGCATTTCAAATATAGGTGATGATAGGCATTTCAGATGTAGTTTCCGATAGGCATTTCAAAATTAGGTGCCGATAGGCATTTCAGATATAGGTGCCGATTGGCATTTCAGATATAGTTGCCGATTGGCATTTTAAAAATAGGTGCCGATAGGCATTTCAGTTATAGAAGCCGATAGGGATTTCAAATATAGGTGTCGATAGCTATTTCAGATATGGTTGCCGATAAGCATTTCAAATAAAGGTGTTGATAGTCATTTCAGATGTAGTTTCCGATAGGCATTTCAGATATAGGTGCCGATAGGCATTTCAGATATAGTTGCCGATTGGCAAAGTAAAAATGGGTGCCGATAATAATAATAATAATAATAATAATAAATATACTTTATTCTTTAAATACTGCGAATACAGTGTAGAATGAGTCCGGATAAAACTTACGTTAGAATTATTAACATTATTTTATTATTGATAAACACATTAAAAGTCAGTATTAAAAAAAAAACAATTTGGCGTGTTTAAAAATTCATCGAGGCAGTAGAAGTTGTTCTGTAAAAGAAAGTTTTTTAAACGTTTTTTAAATTTTTGGTAAGGTAAATCTTTAATATGTTGTGGCAATTTGTTGTATATTTTCAATATAATGTTTAAGGGCCCTTTGTTTACTTTAACACGAGATGTGACATAATCATTTTTCGTCCGTGTTTCATACCCATGGGTACGAATGTTTTCTGCAAATAGCTGCGGATATTTTTTAACGAAAGAGGCGCTTTCCAGTATATATACATCGTATAGTGTCAATATGTTATGCTTCTTAAACAGCGGTTTACAAGACTGTCTTGGACCAACCTTTTCAATAGCTCTAAGGCTTCTTTTTTGAATTTTAAACAAGTCCTCCATATTAGAAGAGGAACCCCAGAAAATTATGCCAAAACGCAAGTTTGACTCTACAAAAGCATGATAAATATTTAAAGAAATAGTAATCGGAACGATCTTGCTAATTGACCTTAGTAAGTAAATATATTTGTTTATTTTAGATATAACGTGTTCTACATGACTGTTCCACTTCAAATTTTTATCTATATATACCCCTAGAAATTTAACACAATTATCTACGGGAATAGAGGTAGCATTTGCTAAGTTCAGACTAGAGGGAAAGTCCCCATAATTGCCAAATTTAATGAATTTAGTCTTGTTTAAATTCAAAGCTAGACTGTTTTGATAAAACCAGTCTTTAATGGAAACCATTGAGCTATCAATATGTTTAAGCAAGAGATCTAAATTTTTATTTTCGAAAACTACCGCCGTATCATCCGCAAACAGTATGATGTTGTCATCGAAATTTTTTGAAAAGTCATTGGTGTACAATATAAAAAGCAGCGGACCAAGTATCGATCCCTGAGGTACTCCTCTTGTCACCGGGTGACTAAGGGATCTGATAGAATGGACATGACTATTCTTTATATTGTTCAGTTGCACTGTTTGTGTGCGATCGGACAAATAAGATGATACCAAATCTAGGGCAGCACCTCTTATTCCATAGTTGTATAATTTAGCACAGAGTAGCTCATGATGGACACTGTCAAAGGCTTTTGAAAGGTCAAGCAGTGCCGTAACAGACAAATTCCCGTCATTCCACGCTTTAATAATTGGATTTATCATTTTGAAAATTGCTAATTCAACTGAACTACCACTGCGAAAACCAAATTGGTTGCTAGATATTATATTATTTTTTTGCAGAAAAGTTTGAAATCTGTTTAAGATAATTTTTTCAATAATTTTTGAGACATTGCTTAATAAGGAAATAGGCCGATAGTTATCACAACTACTAGCGTCTCCTTTTTTGTGCAGCGGTTTAACGATCGCCCGTTTAAGAAGAGACGGGAATTTTCCTTGTAAAAAGCATTGATTGATAATATAGCATAACGGCTTTGCTATTACATGAGCACATGATTTCAAAACATTATTGGAAAAATTATCCCAGCCTACTGATTTTTTATTATTCAATGATAAACAGATATTATATATTTCATTCTCATTACATGGGTAGAGGAAGATGCTGCTGCCATTTTTTAATGGCGTTAGATTTATGTTCATCGATGGATCTTTTAAGTTAAGATTCTCTGTAACGTTAACAAAATACTCATTAAAGCTATTTGCTACTTCTAGTGGATCAGATATACAAACTCCGTTGCTATTGATAATGGGTACCATATCATGTTTAGTGTTGGGTTCTTTTCCATTCAGGTTATTAATAAGTTGCCAAGTCGCCTTAGATTTGTTGCTAGCATTTTCTATGTGTTTGCTATAATAAGATTTTTTTGCATCATTCACGCATCGTGTGATTTGTTTACAAATATTTGTATAATTTGCTTTAATTAATGCAGTATGTTGACCTAAATCGGTTTGATTTTTCATTATTAAATACAGGGTACGTTTACAATCCGAAAGGTGTTTAATTTCTGGTGTTATCCATCCTCTGCTAATATTAAACTTGTTTTTAGCCAAATTGACTTTTTTTTTAGTAAATGAAATATTATAATAATACGTCAAAGTATCATGAAAACTTAGATAACTCATATCAACATCTTTTTGTTCAAATACTGAATCCCAGGTTTCATTATTCAATAAACGATGAAAATTTAGATAATTTTCATCCGATAAGACATTTATTGTTTTATATAAGTTTTCATGAACTTTATTCTTAGAGTTACAATGGAAACAACACATGATAGCATGATGATCCGAAAGCGCATTCGCTACAACCTTGGTTTCACACCAATTCGATTTAATGTTAGATAGAACATTGTCGATCAATGACACAGAATTACTTGTTACCCTTGTAGCGTCTTTGACCCGACCAGTTATGTTATATGACGCTAACAGATTATCCAATTTCGTTACTTTTATGTCAGTGGCATTCAACCAATTTATATTAAAGTCCCCACAAATAAAAATATGGTACTTAGATTTTCTGAACAGGAATAGAATAGTATCAATTTTTTCTAAAAATATACTAAAGTCACTATTTGGAGGTCTATAAATACACACCACTATAAATTTGTGTTTTGTGCTTTTCACAGCGCAACATTCCATTTCCATCTCCACAGAAAGCTCACCAATTTCATGTATTTTTTCATAATCTGAGGAGTTTTTACAATAGATGGCAACTCCGCCATGAATATGGTTTTTTCTGCAATAAGAAGATAATAATGTGAAGTTGTTTATTTTCGTTACGGTAATTTCAGTTTCTGTAAGCCAGTGTTCTGAAATACATAATATGTCCGGGCTACTTTCATTTAAAAACACTTCTACTTCACCAACTTTGTTTCTAAGGCATTGAATATTTTGAACTAAGATTTTAAAATCCGGAATAAAGTTACTTTCTTGAATTAAATTTGTTTCATTCTCATTGTAATCTAGATTATTCGAATCTAACTGGTTTTTGACGAAAAAACAAAAACCTTTTTATAATAAGTCCAGAAGGCCATGTAGCAGGGTTGTATAGTTGTTCATTTAGTGAAGCATCCGCTCCTATTTTGAAACTTGCATGGCCTTTAGATTGTAATTTCTCACATTCAAATTTAAAGCTAGGAAATTTGATGTTTAGATAATTTAAAATATCTTCTCTTGTCACACTGTGGTCTATCTTTCCAAGATACAGCCAAATTTTCTTATTTGCAATTTTTAATAAGTCATTTTGAGATGCTTCACCAATTATCACGCGTTTACTTTTATTCTTTCTTCTTCGGTTTACGCTCTGAAAACCATCGTTATCATCATTGTCTTGCTCAGAAGAAGAGGAAGAACTGTCCGTCGGGTCTTCTGTTACTGTCACACTATGACAATTCCTAATTATAGTATTTCTAACTACATCGTTAATTTCGTTCCTGCCAGAGCTCAGATTGAGCGCATTGTCATTACTGTTATCTTTTATCTCCGGATTACATACTTTATTATTGGATACACAAACAGAAGTTTGTTTCTTATCAGGAGACTTTGAATTGCTTTGTTTTTTGCCACTCGAGTTTTTCTTCGCATTATTGCTAGTCACTACTTCATTATATAACCGTTGATGAACCTCTGGTTTTTTCATTTGACTTTTTAAGTTCGACATCTCTTCAACTAATTTCTGATTTGTCTCTTTTAAAATTTTTATTTCCACAAATAAATCACTACATGTTTTCTGGAATATTTCTTTCATTATATTACTCATTGCCTCACAGAATTCTACCGTTGACAACATTTCCACAAATTTTTCACCAATACTTTCGATGTTTTCACCGTTTATATCAGACACATTTTTACGAGATCGTGTACCTCCCGCCATCTTGAATTCCAATAGGCATTTCAGATATAGAAGCCGATAGGTATTTCAAATATAGGTGTCAATAGGCATTTCAGATATGGTTGCCGATAGGCATTTCAAATATAGGTGCTGATAGGCATTTCAGATGTAGTTTCCGATAGGCATTTCAAAAATAGGTGCCGATAGGCATTTCAGATATAGGTGCCGATAGGCATTTCAGATATAGTTGCCGATTGGTATTTTAAAAATAGGTGCCGATAGGCATTTCAGATATAGAAGCCGATAGGCATTTCAAATATAGGTGCCGATAGGCATTCCAGATATGGTTGCCGATAGGCACTTCAAATATAAGTGCTGATAATCATTTCAGATGTAGTTTCCGATAGGCATTTCAAAAATAGGTACCAATAGGCATTTCAGATATAGGTGCCGATAGGCATTTCAGATATAGAAGCCGATAGGGATTTCAAATATAGGTGTCGATAGGCATTTCAGATATGGTTGCCGATAGGCATTTCAAATATAGGTGCTGATAGGAATTTCAGATGTAGTTTCCGATAGGCATTTCAAAAATAGGTGCCGATAGGCATTTCAGATATAGGTGCCGATAGGCACTTCAGATATAGTTGCCGATTGGCATTTTAAAAATAGGTGCCGATAGGCATTTTAGATATAGAAGCCGATAGGCATTTCAAATATAGGCGCCGATAGGCATTCTAGATATGGTTGCCGATAGGCATTTCAAATATAAGCGCTGATAATCATTTCAGATGTAGTTTCCGATAGGCATTTCAAAAATAGGTACCGATAGGCATTTCAGATATAGGTGCCGATAGGCATTTCAGATATAGTTGCCAATTGGCATTTTAAAAATAGGTGTCGATAGGCATTTCAGATATAGGTGCCGATAGGCATTTCAGATATAGTTGCCAATTGGCATTTTAAAAATAGGTGTCGATAGGCATTTCAGATATAGGTGCCGATTGGCATTTCAGATATAGTTGCCGATTGGCATTTTAAAAATAGGTGCTGATAGGCATTTCAGATGTAGTTTCCGATAGGCATTTCAAAAATATGTGCCGATAGGCATTTCAGATATAGGTGCCGATAGGCATTTCAGATATAGTTGCCGATTTGCATTTTAAAAATAGGTGCCGATAGGCATTTCAGATATAGAAGCCGATAGGCATTTCAAATATAGGTGCCGATAGGCATTCCAGATATGGTTGCCGATAGGCATTTCAAATATAGGTGCTGATAGTCATTTCAGATGTTGTTTCCGATAGGCATTTCAAAAATAGGTTCCGATAGGCATTTCAATTATAGGTGCTGATAGGCATTTCAGATATAGTTGCCGATTTGCATTTTAAAAATAGGTGCCGATGGGCATTTCAGATATAGAAGCCGATAGGCATTTCAAATATAGGTGCCGATAGGCATTCCAGATATGGTTGCCGATAGGCATTTCAAATATAGGTGCTGATAGTCATTTCAGATGTTGTTTCCGATAGGCATTTCAAAAATAGGTTCCGATAGGCATTTCAATTATAGGTGCCGATAGGGATTTCAGATATACTTTCCGATTGGCATTTTAAAAATAGGTGCCGATAGGCATTTTAGATGTAGTTTCCGATAGGCATTTCAAAAATAGGTGCCGATAGGCATTTCAGATATAGGTGCCGATAGGCATATCAGATATGGTTGCCGATAGGCATTTCAAATATAGGTGCTGATAGGCATTTCAGATGTAGTTTCCGATAGGCATTTCAAAAATAGGTGCCGATAGGCATTTCAGATATAGGTGCCGATTGGCATTTCAGATATAGTTGCCGATTGGCATTTTAAAAATAGGTGCCGATAGGCATTTCAGATATAGAAGCCGATAGGGATTTCAAATATAGGTGTCGATAGCTATTTCAGATATGGTTGCCGATAAGCATTTCAAATAAAGGTGTTGATAGGCATTTCAGATGTAGTTTCCGATAGGCATTTCAAAAATTGATGCCGATAGGCATTTCAGATATAGGTGCCGATAGGCATTTCAGATATGGTTGCCGATTGGCAAAGTAAAAATGGGTGCCGATAGGCATTTCAGATATAGAAGCCGATAGGTATTTCAAATATAGGTGTCAATAGGCATTTCAGATATGGTTGCCGATAGGCATTTCAAATATAGGTGCTGATAGGCATTTCAGATGTAGTTTCCGATAGGCATTTCAAAAATAGGTGCCGATAGGCATTTCAGATATAGGTGCCGATAGGCATTTCAGATATAGTTGCCGATTGGTATTTTAAAAATAGGTGCCGATAGGCATTTCAGATATAGAAGCCGATAGGCATTTCAAATATAGGTGCCGATAGGCATTCCAGATATGGTTGCCGATAGGCATTTCAAATATAAGTGCTGATAATCATTTCAGATGTAGTTTCCGATAGGCATTTCAAAAATAGGTACCGATAGGCATTTCAGATATAGGTGCCGTTAGGCATTTCAGATATAGTTGCCAATTGGCATTTTAAAAATAGGTGCCGATAGGCATTTCAGATATAGAAGCCGATAGGGATTTCAAATATAGGTGTCTATAGGCATTTCAGATATGGTTGCCGATAGGCATTTCAAATATAGGTGCTGATAGGAATTTCAGATGTAGTTTCCGATAGGCATTTCAAAAATAGGTGCCGATAGGCATTTCAGATATAGGTGCCGATTGGCATTTCAGATATAGTTGCCGATTGGCATTTTAAAAATAGGTGCCGATAGGCATTTTAGATATAGAAGCCGATAGGTATTTCAAATATAGGTGTGGATAGGCATTTCAGATATGGTTGCCGATAGGCATTTCAAATATAGGTGCTGATAGTCATTTCAGATGTAGTTTCCGATAGGCATTTCAAAAATAGGTTCCGATAGGCATTTTAGATATAGGTGCCGATAGGCATTTCAGATATACTTACCGATTTGCATTTTAAAAATAGGTGCCGATAGGCATTTTAGATATAGAAGCCGATAGGTATTTCAAATATAGGTGTGGATAGGCATTTCAGATATGGTTGCCGATAGGCATTTCAAATATAGGTGCTGATAGTCATTTCAGATGTAGTTTCCGATAGGCATTTCAAAAATAGGTTCCGATAGGCATTTTAGATATAGGTGCCGATAGGCATTTCAGATATACTTAAAGATTGGCATTTCAAAAATAGGTGCCGATAGGCATTTCAGATATAGGTGCCGATAGGCTTATCAGATATAGTTGCCGATAGGCATTTAAAATAAAAGTGCCGATAGGCATTTCAAATATAGGTGTCGATAGGCATTTCAGATATGGTTGCCGATAAGCATTTCAAATACAGGTGCTGATAGGCATTTCAGATGTAGTTTCCGATAGGCATTTCAAAAATAGCTGTGTCGATAGGCATTTCAGATATAGGTGCCGATAGGCATTTCAGATATAGTTGCCGATTGGCATTTTAAAAATAGGTGTCGATAGGCATTTCAGATATAGAAGCCGATAGGCATTTCAAATATAGGTGCCGATAGGCATTCCAGATATGGTTGCCGATAGGCATTTCAAATATAGGTGCTGATAGGCATTCCGGATGTAGTTTCCGATAGACATTTCAAAAAATGGGGCCGATAGGCATTTCAGATATAGGTGCCGATAGGCATTTCAGATATAGTTGCCGATTGGCATTTTAAAAATAGGCGCCGATAGGGATTTCAGATATAGAAGCCGATAGGCATTTCAAATATAGGCGCCGATAGGCATTATAGATATGGTTGCCGATAGGCATTTCAAATATAGGTGCTGATAGGCATTTCAGATGTAGTTTCTGATAGGCATTTCAAAAATAGGTGCCGATAGGCATTTCAGATATAGGTGCCGATAGGCATTCCAGATATGGTTGCCGATAGGCATTTCAAATATAGGTGCTGATAGGCATTTCAGATGTAGTTTCCGATAGGCATTTCAAAAATTGGTGCCGATAGGCATTTCAGATATAGGTGCCGATAGGCATTTCAGATATAGAAGCCGATAGGGATTTCAAATATAGGTGTCGATAGACATTTTAGATATGGTTGCCGATAAGCATTTCAAATATAGGTGCTGATAGGCATTTCAGATGTAGTTTCCGATAGGCATTTCAAAAATAGGTGCCGATAGGCATTTCAGATATAGGTGCCGATAGGCATTTCAGATATAGTTGCCGATTGGCATTTTAAAAATAGGTGTCGATAGGCATTTCAGATATAGAAGCCGATAGGCATTTCAAATATAGGTGCCGATAGGCATTCCAGATATGGTTGCCGATAGGCATTTCAAATATAGGTGCTGATAGGCATTACGGATGTAGTTTCCGATAGACATTTCAAAAAATGGTGCCGATAGGCTTTTCAGATATAGGTGCCGATAGGCATTTCAGATATAGAAGCCGATAGGTATTTCAAATATAGGTGTCGATAGGCATTTTAGATATGATTGCCGATAGGCATTTCAAATATAGGTGCTGATAGGCATTTCAGATGTAGTTTCCGATAGGCATTTCAAAAATAGGTGCCGATAGGCATTTCAGATATAGGTGCCGATAGGCATTTCAGATATAGTTGCCGATTGGTATTTTAAAAATAGGTGCCGATAGGCATTTCAGATATATATTGCCGATAGGCATTTCAAATATAGGTGCCGATGAGCATTCCAGATATGGTTGCCGATAGGCATTTCAAATATAGGTGCTGATAGGCATTTCAGATGTAGTTTCCGATAGGCATTACAAAAATTGGTGCCGATAGGCATTTCAGATATAAGTGCCGATAGGCATTTCAGATATAGTTGCCGATTGGCATTTTAAAAATAGGTGCCGATAGGCATTTCAGATATAGAAGCCGATAGGGATTTTAAATATAGGTGTCGATAGGCATTTCAGATATATAAGCCGATAGGCATTTCAAATATAGGTGCCGATGAGCATTCCAGATATGGTTGCCGATAGGCATTTCAAATATAGGTGCTGATAGGCATTTCAGATGTAGTTTCCGATAGGCATTTCAAAAATAGGTGCCGATAGGCATTTCAGATATAGGGGCCGATAGGCATTTCAGATATAGTTGCCGATTGGCATTTTAAAAATAGGTGCCGATAGGCATTTCAGATATAGAAGCCGATAGGCATTTCAAATATAGGTGCCGATAGGCCTTCCAGATATGGTTGCCGATAGGCATTTCAAATATAAATGCTGATAGGCATTTCAGATGTAGTTTTCGATAGGCATTTCAAAAATAGGTGCCGATAGGCATTTGAGATATAGGTGCCGATAGGCACTTCAGATATAGTTGCCGATTGGCATTTTAAAAATAGGTGCCCATAGGCATTTTAGATATAGAAGCCGATAGGCATTTCAAATATAGGCGCCGATAGGCATTCCAGATATGGTTGCCGATAAGCATTTCAAATAAAGGTGCTGATAGGCATTTCAGATGTAGTTTCCGATAGGCATTTCAAAAATAGGTGCCGATAGGCATTTCAGATATAGGTGCCGATAGGCATTTCAGATATAGTTGCCGATTGGCATTTTAAAAATAGGTGTCGATAGGCATTTCAGATATAGAAGCCGATAGGCATTTCAAATATAGGTGCCGATAGGCATTCCAGATATGGTTGCCGATAGGCATTTCAAATATAGGTGCCGATAGGCATTCCAGATATGGTTGCCGATAGGCATTTCAAATATAAGTGCTGATAATCATTTCAGATGTAGTTTCCGATAGGCATTTCAAAAATAGGTACCGATAGGCATTTCAGATATAGGTGCCGATAGGCATTTCAGATATAGTTGCCAATTGGCATTTTAAAAATAGGTGTCGATAGGCATTTCAGATATAGGTTCCGATAGGCATTTCAGATATAGTTGCCAATTGGCATTTTAAAAATAGGTGTCGATAGGCATTTCAGATATAGGTTCCGATAGGCATTTCAGATATAGTTGCCAATTGGCATTTTAAAAATAGGTGTCGATAGGCATTTCAGATATAGGTGCCGATTGGCATTTCAGATATAGTTGCCGATTGGCATTTCAAAAATAGGTGCCGATAGGCATTTTAGATATAGGGGCCGATAGGCATTTCAGATATAGTTGCCGATTGGCATTTTAAAAATAGGTGCCGATAGGCATTTCAGATATAGAAGCCGATAGGCATTTCAAATATAGGTGCCGATAGGCCTTCCAGATATGGTTGCCGATAGGCATTTCAAATATAAATGCTGATAGGCATTTCAGATGTAGTTTTCGATAGGCATTTCAAAAATAGGTGCCGATAGGCATTTGAGATATAGGTTCCGATAGGCACTTCAGATATAGTTGCCGATTGGCATTTTAAAAATAGGTGCCCATAGGCATTTTAGATATAGAAGCCGATAGGCATTTCAAATAGTAGCGCCGATAGCCATTCCAGATATGGTTGCCGATAAGCATTTCAAATAAAGGTGCTGATAGGCATTTCAGATGTAGTTTCCGATAGGCATTTCAAAAATAGGTGCCGATAGGCATTTCAGATATAGGTGCCGATAGGCATTTCAGATATAGTTGCCGATTGGCATTTTAAAATAGGTGTCGATAGGCATTTCAGATATAGAAGCCGATAGGCATTTCAAATATAGGTGCCGATAGGCATTCCAGATATGGTTGCCGATAGGCATTTCAAATATAGGTGCCGATAGGCATTCCAGATATGGTTGCCGATAGGCATTTCAAATATAAGTGCTGATAATCATTTCAGATGTAGTTTCCGATAGGCATTTCAAAAATAGGTACCGATAGGCATTTCAGATATAGGTGCCGATAGGCATTTCAGATATAGTTGCCAATTGGCATTTTAAAAATAGGTGTCGATAGGCATTTCAGATATAGGTTCCGATAGGCATTTCAGATATAGTTGCCAATTGGCATTTTAAAAATAGGTGTCGATAGGCATTTCAGATATAGGTGCCGATTGGCATTTCAGATATAGTTGCCGATTGGCATTTTAAAAATAGGTGCCGATAGGCATTTCAGATATAGAAGCCGATAGGGATTTTAAATATAGGTGTCGATAGGCATTTCAGATATGGTTGTTGATAAGCGTTTCAAATATAGGTGCTAATAGGCATTTCAGATGTAGTTTCCGATAGGCATTTCAAAAATAGGTGCCGATAGGCATTTCAGATATAGTTGCCAATTGGCATTTTAAAAATAGGTGCCGATTGGCATTTCAGATATAGTTGCCGATTGGCATTTTAAAAATAGGTGCCGATAGGCATTTCAGATATAGAAGCCGATAGGGATTTTAAATATAGGTGTCGATAGGCATTTCAGATATGATTGCCGATAAGCATTTCAAATATAGGTGCTGATAGGCATTTCAGATGTAGTTTCCGATAGGCATTTCAAAAATAGGTGCCGATAGGCATTTCAGATATAGGTGCCGATAGGCATTTCAGATATATAAGCCGATAGGCATTTCAGATGTAGTGGCCGATTGGCATTTTAAAAATAGGTGCCGATAGGCATTTTAGATATAGAAGCCGATAGGTATTTCAAATATAGGTGTGGATAGGTATTTCAGATATGGTTGCCGATAGGCATTTCAAATATAGGTGCTGATAGTCATTTCAGATGTAGTTTCCGATAGGCATTTCAAAAATAGGTTCCGATAGGCATTTTAGATATAGGTGCCGATAGGCATTTCAGATATACTTAAAGATCGGCATTTCAAAAATAGGTGCCGATAGGCATTTCAGATATAGGTGCCGATAGGCTTATCAGATATAGTTGCCGATAGGCATTTAAAATAAAAGTGCCGAGAGGCATTTCAAATATAGGTGTCGATCGGCATTTCTGTTATAAATGCCGAAAGGCATTTCAGATATAGGTGTCGATAGGCATTTCTGATGTGGTTGCCGATAGGCATTTCAAATATAGGTGCTGATAGGGATTTCAGAAGTAGTTTTCGATAGGCATTTCAAAAATAGGTGCCGATAGGCATTTCAGATATAGGTGCCGATAGGCACTTCAGATATAAATGCCGATTGGCATTTTAAAAATAGGTGCCGATAGGCATTTCAGATATAGAAGCCGATAGGCATTTCAAATATAGGCGCCGATAGGCATTCCAGATATGGTTGCCGATAGGCATTTCAAATATAGGTGCTGATAGGCATTTCAGATGTAGTTTCCGATAGGCATTTCAAAAATAGGTGCCGATAGGCATTTCAAAAATAGGTGCCGATAGGCATTTCAGATATAGGTGCCGATAGGCATTTCAGATATACTTACCGATTGGCATTTTAAAAATAGGTGCCTATAGGCATTTTAGATATAGAAGCCGATGAGTATTTCAAATATAGGTGTGGATAGGCATTTCAGATATGGTTGCCGATAGGTATTTCAAATATAGGTGCTGATAGTCATTTCAGATGTAGTTTCCGAAAGGCATTTCAAAAATATATGCCGATAGGCATTTCAGATATAGGTGCCGATAGGCATTTCAGATATAGAAGCCGATAGACATTTCAAATATAGTTGCCGGTAGGCATTCCAGAAATGGTTGCCGATAGGCATATCAAATATAAGCGCTGATAATCATTTTAGATGTAGTTTCCGATAGGCATTTCAAAAATAGGTACCGATTGGCATTTCAGATATAGGTGCCGATAGGCATTTGAGATATAGTTGCCGATTGGCATTTTAAAAATAGGTGCCGATAGGCATTTCAGATATAGAAGCCGATAGGTATTTCAAATATAGGTGTGGATAGGCATTTCAGATATGGTTGCCGATAGGCATTTCAAATATAGGTGCTGATAGTCATTTCAGATGTAGTTTCCGATAGGCATTTCAAAAATGGGTTCCGATAGGCATTTCAGATATACTTAGGTGCCGATAGGCATTTCAGATATACTTACCGATTGGCATTTTAAAAATAGGTGCCGATAGGCATTTTAGATGTAGTTTCCGATAGGCATTTCAAAAATAGGTGCCGATTGAGCATTTCAGATATAGGTGCCGATAGGCATATCAGATATAGTTGCCGATAGGCATTTAAAATATATGTGCCGATAGGCATTTCAAATATAGGTGTCGACCGGCATTTCAGATAAAAATGCCAAAAGGCATTTCAGATATAGGTGCCGATAGGCATTTCTGATGTGGTTGCCGATAGGCATTTCAAATATAGGTGCTGATAGGCATTTTAGATGTAGTTTCCGATAGGCATTACAAAAATTGGTGCCGATAGGCATTTCAGATAGATGTGCCGATAGGCATTTCAGATATAGTTGCCGATTGGCATTTTAAAAATAGGTGCCGATAGGCATTTCAGATATAGAAGCCGATAGGTATTTCAAATATAGGTGTCGATAGGCATTTCAGATATGATTGCCGATAGGCATTTCAAATATAGGTGCTATTAGGCATTTCAGATGTAGTTTCCGATAGGCATTTCAAAAATAGGTGCCGATAGGCATTTCAGATATAAGTGCCGATAGGCATTTCAGATATGGGTGCCGATAGGCATTTCAGATATAGTTGCCGATTGGCATTTTAAAAATAGGTGCCGATAGGCATTTCAGATATATAAGCCGATAGGCATTTCAAATATAGGTGCCGATGAGCATTCCAGATATGGTTGCCGATAGGCAATTCAAATATAGGTGCTGATAGGCATTTCAGATATAGAAGCCGATAGGGATTTTAAATATAGGTGTCGATAGGCATTTCAGATATGGTTGCCGATAAGCATTTCAAATATATGTGCTGATAGGCATTTTAATGTAGTTTCCGATAGGCATTTCAAAAATAGGTGCCGATAGGCATTTCAGATATAGGTGCCGATAGGCATTTCAGATATAGTTGCCGATTGGCATTTTAAAAATAGGTGCCGATAGGCATTTCAGATATATAAGCCGATAGGCATTTCAAATATAGGTGCCGATGAGCATTCCAGATATGGTTGCCGATAGGCATTTCAAATATAGGTGCTGATAGGCATTTCAGATGTAGTTTCCGATAGGCATTTCAAAAATTGGGGTCGATAGGCATTTCAGATATGGAAGCCGATAGGCATTTCAAATATAGGTGCCGATAGGCATTCCAGATATGGTTGCCGATAGGCATTTCAAATATAGGTGCTGATAGGCATTCCGGATGTAGTTTCCGATAGGCATTTCAAAAAATGGTGCCGATAGGCATTTCAGATATAGGTGCCGATAGGCATTTCAGATATAGTTACCGATTGGCATTTTAAAAATAGGTACCGATAGGCATTTCAGATATAGAAGCCGATAGGTATTTCAAATATAGGTGTCGATAGGCATTTCAGATATGGTTGCCGATAGGCATTTCAAATATAGGTGCTGATAGGCATTTCAGGTGTAGTTTCCGATAGGCATTTCAAAAATAGGTGCCGATAGGCATTTCAGATATAGGTGCCGATAGACATTTCAGATATAGTTGCCGATTGGCATTTTAAAAATAGGTGCCGATAGGCATTTCAGATATAGAAGCCGATAGGCATTTCAAATATAGGTGCCGATAGGCATTCCAGATATGGTTGCCGATAGGCATTTCAAATATAGGTGCTGATAGGCATTTCAGATGTAGTTTCCGATAGGCATTTCAAATATAGGTGCTGATAGGCATTTCAGATGTAGTTTTCGATAGGCATTTCAAAAATAGGTGCCGATAGGCATTTCAGATATAGATGCCGATAGTCATTTCAGATATAGTTGCCAATTGGCATTTAAAAAATAGGTGCCGATAGGCATTTCAGATATAGAAGCCGATAGGCATTTCAAATATAGGTGCCGATAGGCATTGCAGATATAGTTGCCGATAGGCATTTCAAATATAGGTGCTGATAGGCGTTTTAGATGTAGTTTCCGATAGGCATTTCAAAAAAAGGTACCGATAGGCATTTCAGATATAGGTGCCGATAGGAATTTCAGATATAGTAGCCGATTGGTATTTTAAAAATACGTGCCGATAGGCATTTCAGTTATAGAAGCCGATAGGCATTTCAAATATAGGTGCCGATAGGCATTCCAGATATGTTTGCCGATAGGCATTACAAATATAAGTGCTGATAATCATTTCAGATGTAGTTTCCAATAGGCATTTCAAAAAAAGGTACCGATAGGCATTTCAGATATAGGTGCCGATAGGCATTTCAGATATAGTTGCCAATTGGCATTTTAAAAATAGGTGTCGATAGGCATTTCAGATATAGATCCCGATAGGCATTTCAAATATAGGTGCCGATAGGCATTCCAGATATGGTTGCCGATAGGCATTTCAAATATAGGTGCTGATAGGCATTTCAAATGGAGTTTCCGATAGGCATTTCAAAAGTTGGTGCCGATAGGCATTTCAGATATAGGTGCCTATAGGCATTTCAGATATAGTTGCCGATTGGCATTTTAAAAATAGGTGCCGATAGGCATTTTAGATATAGAAGCCGATAGGTATTTCAAACACAGGTGTGGATAGGCATTTCAGATATGGTTGCCGATAGGCATTTCAAATATAGGTGCTGATAGTCATTTCAGATGTTGTTTCCGATAGGCATTTCAAAAATAGGTTCCGATAGGCATTTAAATTATAGGTGCCGATAGGCATTTCAGATATACTTTCCGATTGGCATTTTAAAAATAGGTGCCGATAGGCATTTTAGATGTAGTTTCCGATAGGCATTTCAAAAATAGGTGCCGATAGGCATTTCAGATATAGGTGCCGATAGGCATATCAGATATAGTTGCCGATAGGCATTTAAAATATAGGTGCCGATAGGCATTTCAAATATAGGTGTCGATCGGCATTTCAGATATAATTGCCGTAGGGCATTTCAGATATAGGTGCCGACAGGCATTTCTGATGTGTTTGCCGATAGGCATTTCAAATATAAATGCTGATAGGCATTTCAGATGTAGTTTTCGATAGGCATTTCAAAAATAGGTGCCGATAGGCATTTGAGATATAGGTGCTGATAGGCACTTCAGATATAGTTGCCGATTGGCATTTTAAAAATAGGTGCCAAAAGGCATTTTAGATATAAAAGCCGATAGGCATTTCAAATATAGGCGCCGATAGGCATTCCAGATATGGTTGCCGATAGGCATTTCAAATATAAGTGCTGATAGGCATTTCAGATATAGTTTCCGATAGGCATTTCAAAAATAGGTGCCGATAGGCATTTCAGATATAGGTGCCGATTGGCATTTCAGATATAGTTGCCGATTGGCATTTTAAAAATAGGTGCCGATAGGCATTTCAGATATAGAAGCCGATAGGGATTTCAAATATAGGTGTCGATAGCTATATCAGATATGGTTGCCGATAAGCATTTCAAATAAAGGTGCTGATAGACATTTCAGATGTAGTTTCCGATAGGCATTTCAGATATAGGTGCCGATAGGCATTTCAGATATAGTTGCCGATTGGCATTTTAAAAATAGGTGTCGATAGGCATTTCAGATATAGAAGCCGATGGGCATTTCAAATATAGGTGCCGATAGGTATTCCAGATATGGTTGCCGATAGGCATTTCAAATATAGGTGCCGATAGGCATTCCAGATATGGTTGCCGATAGGCATTTCAAATATAAGTGCTGATAATCATTTCAGATGTAGTTTCCGATAGGCATTTCAAAAATAGGTACCGATAGGCATTTCAGATATAGGTGCCGATAGGCATTTCAGATATAGTTGCCAATTGGCATTTTAAAAATAGGTGTCGATAGGCATTTCAAAAATAGGTGTCGATAGGCATTTCAGATATAGGTGCCGATAGGCATTTCAGATATAGTTGCCAATTGGCATTTTAAAAATAGGTGTCGATAGGCATTTCAGATATAGGTGCCGATTGGCATTTCAGATATAGTTGATGATTGGCATTTCAGATATAGTTGCCGATTGGCATTTTAAAAATAGGTGCCGATAGGCATTTCAGATATATAAGCCGATAGGCATTTCAGATGTAGTTGCCGATTGGCATTTTAAAAATAGGTGCCGATAGGCATTTTAGATATAGAAGCCGATAGGTATTTCAAATATAGGTGTGGATAGGCATTTCAGATATGGTTGCCGATAGGCATTTCAAATATAGGTGCTGAAAGTCATTTCAGATGTAGTTTCCGATAGGCATTTCAAAAATAGGTTCCGATAGGCATTTCAGATATACTTACCGATTGGCATTTTAAAAAAAGGTGCCGATAGGCATTTTAGATATAGAAGCCGATAGGTATTTCAAATATAGGTGTGGATAGGCATTTCAGATATGGTTGCCGATAAGCATTTCAAATATAGGTGCTGATAGTCATTTCAGATGTAGTTTCCGATAGGCATTTCAAAAATATGTGCCGATAGGCATTTTAGATATAGGTGCCGATAGGCATTTCAGATATAGTTGCCAATTGGCATTTTAAAAATAGGTGTCGATAGGCATTTCAGATATAGGTGCCGATTGGCATTTCAGATATAGTTGCCGATTGGCATTTTAAAAATAGGTGCCGATAGGCATTTCAGATATAGAAGCCGATAGGGATTTCAAATATAGGTGTCGATAGGCATTTCAGATATGGTTGCCGATAGGCATTTCAAATATAGGTGCTGATAGGCATTTCAGATGTAGTTTCCGATAGGCATTTCAAAAATAGGTGCCGATAGGCATTTCAGATATAGGTGCCCATTGGCATTTCAGATATAGTTGCCGATTGGCATTTTAAAAATAGGTGCCGATAGGCATTTCAGATATATAAGCCGATAGGCATTTCAGATGTAGTTGCCGATTGGCATTTTAAAAATAGGTGCCGATAGGCACTTTAGATATAGAAGCCGATAGGTATTTCAAATATAGGTGTGGATAGGCATTTCAGATATGGTTGCCGATAGGCATTTCAAATATAGGTGCTGATAGTCATTTCAGATGTAGTTTCCGATAGGCATTTCAAAAATAGGTTCCGATAGGCACTTTAGATATAGAAGCCGATAGGTATTTCAAATATAGTTGTGGATAGGCATTTCAGATATGGTTGCCGATAGGCATTTCAAATATAGGTGCTGATAGTCATTTCAGATGTAGTTTCCGATAGGCATTTCAAAAATAGGTGCCGATAGGCATTTCAGATATAGGTGCCGATAGGCATTTCAGATATAGTTGCCGATTGGCATTTTAAAAATAGGTGTCGATAGGCATTTCAGATATAGAAGCCGATAGGCATTTCAAATATAGGTGCCGATAGGCATTCCAGATATAGTTGCCGATAGGCATTTCAAATATAGGTGCTGATAGGCATTCCGGATGTAGTTTTCGATATACATTTCAAAAAATGGTGCCGATAGGCATTTCAGATATAGGTGCCGCTAGGCATTTCAGATATAGTTACCGATTGGCATTTTAAAAATAGGTGCCGATAGGCATTTTAGATATAGAAGCCGATAGGGATTTCAAATATAGGTGTCGATAGGCATTTCAGATATGGTTGCCGATAGGCATTTCAAATATAGGTGCTGATAGGCATTGCAGATGTAGTTTCCGATAGGCATTTCAAAAATATGTGCCGATAGGCATTTCAGATATAGTTGCCGATTGGCATTTTATAAATAGGTGCCGATAGGCATTTCAGATATAGAAGCCGATAGGCATTTCAAATATAGGTGCCGATAGGCATTCCAGATATGGTTGCCGATAGGCATTTCAAATATAGGTGCTGATAGGCATTTTAGATGTAGTTTCCGATAGGCATTTCAAAAATTGATGCCGATAGGCATTTCGGATATAGGTGCCGATAGGCATTTCAGATATAGTTGCCGATTGGCATTTTAAAAACAGGTGCCGATAGGCATTTCAGATATAGAAGCCGATAGGTATTTCAAATATAGGTGTCGATAGGCATTTCAGATATGGTTGCCGATAGGCATTTCAAATATAGGAGCATATAGGCATTTCAGATGTAGTTTCCGAAAGGCATTTCAAAAATATATGCCGATAGGCATTTCAGATATAGGTGCCGATAGGCATTTCAGATATAGAAGCCGATAGACATTTCAAATATAGTTGCCGGTAGGCATTCCAGAAATGGTTGCCGATAGGCATATCAAATATAAGCGCTGATAATCATTTTAGATGTAGTTTCCGATAGGCATTTCAAAAATAGGTACCGATTGGCATTTCAGATATAGGTGCCGATAGGCATTTGAGATATAGTTGCCGATTGGCATTTTAAAAATAGGTGCCGATAGGCATTTCAGATATAGAAGCCGATAGGTATTTCAAATATAGGTGTGGATAGGCATTTCAGATATGGTTGCCGATAGGCATTTCAAATATAGGTGCTGATAGTCATTTCAGATGTAGTTTCCGATAGGCATTTCAAAAATAGGTTCCGATAGGCATTTCAGATATACTTAGGTGCCGATAGGCATTTCAGATATACTTACCGATTGGCATTTTAAAAATAGGTGCCGATAGGCATTTTAGATGTAGTTTCCGATAGGCATTTCAAAAATAGGTGCCGATTGAGCATTTCGGATATAGGTGCCGATAGGCATATCAGATATAGTTGCCGATAGGCATTTAAAATATATGTGCCGATAGGCATTTCAAATATAGGTGTCGACCGGCATTTCAGATAAAAATGCCGAAAGGCATTTCAGATATAGGTGCCGATAGGCATTTCTGATGTGGTTGCCGATAGGCATTTCAAATATAGGTGCTGATAGGCATTTTAGATGTAGTTTCCGATAGGCATTACAAAAATTGGTGCCGATAGGCATTTCAGATAGATGTGCCGATAGGCATTTCAGATATAGTTGCCGATTGGCATTTTAAAAATAGGTGCCGATAGGCATTTCAGATATAGAAGCCGATAGGTATTTCAAATATAGGTGTCGATAGGCATTTCAGATATGATTGCCGATAGGCATTTCAAATATAGGTGCTATTAGGCATTTCAGATGTAGTTTCCGATAGGCATTTCAAAAATAGGTGCCGATAGGCATTTCAGATATGGGTGCCGATAGGCATTTCAGATATGGGTGCCGATAGGCATTTCAGATATAGTTGCCGATTGGCATTTTAAAAATAGGTGCCGATAGCCATTTCAGATATATAAGCCGATAGGCATTTCAAATATAGGTGCCGATGAGCATTCCAGATATGGTTGCCGATAGGCAATTCAAATATAGGTGCTGATAGGCATTTCAGATGTAGTTTCCGATAGGCATTTCAAAAATTGGTGCCGATAGGCATTTCAGATATAGGTGCCGATAGGCATTTCAGATATAGTTGCTGATTGGCATTTTAAAAATAGGTGCCGATAGGCATTTCAGATATAGAAGCCGATAGGGATTTTAAATATAGGTGTCGATAGGCATTTCAGATATGGTTGCCGATAAGCATTTCAAATATATGTGCTGATAGGCATTTTAATGTAGTTTCCGATAGGCATTTCAAAAATAGGTGCCGATAGGCATTTCAGATATAGGTGCCGATAGGCATTTCAGATATAGTTGCCGATTGGCATTTTAAAAATAGGTGCCGATAGGCATTTCAGATATATAAGCCGATAGGCATTTCAAATATAGGTGCCGATGAGCATTCCAGATATGGTTGCCGATAGGCATTTCAAATATAGGTGCTGATAGGCATTTCAGATGTAGTTTCCGATAGGCATTTCAAAAATTGGGGTCGATAGGCATTTCAGATATGGAAGCCGATAGGCATTTCAAATATAGGTGCCGATAGGCATTCCAGATATGGTTGCCGATAGGCATTTCAAATATAGGTGCTGATAGGCATTCCGGATGTAGTTTCCGATAGGCATTTCAAAAAATGGTGCCGATAGGCATTTCAGATATAGGTGCCGATAGGCATTTCAGATATAGTTACCGATTGGCATTTTAAAAATAGGTACCGATAGGCATTTCAGATATAGAAGCCGATAGGTATTTCAAATATAGGTGTCGATAGGCATTTCAGATATGGTTGCCGATAGGCATTTCAAATATAGGTGCTGATAGGCATTTCAGATGTAGTTTCCGATAGGCATTTCAAAAATAGGTGCCGATAGGCATTTCAGATACAGGTGCCGATAGACATTTCAGATATAGTTGCCGATTGGCATTTTAAAAATAGGTGCTGATAGGCATTTCAGATGTAGTTTTCGATAGGCATTTCAAAAATAGGTGCCGATAGGCATTTCAGATATAGATGCCGATAGTCATTTCAGATATAGTTGCCAATTGGCATTTAAAAAATAGGTGCCGATAGGCATTTCAGATATAGAAGCCGATAGGCATTTCAAATATAGGTGCCGATAGGCATTGCAGATATAGTTGCCGATAGGCATTTCAAATATAGGTGCTGATAGGCGTTTTAGATGTAGTTTCCGATAGGCATTTCAAAAAAAGGTACCGATAGGCATTTCAGATATAGGTGCCGATAGGAATTTCAGATATAGTAGCCGATTGGTATTTTAAAAATACGTGCCGATAGGCATTTTAGATATAGAAGCCGATAGGCATTTCAAATATAGGTGCCGATAGGCATTCCAGATATGTTTGCCGATAGGCATTACAAATATAAGTGCTGATAATCATTTCAGATGTAGTTTCCGATAGGCATTTCAAAAAAAGGTACCGATAGGCATTTCAGATATAGGTGCCGATAGGCATTTCAGATATAGGTGCCGATAGGCATTTCAGATATAGTTGCCGATTGGCATTTTAAATATAGGTGCTGATAGGCATTGCAGATGTAGTTTCCGATAGGCATTTCAAAAATATGTGCCGATAGGCATTTCAGATATAGTTGCCGATTGGCATTTTATAAATAGGTGCCGATAGGCATTTCAGATATAGAAGCCGATAGGCATTTCAAATATAGGTGCCGATAGGCATTCCAGATATGGTTGCCGATAGGCATTTCAAATATAGGTGCTGATAGGCATTTTAGATGTAGTTTCCGATAGGCATTTCAAAAATTGATGCCGATAGGCATTTTGGATATAGGTGCCGATAGGCATTTCAGATATAGTTGCCGATTGGCATTTTAAAAACAGGTGCCGATAGGCATTTCAGATATAGAAGCCGATAGGTATTTCAAATATAGGTGTCGATAGGCATTTCAGATATGGTTGCCGATAGGCATTTCAAATATAGGAGCATATAGGCATTTCAAATGGAGTTTCCGATAGGCATTTCAAAAGTTGGTGCCGATAGGCATTTCAGATATAGGTGCCGATAGGCATTTCAGATATAGTTGCCGATTTGCATTTTAAAAATAGGTGCCGATAGGCATTTTAGATATAGAAGCCGATAGGTATTTCAAACACAGGTGTGGTTAGGCATTTCAGATATGGTTGCCGATAGGCATTTCAAATATAGGTGCTGATAGTCATTTCAGATGTTGTTTCCGATAGGCATTTCAAAAATAGGTTCCGATAGGCATTTCAATTATAGGTGCCGATAGGCATTTCAGATATAGAAACCGATAGGCATTTCAAATATAGTTGCCGGTAGGCATTCCAGAAATGGTTGCCGATAGGCATATCAAATATAAGCGCTGATAATCATTTTAGATGTAGTTTCCGATAGGCATTTCAAAAATAGGTACCGATTGGCATTTCAGATATAGGTGCCGATAGGCATTTGAGATATAGTTGCCGATTGGCATTTTAAAAATAGGTGCCGATAGGCATTTCAGATATAGAAGCCGATAGGTATTTCAAATATAGGTGTGGATAGGCATTTCAGATATGGTTGCCGATAGGCATTTCAAATATAGGTGCTGATAGTCATTTCAGATGTAGTTTCCGATAGGCATTTCAAAAATAGGTTCCGATAGGCATTTCAGATATACTTAGGTGCCGATAGGCATTTCAGATATACTTACCGATTGGCATTTTAAAAATAGGTGCCAATAGGCATTTTAGATGTAGTTTCCGATAGGCATTTCAAAAATAGGTGCCGATTGAGCATTTCAGATATAGGTGCCGATAGGCATATCAGATATAGTTGCCGATAGGCATTTAAAATATATGTGCCGATAGGCATTTCAAATATAGGTGTCGACCGGCATTTCAGATAAAAATGCCGAAAGGCATTTCAGATATAGGTGCCGATAGGCATTTCTGATGTGGTTGCCGATAGGCATTTTAAATATAGATGCTGATAGGCATTTCAGATGTTGTTTCCGATAGGCATTACAAAAATTGGTGCCGATAGGCATTTCAGATAGATGTGCCGATAGGCATTTCAGATATAGTTGCCGATTGGCATTTTAAAAATAGGTGCCGATAGGCATTTCAGATATAGAAGCCGATAGGTATTTCAAATATAGGTGTCGATAGGCATTTCAGATATGATTGCCGATAGGCATTTCAAATATAGGTGCTATTAGGCATTTCAGATGTAGTTTCCGATAGGCATTTCAAAAATAGGTGCCGATAGGCATTTCAGATATGGGTGCCGATAGGCATTTCAGATATGGGTGCCGATAGGCATTTCAGATATAGTTGCCGATTAGCATTTTAAAAATAGGTGCCGATAGGCATTTCAGATATATAAGCCGATAGGCATTTCAAATATAGGTGCCGATGAGCATTCCAGATATGGTTGCCGATAGGCAATTCAAATATAGGTGCTGATAGGCATTTCAGATGTAGTTTCCGATAGGCATTTCAAAAATTAGTGCCGATAGGCATTTCAGATATAGGTGCCGATAGGCATTTCAGATATAGTTGCCGATTGGCATTTTAAAAATAGGTGCCGATAGGCATTTCAGATATAGAAGCCGATAGGGATTTTAAATATAGGTGTCGATAGGCATTTCAGATATGGTTGCCGATAAGCATTTCAAATATATGTGCTGATAGGCATTTTAGATGTAGTTTCCGATAGGCATTTCAAAAATAGGTGCCGATAGGCATTTCAGATATAGGTGCCGATAGGCATTTCAGATATAGTTGCCGATTGGCATTTTAAAAATAGGTGCCGATAGGCATTTCAGATATATAAGCCGATAGGCATTTCAAATATAGGTGCCGATGAGCATTCCAGATATGGTTGCCGATAGGCATTTCAAATATAGGTGCTGATAGGCATTTCAGATGTAGTTTCCGATAGGCATTTCAAAAATTGGGGTCGATAGGCATTTCAGATATGGAAGCCGATAGGCATTTCAAATATAGGTGCCGATAGGCATTCCAGATATGGTTGCCGATAGGCATTTCAAATATAGGTGCTGATAGGCATTCCGGATGTAGTTTCCGATAGGCATTTCAAAAAATGGTGCCGATAGGCATTTCAGATATAAGTGCCGATAGGCATTTCAGATATAGTTACCGATTGGCATTTTAAAAATAGGTACCGATAGGCATTTCAGATATAGAAGCCGATAGGTATTTCAAATAGAGGTGTCGATAGGCATTTCAAATATGGTTGCCGATAGGCATTTCAAATATAGGTGCTGATAGGCATTTCAGATATAGGTGCCGATAGACATTTCAGATATAGTTGCCGATTGGCATTTTAAAAATAGGTGCCGATAGGCATTTCAGATATAGAAGCCGATAGGCATTTCAAATATAGGTGCCGATAGGCATTCCAGATATGGTTGCCGATAGGCATTTCAAATATAGGTGCTGATAGGCATTTCAGATGTAGTTTCCGATAGGCATTTCAAATATAGGTGCTGATAGGCATTTCAGATGTAGTTTTCGATAGGCATTTCAAAAATAGGTGCCGATAGGCATTTCAGATATAGATGCCGATAGTCATTTCAGATATAGTTGCCAATTGGCATTTAAAAAATAGGTGCCGATAGGCATTTCAGATATAGAAGCCGATAGGCATTTCAAATATAGGTGCCGATAGGCATTGCAGATATAGTTGCCGATAGGCATTTCAAATATAGGTGCTGATAGGAGTTTTAGATGTAGTTTCCGATAGGCATTTCAAAAAAAGGTACCGATAGGCATTTCAGATATAGGTGCCGATAGGAATTTCAGATATAGTAGCCGATTGGTATTTTAAAAATACGTGCCGATAGGCATTTAAGATATAGAAGCCGATAGGCATTTCAAATATAGGTGCCGATAGGCATTCCAGATATGTTTGCCGATAGGCATTACAAATATAAGTGCTGATAATCATTTCAGATGTAGTTTCCGATAGGCATTTCAGATATAGGTGCCGATAGGCATTTCAGATATAGTTGCCAATTGGCATTTTAAAAATAGGTGTCGATAGGCATTTCAGATATAGATCCCGATAGGCATTTCAAATATAGGTGCCGATAGGCATTCCAGATATGGTTGCCGATAGGCATTTCAAATATAGGTGCTGATAGGCATTTCAGATGGAGTTTCCGATAGGCATTTCAAAAGTTGGTGCCGATAGGCATTTCAGATATAGGTGCCGATAGGCATTTCAGATATAGTTGCCGATTGGCATTTTAAAAATAGGTGCCGATAGGCATTTTAGATATAGAAGCCGATAGGTATTTCAAACACAGGTGTGGATAGGCATTTCAGATATAATTGCCGATAGGCATTTCAAATATAGGTGCTGATAGTCATTTCAGATGTTGTTTCCGATAGGCATTTCAAAAATAGGTTCCGATAGGCATTTAAATTATAGGTGCCGATAGGCATTTCAGATATACTTTCCGATTGGCATTTTAAAAATAGTTGCCGATAGGCATTTTAGATGTAGTTTCCGATAGGCATTTCAAAAATAGGTGCCGATAGGCATTTCAGATATAGGTGCCGATAGGCATATCAGATATAGTTGCCGATAGGCATTTAAAATATAGGTGCCGATAGGCATTTCAAATATAGGTGTCGATCGGCATTTCAGATATAATTGCCGTAGGGCATTTCAGATATAGGTGCCGACAGGCATTTCTGATGTGGTTGCCGATAGGCATTTCAAATATAAATGCTGATAGGCATTTCAGATGTAGTTTTCGATAGGCATTTCAAAAATAGGTGCCGATAGGCATTTGAGATATAGGTGCTGATAGGCACTTCAGATATAGATGCCGATTGGCATTTTAAAAATAGGTGCCAAAAGGCATTTTAGATATAAAAGCCGATAGGCATTTCAAATATAGGCGCCAATAGGCATTCCAGATATGGTTGCCGATAGGCATTTCAAATATAAGTGCTGATAGGCATTTCAGATATAGTTTCCGATAGGCATTTCAAAAATAGGTGCCGATAGGCATTTCAGATATAGGTGCCGATTGGCATTTCAGATATAGTTGCCGATTGGCATTTTAAAAATAGGTGCCGATAGGCATTTCAGATATAGAAGCCGATAGGGATTTCAAATATAGGTGTCGATAGCTATATCAGATATGGTTGCCGATAAGCATTTCAAATAAAGGTGCTGATAGACATTTCAGATGTAGTTTCCGATAGGCATTTCAGATATAGGTGCCGATAGGCATTTCAGATATAGTTGCCGATTGGCATTTTAAAAATAGGTGTCGATAGGCATTTCAGATATAGAAGCCGATGGGCATTTCAAATATAGGTGCCGATAGGTATTCCAGATATGGTTGCCGATAGGCATTTCAAATATAGGTGCCGATAGGCATTCCAGATATGGTTGCCGATAGGCATTTCAAATATAAGTGCTGATAATCATTTCAGATGTAGTTTCCGATAGGCATTTCAAAAATAGGTACCGATAGGCAATTCAGATATAGGTGCCGATAGGCATTTCAGATATAGTTGCCAATTGGCATTTTAAAAATAGGTGTCGATAGGCATTTCAGATATAGGTGCCGATAGGCATTTCAGATATAGTTGCCAATTGGCATTTTAAAAATAGGTGTCGATAGGCATTTCAGATATAGGTGCCGATTGGCATTTCAGATATAGTTGATGATTGGCATTTCAGATATAGTTGCCGATTGGCATTTTAAAAATAGGTGCCGATAGGCATTTCAGATATATAAGCCGATAGGCATTTCAGATGTAGTTGCCGATTGGCATTTTAAAAATAGGTGCCGATAGGCATTTTAGATATAGAAGCCGATAGGTATTTCAAATATAGGTGTGGATAGGCATTTCAGATATGGTTGCCGATAGGCATTTCAAATATAGGTGCTGAAAGTCATTTCAGATGTAGTTTCCGATAGGCATTTCAAAAATAGGTTCCGATAGGCATTTCAGATATACTTACCGATTGGCATTTTAAAAAAAGGTGCCGATAGGCATTTTAGATATTGAAGCCGATAGGTATTTCAAATATAGGTGTGGATAGGCATTTCAGATATGGTTGCCGATAGGCATTTCAAATATAGGTGCTGATAGTCATTTCAGATGTAGTTTCCGATAGGCATTTCAAAAATAGGTGCCGATAGGCATTTTAGATATAGGTGCCGATAGGCATTTCAGATATAGTTGCCAATTGGCATTTTAAAAATAGGTGTCGATAGGCATTTCAGATATAGGTGCCGATTGGCATTTCAGATATAGTTGCTGATTGGCATTTTAAAAATAGGTGCCGATAGGCATTTCAGATATAGAAGCCGATAGGGATTTCAAATATAGGTGTCGATAGGCATTTCAGATATGGTTGCCGATAGGCATTTCAAATATAGGTGCTGATAGGCATTTCAGATGTAGTTTCCGATAGGCATTTCAAAAATAGGTGCCGATAGGCATTTCAGATATAGGTGCCCATTGGCATTTCAGATATAGTTGCCGATTGGCATTTTAAAAATAGGTGCCGATAGGCATTTCAGATATATAAGCCGATAGGCATTTCAGATGTAGTTGCCGATTGGCATTTTAAAAATAGGTGCCGATAGGCACTTTAGATATAGAAGCCGATAGGTATTTCAAATATAGGTGTGGATAGGCATTTCAGATATGGTTGCCGATAGGCATTTCAAATATAGGTGCTGATAGTCATTTCAGATGTAGTTTCCGATAGGCATTTCAAAAATAGGTTCCGATAGGCATTTTAGATATAGGTGCCGATAGGCATTTCAGATATACTTACCGATTGGCATTTTAAAAATAGGTGCCGATAGGCATTTTAGATATAGAAGCCGATAGGTATTTCAAATATAGGTGTGGATAGGCATTTCAGATATGGTTGCCGATAGGCATTTCAAATATAGGTGCTGATAGTCATTTCAGATGTAGTTTCCGATAGGCATTTCAAAAATAGGTTCCGATAGGCATTTTAGATATAGGTGCCGATAGGCATTTCAGATATACTTAAAGATTGGCATTTCAAAAATAGGTGCTGATAGGCATTTCAGATATAGGTGCCGATAGGCTTATCAGATATAGTTGCCGATAGGCATTTAAAATAAAAGTGCCGATAGGCATTTCAAATATAGGTGTCGATTGGCATTTTAAAAATAGGTGCCGATAGGCATTTCAGATATAGAAGCCGATAGGGATTTCAAATGTAGGTGTCGATAGACATTTCAGATATGGTTGCCGATAGGCATTTCAAATATAGGTGCTGATAGGCATTTCAGATGTAGTTTCCGATAGGCATTTCAAAAATAGGTTCCGATAGGCATTTCAGATATAGGTGCCGATTGGCATTTCAGATATAGTTGCCGATTGGCATTTTAAAAATAGGTGTCGATAGGCATTTCAGATATATAAGCCGATAGGCATTTCAGATGTATTTGCCGATTGGCATTTTAAAAATAGGTGCCGATTGGCATTTTAGATATAGAAGCCGATAGGTATTTCAAATATAGGTGTGGATAGGCATTTCAGATATGGTTGCCGATAGGCATTTCATATATAGGTGCTGATAGTCATTTCAGATGTAGTTTCCGATAGGCACTTCAAAAGTAGGTTCCGATAGGCATTTTAGATATAGGTACCGATAGGCATTTCAGATATACTTACCGATTGGCATTTTAAAAATAGGTGCCGATAGGCTTTTTAGATATAGAAGCCGATAGGCATTTCAAATATAGGCGCCGATAGGCATTCCAGATATGGTTGCCGATAGGCATTTCAAATATAGGTGCTGATAGGCATTTCAGATGTAGTTTCCGATAGGCATTTCAAAAATAGGTGATGGTAGGCATTTCAGATATATGTGCCGATTGGCATTTCAGATATACTTGCCGATTGGCATTTTAAAAATAGGTGCCGATAGGCATTTCAGATATAGAAGCCGATAGGGATTTCAAATATAGGTGTCGATAGCTATTTCAGATATGGTTGCCGATAAGCATTTCAAATAAAGGTGCTGATAGGCATTTCAGATGTAGTTTCCGATAGGCATTTCAAAAATAGGTGCCGATAGGCATTTCAGATATAGGTGCCGATAGGCATTTCAGATATAGTTGCCGATTGGCATTTTAAAAATAGGTGTCGATAGGCATTTCAGATATAGGTGCCGATAGGCATTTCAGATATAGTTGCCAATTGGCATTTTAAAAATAGGTGTCGATAGGCATTTCAGATATAGGTGCCGATTTGCATTTCAGATATAGTTGCCGATTGGCATTTTAAAAATGGATGCCGATAGGCATTTCAGATATATAAGCCGATAGGCATTTCAGATGTAGTTGCCGATTGGCATTTTAAAAATAGGTGCCGATAGGCATTTTTGATATAGAAGGCGATAGGTATTTCAAATATAGGGTTGGATAGGCATTTCAGATATGGTTGCCGATAGGCATTTCAAATATAGGTTTTGATAGTCATTTCAGATGTAGTTTCCGATAGGCATTTCAAAAATAGGTTCCGATAGGCATTTTAGATAGAGGTGCCGATAGGCATTTCAGATATACTTACCGATTGGCATTTTAAAAATAGGTGCCGATAGGCATTTTAGATATAGAAGCCGATAGGTATTTCAAATATAGGTGTGGATAGGCATTTCAGATATGGTTGCCGATAGGCATTTCAAATATAGGTGCTGATAGTCATTTCAGATGTAGTTTCCGATAGGCATTTCAAAAATAGGTTCCGATAGGCATTTTAGATATAGGTGCCGATAGGCATTTTAGATATACTTACCGATTGACATTTTAAAAATAGGTGCCGAGAGGCATTTTAGATATAGAAGCCGATAGGTATTTCAAATATAGGTGTGGATAGGCATTTCAGATATGGTTGCCGATAGGCATTTCAAATATAGGTGCTGATAGTCATTTCAGATGTATTTTCCGATAGGCATTTCAAAAATAGGTTCCGATAGGCATTTTAGATATAGGTGCCGATAGGCATTTCAGATATAGTTGCCAATTGGCATTTTAAAAATAGGTGTCGATAGGCATTTCAGATATAGGTGCCGATTGGCATTTCAGATATAGTTGCCGATTGGCATTTTAAAAATAGGTGCCGATAGGCATTTCAGATATAGAAGCCGATAGGGATTTCAAATATAGGTGTCGATAGGCATTTCAGATATGGTTGCCGATAGGCATTTCAAATATAGGTGCTGATAGGCATTTCAGATGTAGTTTCCGATAGGCATTTCAAAAATAGGTTCCGATAGGCATTTCAGATATAGGTGCCGATTGGCATTTCAGATATAGTTGCCGATTGGCATTTTAAAAATAGGTGCCGATAGGCATTTCAGATATATAAGCCGATAGGCATTTCAGATGTAGTTGCCGATTGGCATTTTAAAAATAGGTGCCGATAGGCATTTTAGATATAGAAGCCGATAGGTATTTCAAATATAGGTGTGGATAGGCATTTCAGATATGGTTGCAGATAGGCATTTCAAATATAGGTGCTGATAGTCATTTCAGATGTAGTTTCCGATAGGCATTTCAAAAATAGGTTCCGATAGGCATTTTAGATATAGGTGCCGATAGGCATTTCAGATATACTTAAAGATTGGCATTTCAAAAATAGGTGCCGATAGGCATTTCAGATATAGGTGCCAAAAGGCATTTCAGACATAGGTGCCGATAGGCACTTCTGATGTGGTTGCCGATAGGCATTTCAAATGTAGGTGCTGATAGGCATTTCAGATGTAGTTTTCGATAGGCATTTCAAAAATAGGTGCCGATAGGCATTTCAGATATAGGTGCCGATAGGCACTTCAGATATAAATGCCGATTGGCACTTTAAAAATAGGTGCCGATAGGCTTTTCAGATATAGAAGCCGATAGGCATTTCAAATATAGGCGCCGATAGGCATTCCAGATATGGTTACCGATAGGCATTTCAAATATAGGTGCTGATAGGCATTTCAGATGTAGTTTCCGATAGGCATTTCAAAAATAGGTGCCGATAGGCATTTCAGATATAGGTGCCGATAGGCATTTCAGATATAGTTGCCGATTGGCATTTTAAAAATAGGTGTCGATAGGCATTTCAGATATAGAAGCCGATAGGCATTTCAAATATAGGTGCCGATAGGCATTCCAAATATGGTTGCCGATAGGCATTTCAAATATAGGTGCTGATAGTCATTTCAGATGTTGTTTCCGATAGGCATTTCAAAAATAGGTTCCGATAGGCATTTCATTTATAGGTGCCGATAGGCATTTCAGATATACTTTGATTGGCATTTTAAAAATAGGTGCCGATAGGCATTTTAGATGTAGTTTCCGATAGGCATTTCAAAAATAGGTGCCGATAGGCATTTCAGATATAGGTGCCGATAGGCATATCAGATATGGTTGCCGATAGGCATTTCAAATATAGGTGCTGATAGGCATTTCAGATGTAGTTTCCGATAGGCATTTCAAAAATAGGTGCCGATAGGCATTTCAGATATAGGTGCCGATTGGCATTTCAGATATAGTTGCCGATTGGCATTTTAAAAATAGGTGCCGATAGGCATTTCAGATATAGAAGCCGATAGGGATTTCAAATATAGTTGTCGATAGCTATTTCAGATATGTTTGCCGATAAGCATTTCAAATAAAGGTGCTGATAGGCATTTCAGATGTAGTTTCCGATAGGCATTTCAAAAATTGGTGCCGATAGGCATTTCAGATATAGGTGCCGATAGGCATTTCAGATATAGTTGCCGATTGGCAAAGTAAAAATGGGTGCCGATAGGCATTTCAGATATAGAAGCCGATAGGTATTTCAAATATAGGTGTCAATAGGCATTGCAGATATGGTTGCCGATAGGCATTTCAAATATAGGTGCTGATAGGCATTTCAGATGTAGTTTCCGATAGGCATTTCAAAAATAGGTGCCGATAGGCATTTCAGATATAGGTGCCGATAGGCATTTCAGATATAGTTGCCGATTGGTATTTTAAAAATAGGTGCCGATAGGCATTTCAGATATAGAAGCCGATAGGCATTTCAATTATAGGTGCCGATAGGCATTCTAGATATGGTTGCCGATAGGCATTTCAAATATAAGTGCTGATAATCATTTCAGATGTAGTTTCCGATAGGCATTTCAAAAATAGGTACCGATAGGCATTTCAGATATAGGTGCCGATAGGCATTTCAGATATAGTTGCCAATTGGCATTTTAAAAATAGGTGTCGATAGGCATTTCAGATATAGGTGCCGATTGGCATTTCAGATATAGTTGCCGATTGGCATTTTAAAAATAGGTGCCGATAGGCATTTCAGATATAGAAGCCGATGGGGATTTCAAATATAGGTGTCGATAGGCATTTCAGATATGGTTGCCGATAGGCATTTCAAATATAGGTGCTGATAGGCATTTCAGATGTAGTTTCCGATAGGCATTTCAAAAATAGGTGCCGATAGGCATTTCAGATATAGGTGCCGATTGGCATTTCAGATATAGTTGCCGATTGGCATTTTAAAAATAGGTGCCGATAGGCATTTCAGATATATAAGCCGATAGGCATTTCAGATGTAGTTACCGATTGGCATTTTAAAAATAGGTGCCGATAGGCATTTTAGATATAGAAGCCGATAGGTATTTCAAATATAGGTGTGGATAGGCATTTCAGATATGGTTGCCGATAGGCATTACAAATATAGGTGCTGATAGTCATTTCAGATGTAGTTTCCGATAGGCATTTCAAAAATAGGTTCCGATAGGCATTTTAGATATAGGTGCCGATAGGCATTTCAGATATACTTACCGATTTGCATTTTAAAAATAGGTGCCGATAGGCATTTTAGATATAGATGCCGATAGGTATTTCAAATATAGGTGTGGATAGGCATTTCAGATATGGTTGCCGATAGGCCTTTCAAATATAGGTGCTGATGGTCATTTCAGATGTAGTTTCCGATAGGCATTTCAAAAATAGGTTCCGATAGGCATTTTAGATATAGGTGCCGATAGGCATTTCAGATTACTTAAAGATTGGCATTTCAAAAATAGGTGCCGATAGGCATTTCAGATATAGGTGCCGATAGGCTTATCAGATATAGTTGCCGATAGGCATTTAAAATAAAAGTGCCGATAGGCATTTCAAATATAGGTGTCGACCGGCATTTCAGATATAAATGCCGAAAGGCATTTTAGATATATGTGCCGATAGGCATTTCTGATGTGGTTGCCGATAGGCATTTTAAATATAGGTGCTGATAGGCATTTCAGATGTAGTTTTCGATAGGCATTTCAAAAATAGGTGCCGATAGGCATTTCAGATATAGGTGCCGATAGGAACTTCAGATATAAATGCCGATTGGCATTTTAAAAATAGGTGCCGATAGGCATTTCAGATATAGAAACCGATAGGGATTTCAAATATAGGTGTCGATAGGCATTTCAGATATGTTTGCCGATAAGCTTTTCAAATATAGGTGCTGGTAGGCATTTCAGATGTAGTTACCGATAGGCATTTCAAAAATTGAAGCCGATAGGCATTTCGGATATAGGTGCCGATAGGCATTTCAGATATAGTTGCCGATTGGCATTTAAAAAACAGGTGCCGATAGGCATTTCAGATATAGAAGCCGATAGGTATTTCAAATATAGGTGTCGATAGGCATTTCAGATATGGTTGCCGATAGGCATTTCAAATATAGGAGCAGATAGGCATTTCAGATGTAGTTTTTGAAAGGCATTTCAAAAATATATGCCGATAGGCATTTCAGATATAGGTGCCGATAGGCATTTCAGATATAGTTGCCGATCGGTATTTTAAAAATAGGTGCCGATAGGCATTTCAGATATAGAAGCCGATAGGCATTTCAAATATAGGTGCCGATAGGCATTCCAGATATGGTTGCCGATAGGCATTTCAAATATAAGTGCTGATAATCATTTCAGATGTAGTTTCCGATGGGCATTTCAAAAATAGGTACCGATAGGCATTTCAGATATAGGTGCCGATAGGCATTTCAGATATAGTTGCCAATTGGCATTTTAAAAATAGGTGTCGATAGGCATTTCAGATATAGAACCCGATAGGCATTTCAAATATAGGTGCCGATAGGCATTCCAGATATGGTTGCCGATAGGCATTTCAAATATAGGTGCGGATAGGCATTTCAGATGGAGTTTCCGATAGGCATTTCAAAAGATGGTGCCGATAGGCATTTCAGATATAGGTGCCGATAGGCATTTCAGATATATCTGCCGATTGGCATTTTAAAAATAGGTGCCGACAGGCATTTTTGATATAGAAGCCGATAGGTATTTCAAATACAGGTGTATATAGGCATTTCAGATATGGTTGCCGATAGGCATTTCAAATATAGGTGCTGATAGTCATTTCAGATGTTGTTTCCGATAGGCATTTCAAAAATAGGTTCCGATAGGCATTTCAATTATAGGTGTAGATAGGCATTTCAGATATACTTTCCGATTGGCATTTTAAAAATAGGTGCCGATAGGCATTTTAGATATAGAAGCCGATAGGCATTTCAAATATAGGCGCCGATAGGCATTCCAGATATGGTCGCCGATAGGCATTTCAAATATAAGTGCTGATAATAATCATTTTAGATGTAGTTTCCGATAGGCATTTCAAAAATAGGTACCGATAGGCATTTCAGATATAGGTGCCGATAGGCATTTCAGATATAGTTGCCAATTGGCATTTTAAAAATAGGTGTCGATAGGCATTTCAGATATAGGTGCCGATAGGCATTTCAGATATAGTTGCCAATTGGCATTTTAAAAATAGGTGTCGATAGGCATTTCAGATATAGGTGCCGATAGGCATTTCAGATATATAAGCCGATAGGCATTTCAGATGTAGTTGCCGATTGGCATTTTAAAAATAGGTGCCGATAGGCATTTTAGATATAAAAGCCGATAGGTATTTCAAATATAGGTGTGGATAGACATTTCAGATATGGTTGCCGATAGGCATTTCAAATATAGGTGCTGATAGTCATTTCAGATGTAGTTTCCGATAGGCAATTCAAAAATAGGTTCCGATAGGCATTTTAGATATAGGTGCCAATAGGCATTTCAGATATACTTACCGATTGGCATTTTAAAAATAGGTGCCGATAGGCATTTCAGATATAGGTGTCGATAGGCTTATCAGATATAGTTGCCGATAGGCATTTAAAATAAAAGTGCCGATAGGCATTTCAAATATAGGTGTCGATCGGCATTTCAGATATAAATGCCGAAAGGCATTTCAGATGTAGGTGCAGATAGGCATTTCTGATGTGGTTGCCGATAGGCATTTCAAATATAGGTGCTGATAGGCATTTCAGATGTAGTTTTCGATAGGCATTTCAAAAATAGGTGCCGATAGGCATTTCAGATATAGGTGCCGATATTCATTTCTGATGTGGTTGCCGATAGGCATTTCAAATATAGGTGCTGATAGGCATTTAAGATGTAGTTTTCGATAGGCATTTCAAAAATAGGTGCCGATAGGCATTTCAGATATAGGTGCCGATAGGCACTTCAGATATAAATGCCGATTGGCATTTTAAAAATAGGTGCCGATAGGCATTTCAGATATAGAAGCCGATAGGCATTTCAAATATAGGCGCCGATAGGCATTCCAGATATTGTTGCCGATAGGCATTTCAAAGATAGGTGCTGATAGGCATTTCAGATGTAGTTTCCGATAGGCATTTCAAAAATAGGTGCCGATAGGCATTTCAGATATAGGTGCCGATAGGCATTTCAGATATAGTTGCCGATTGGCATTTTAAAAATAGGTGCCGATAGGCATTTCAGATATAGAAGCCGATAGGGATTTCAAATATAGGTGTCGATAGGCATTTCAGATATGGTTGCCGATAAGCATTTTAAATATAGGTGCTGATAGGCATTTCAGATGTAGTTTCCGATAGGCATTTAAAAAGTAGCTGTGCCGATAGCCATTTCAGATATAGGTGCCGATAGGCATTTCAGATATAGTAGCCGATTGGCATTTTAAAAATAGGTGTCGATAGGCATTTCAGATATAGAAGCCGATAGGCATTTCAAATATAGGTGCCGATAGGCATTTCAGATATGGTTGCCGATAGGCATTTCAAATATAGGTGCTGATAGGCATTCCGGATGTAGTTTCCGATAGACATTTCAAAAAATGGTGCCGATAGGCATTTCAGATATAAGTGCCGATAGGCATTTCAGATATAGTTGCCGATTGGCATTTTAAAAATAGGTGCCGATAGACATTTCAGATATAGAAGCCGATAGGCATTTCAAATATAGGTGCCGATAGGCATTCCAGATATGGTTGCCGATAGGCATTTCAAATATAGGTGCCGATAGGCATTTTAGATGTAGTTTCCGATAGGCATTTCAAAAATTGATGCCGATAGGCATTTCGGATATAGGTGCCGATAGGCATTTCAGATATAGTTGCCGATTGGCATTTTAAAAACAGGTGCCGATAGGCATTTCAGATATAGAAGCCGATAGGTATATCAAATATAGGTGTCGATAGGCATTTCAGATATGGTTGCCGATAGGCATTTCAAATATAGGAGCAGATAGGCATTTCAGATGTAGTTTTCGAAAGGCATTTCAAAAATATATGCCGATAGGCATTTCAGATATAGGTGCCGATAGGCATTTCAGATATAGTTGCCGATTGGTATTTTAAAAATAGGTGCCGATAGGCATTTCAGATATAGAAGCCGATAGGCATTTCAAATATAGTTGCCGATAGGCATTCCAGATATGGTTGCTGATAGGCATATCAAATATAGGTGCTGATAGTCATTTCAGATGTAGTTTCCGATAGGCATTTCAAAAATAGGTTCCGATAGGCATTTCAGATATAGGTGCCGATAGGCATTTCAGATATACTTACCGATTGGCATTTTAAAAATAGGTGCCGATAGGCATTTTAGATGTAGTTTCCGATAGGCATTTCAAAAATAGGTGCCGGTAGGCATTTCAGATATAGGTGCCGATAGGCATATCAGATATAGTTGCCGATAGGCATCTAAAATATATGTGCCGATAAGCACTTAAAATATAGGTGTCGACCGGCATTTCATATATAAATGCCGAAAGGCATTTCAGATATAGGTGCCGATAGGCATTTCTGATGTGGTTGCCGATAGGCATTTCAAATATAGGTGCTGATAGGCATTTCAGATGTAGTTTTCGATAGGCATTTCAAAAATAGGTGCCGATAGGCATTTCAGATATAGGTGCCGATAGGCACTTCAGATATAGTTGCCGATTGGCATTTTAAAAATAGGTGCCGATAGGCATTTCAGATATAGAAGCCGATAGGTATTTCAAATATAGGTGTCGATAGGCATTTCAGATATGATTGCCGATAGGCATTTCAAATATAGGTGCTGATAGGCATTTCAGATGTAGTTTCCGATAGGCATTTCAAAAATAGGTGCCGATAGGCATTTCAGATATAGGTGCCGATAGGCACTTCAGATATAGTTGCCGATTGGCATTTTAAAAATAGGTGCCGATAGGCATTTCAGATATAGAAGCCGATAGGTATTTCAAATATAGGTGTCGATAGGCATTTCAGATATGATTGCCGATAGGCATTTCAAATATAGGTGCTGATAGGCATTTCAGATGTAGTTTCCGATAGGCATTTCAAAAATAGGTGCCGATAGGCATTTCAGATATAGGTGCCGATAGGCATTTCAGATATAGTTGCCGATTGGCATTTTAAAAATAGGTGCTGATAGGCATTTCAGATATATAAGCCGATAGTCATTTCAGATATATAAGACGATAGGCATTTCAAATATAGGTGCCGATGAGCATTCCAGATATGGTTGCCGATAGGCATTTCAAATATAGGTGCTGATAGGCATTTCAGATGTAGTTTCCGATAGGCATTTCAAAAATTGGTGCCGATAGGCATTTAAGATATAGGTGCCGATAGGCATTTCAAATATAGTTGCCGATTGGCATTTTAAAAATAGGTGTCGATAGGCATTTCAGATATAGAAGCCGATAGGGATTTCAAATATAGGTGTCGATAGCTATTTCAGATATAGTTGCGGATAAGCATTTCAAATAAAGGTGCTGATAGGCATTTCAGATGTAGTTTCAGATAGGCATTTCAAAAATAGGTGCCGATAGGCATTTCAGATATAGGTGCCGATAGGCATTTCAGATATAGTTGCCGATTGGCATTTTAAAAATAGGTGTCGATAGGCATTTCAGATATAGAAGCCGATAGGCATTTCAAATATAGGTGCCGATAGGCATTCCAGATATGGTTGCCGATAGGCATTTCAAATATAGGTGCCGATAGGCATTCCAGATATGGTTGCCGATAGGCATTTTAAATATAGGTGCTGATAGGCATTTCAGATGGAGTTTCCGATAGGCATTTCAAAAATAGGTGCCGATAGGCATTTCAGATATAGGTGCCGATAGGCATTCCAGATATGGTTGCCGATAGGCATTTCAAATATAAGTGCTGATAATCATTTCAGATGTAGTTTTCGATAGGCATTTCAAAAATAGGTACCGATAGGCATTTCAGATATAGGTGCCGATAGGCATTTCAGATATAGTTGCCAATTGGCACTTTAAAAATAGGTGTCTATAGGCATTTCAGATATAGGTGCCGATTGGCATTTCAGATATAGTTGCCGATTGGCATTTTAAAAATAGGTGCCGAAAGGCATTTCAGATATAGAAGCCGATAGGAATTTCAAATATAGGTGTCGATAGGCATTTCAGATATGGTTGCCGATAGGCATTTCAAATATAGGTGCTGATAGGCATTTCAGATGTAGTTTCCGATAGGCATTTCAAAAATAGGTGCCGATAGGCATTTCAGATATATAAGCCGATAGGCAATTCAGATGTAGTTGCCGATTGGCATTTTAAAAATAGGTGCTGATAGGCATTTTAGATATAGAAGCCGATAGGTATTTCAAATATAGGTGTGGATAGGCATTTCAGATATGGTTGCCGACAGGCATTTCAAATATAGGTGCTGATAGTCATTTCAGATGTAGTTTCCGATAGGCATTTCAAAAATAGGTTCCGATAGGCATTTTAGATATAGGTGCCGATAGGCATTTCAGATATACTTACCGATTGGCATTTTAAAAATAGGTGCCGATAGGCATTTTAGATATAGAAGCCGATAGGTATTTCAAATATAGGTGTGGATAGGCATTTCAGATATGGTTGCCGATAGGCATTTCAAATATAGGTGCTGATAGTCATTTCAGATGTAGTTTACGATAGGCATTTCAAAAATAGGTTCCGATAGGCATTTTAGATATAGGTGCCGATAGGCATTTCAGATATACTTAAAGATTGGCATTTCAAAAATAGGTGCCGATAGGCATTTCAGATATAGGTGCCGATAGGCTTATCAGATATAGTTGCCGATAGGCATTTAAAATAAAAGTGCCGATAGGCATTTCAAATATAGGTGTCGACCGGCATTTCAGATATAAATGCCGAAAGGCATTTCAGATATAGGTGCCGATAGGCATTTCTGATGTGGTTGCCGATAGGCATTTCAAATATAGGTGCTGATAGGCATTTCAGATGTAGTTTTCGATAGGCATTTCAAAAATTGGTGCCGATAGGCATTTCAGATATAGGTGCCGATGGGCACTTCAGATATAAATGCCGATTGGCATTTTAAAAATAGGTGCCGATAGGCATTTCAGATATAGTTGCCGATTGGCATTTTAAAAACAGGTGCCGATAGGCATTTCAGATATAGAAGCCGATAGGTATTTCAAATATAGGTGTCGATAGGCATTTCAGATATGGTTGCCGATAGGCTTTTCAAATATAGGAGCAGATAGGCATTTCAGATGTAGTTTCCGAAAGGCATTTCAAAAATATATGCCGATAGGCATTTCAGATATCGGTGCCGATAGGCATTTCAGATATAGTTGCCGATTGGTATTTTAAAAATAGGTGCCGATAGGCATTTCAGATATAGAAGCCGATAGGCATTTCAAATATAGGTGCCGATAGGCATTCCAGATATGGTTGCCGATAGGCATTTCAAATATAAGTGCTGATAATCAATTCAGATGTAGTTTCCGATAGGCATTTCAAAAATATATGCCGATAGGCATTTCAGATATAGTTGCCGATTGGCATTTTAAAAACAGGTGCCGATAGGCATTTCAGATATAGAAGCCGATAGGTATTTCAAATATAGGTGTCGATAGGCATTTCAGATATGGTTGCCGATAGGCTTTTCAAATATAGGAGCAGATAGGCATTTCAGATGTAGTTTCCGAAAGGCATTTCAAAAATATATGCCGATAGGCATTTCAGATATAGGTGCCGATAGGCATTTCAGATATAGTTGCCAATTGGCATTTTAAAAATAGGTGTCGATTGGCATTTCAGATATAGAACCCGATACGCATTTCAAATATAGGTGCCGATAGGCATTCCAGATATGGTTGCCGATAGGCATTTCAAATATAGGTGCTGATAGGCATTTCAGATGGAGTTTCCGATAGGCATTTCAAAAGTTGGTGCCGATAGGCATTTTAGATATAGGTGCCGATAGGCATTTCAGATATAGTTGCCGATTGGCATTTTAAAAATAGGTGCCGATAGGCATTTTAGATATAGAAGCCGATAGGTATTTCAAATTCAGGTGTGGATAGGCATTTCAGATATGGTTGCCGATAGGCATTTCAAATATAGGTGCTGATAGTCATTTCAGATGTTGTTTCCGATAGGCATTTCAAAAATAGGTTCCGATAGGCATTTCAATTATAGGTGTAGATAGGCTTTTCAGATATACTTTCCGATTGGCATTTTAAAAATAGGTGCCGATAGGCATTTTAGATATAGAAGCCGATAGGCATTTCAAATATCGGCGCCGATAGGCATTCCAGATATGGTTGCCGATAGGCATTTCAAATATAAGTGCTGATAATCATTTAAGATGTAGTTTCCGATAGGCATTTCAAAAATAGGTACCGATAGGCATTTCAGATATAGGTGCCGATAGGCATTTTAGATATAGTTGCCAATTGACATTTTAAAAATAGGTGTCGATAGGCATTTCAGATATAGGTGCCGATATGCATTTCAGATATAGAAGCCGATAGGCATTTCAAATATAGGTGCCGATAGGCATTCCAGATATGGTTGCCGATAGGCATTTCAAATATAGGTGCTGATAGGCATTCCCGATGTAGTTTCCGATAGACATTTCAAAAAATGGTGCCGATAGGCATTTCAGATATAGGTGCCGATAGGCATTTCAGATATAGTTACCGATTGGCATTTTAAAAATAGGTGCCGATAGGCATTTCAGATATAGAAGCCGATAGGTATTTCAAATATAGGTGTGGATAGGCATTTCAGATATGGTTGCCGATAGGCATTTCAAATATAGGTGCTGATAGTCATTTCAGATGTAGTTTCCGATAGGCATTTCAAAAATAGGTTCCGATAGGCATTTTAGATATAGGTGCCGATAGGCATTTCAGATATACTTACCGATTGGCATTTTAAAAATAGGTGCCGATAGGCATTTTAGATATAGAAGCCGATAGGTATTTCAAATATATGTGTGGATAGGCATTTCAGATATGGTTGCCGATAGGCATTTCAAATATAGGTGCGGATAGTCATTTCAGATGTAGTTTCCGATAGGCATTTCAAAAATAGGTTCCGATAGGCATTTTAGATATAGGTGCCGATAGGCATTTCAGATATACTTAAAGATTGGCATTTCAAAAATAGGTGCCGATAGGCATTTCAGATATAGGTGCCGATAGGCTTATCAGATATAGTTGCCGATAGGCATTTAAAATAAAAGTGCCGATAGGCATTTCAAATATAGGTGTCGTTTGGCATTTTAAAAATAGGTACCGATAGGCATTTCAGATATAGAAGCCGATAGGGATTTCAAATATAGGTGTCGATAGACATTTCAGATATGGTTGCCGATAGGCATTTCAAATATAGGTGCTGATAGGCATTTTAGATGTAGTTTCCGATAGGCATTTCAAAAATAGGTGCCGATAGGCATTTCAGATATAGGTGCCGATTGGCATTTCAGATATAGTTGCCGATTGGCATTTTAAAAATAGGTGTCGATAGGCATTTCAGATATATAAGCCGATAGGCATTTCAGATGTAGTTGCCGATTGGCATTTTAAAAATAGGTGCCGATTGGCATTTTAGATATAGAAGCCGATAGGTATTTCAAATATAGGTGTGGATAGGCATTTCAGATATGGTTGCCGATAGGCATTTCATATATAGGTGCTGATAGTCATTTCAGATGTAGTTGCCGATTGGCATTTTAAAAATAGGTGCCGATAGGCATTTCAGATATAGAAGCCGATAGGGATTTCAAATATAGGTGTCGATAACTATTTCAGATATGGTTGCCGATAAGCATTTCAAATAAAGGTGCTGATAGGCATTTCAGATGTAGTTTCCGATAGGCATTTCAAAAATAGGTGCCGATAGGCATTTCAGATATAGGTGCCGAAAGGCATTTCAGATATAGTTGCCGATTGGCATTTTAAAAATAGGTGTCGATAGGCATTTCAGATATAGGTGCCGATAGGCATTTCAGATATAGTTGCCAATTGGCATTTTAAAAATAGGATTCGATAGGCATTTCAGATATAGGTGCCGATTGGCATTTCAGATATAGTTGCCGATTGGCATTTTAAAAATGGGTGCCGATAGGCATTTCAGATATATAAGCCGATAGGCATTTCAGATGTAGTTGCCGATTGGCATTTTAAAAATAGGTGCCGATAGGCATTTTAGATATAGAAGCCGATAGGTATTTCAAATATAGGTGTGGATAGGCATTTCAGATATGGTTGCCGATAGGCATTTCAAATATAGGTGCTGATAGTCATTTCAGATGTAGTTTCCGATAGGCATTTCAAAAATAGGTTCCGATAGGCATTTTAGATAGAGGTGCCGATAGGCATTTCAGATATACTTACTGATTGGCATTTTAAAAATATGTGCCGATAGGCATTTTAGATATAGAAGCCGATAGGTATTTCAAATATAGGTGTGGATAGGCATTTCAGATATGGTTGCCGATAGGCATTTCAAATATAGGTGCTGATAGTCATTTCTGATGTAGTTTCCGATAGGCATTTCAAAAATAGGTTCCGATAGGCATTTTAGATATAGGTGCCGATAGGCATTTCAGATATACTTACCGATTGGCATTTTAAAAATAGGTGCCGATAGGCATTTTAGATATAGAAGCCGATAGGTATTTCAAATATAGGTGAGGATAGGCATTTCAGATATGGTTGCCGATAGGCATTTCAAATATAGGTGCTGATAGTCATTTCAGATGTAGTTTCCGATAGGCATTTCAAAACTAGGTTCCGATAGGCATTTTAGATATAGGTGCCGATAGGCATTTCGGATATAGTTGCCAATTGGCATTTTAAAAATAGGTGTCAATAGGCATTTCAGATATAGGTGCCGATTGGCATTTCAGATATAGTTGCCGATTGGCATTTTAAAAATAGGTGCCGATAGGCATTTCAGATATAGAAGCCGATAGGGATTTCAAATATAGGTGTCGATAGGCATTTCAGATATGGTTGCCGATAGGCATTTCAAATATAGGTGCTGATAGGCATTTCAGATGTAGTTTCCGATAGGCATTTCAAAAATAGGTGCCGATAGGCATTTCAGATATAGGTGCCGATTGGCATTTCAGATATAGTTGCCGATTGGCATTTTAAAAATAGGTGCCGATAGGCATTTCAGATATATAAGCCGATAGGCATTTCAGATGTAGTTGCCGATTGGCATTTTAAAAATAGGTGCCGATAGGCATTTCAGATATAGAAGCCGATAGGTAAATTTCAAATATAGGTGTCGATAGGCATTTCAGATATGGTTGCCGATAGGCTTTTCAAATATAGGAGCAGATAGGCATTTCAGATGTAGTTTCCGAAAGGCATTTCAAAAATATATGCCGATAGGCATTTCAGATATAGGTGCCGATAGGCATTTCAGATATAGTTGCCGATTGGTATTTTAAAAATAGGTGCCGATAGGCATTTCAGATATAGAAGCCGATAGGCATTTCAAATATAGGTGCCGATAGGCATTCCAGATATGGTTGCCGATAGGCATTTCAAATATAAGTGCTGATAATCAATTCAGATGACGTTTCCGATAGGCATTTCAAAAATAGGTACCGATAGGCATTTCAGATATAGGTGCCGATAGGCATTTCAGATATAGTTGCCAATTGGCATTTTAAAAATAGGTGTCGATTGGCATTTCAGATATAGAACCCGATACGCATTTCAAATATAGGTGCCGATAGGCATTCCAGATATGGTTGCCGATAGGCATTTCAAATATAGGTGCTGATAGGCATTTCAGATGGAGTTTCCGATAGGCATTTCAAAAGTTGGTGCCGATAGGCATTTTAGATATAGGTGCCGATAGGCATTTCAGATATAGTTGCCGATTGGCATTTTAAAAATAGGTGCCGATAGGCATTTTAGATATAGAAGCCGATAGGTATTTCAAATTCAGGTGTGGATAGGCATTTCAGATATGGTTGCCGATAGGCATTTCAAATATAGGTGCTGATAGTCATTTCAGATGTTGTTTCCGATAGGCATTTCAAAAATAGGTTCCGATAGGCATTTCATTTATAGGTGTAGATAGGCATTTCAGATATACTTTCCGATTGGCATTTTAAAAATAGGTGCCGATAGGCATTTCAGATATAGGTGCCGATAGGCATTTCAGATATAGAAGCCGATAGGCATTTCAAATATAGGTGCCGATAGGCATTCCAGATATGGTTGCCGATAGGCATTTCAAATATAGGTGCTGATAGGCATTCCCGATGTAGTTTCCGTTAGACATTTCAAAAAATGGTGCCGATAGGCATTTCAGATATAGGTGCCGATAGGCATTTCAGATATAGTTACCGATTGGCATTTTAAAAATAGGTGCCGATAGGCATTTCAGATATAGAAGCCGATAGGTATTTCAAATATAGGTGTGGATAGGCATTTCAGATATGGTTGCCGATAGGCATTTCAAATATAGGTGCTGATAGTCATTTCAGATGTAGTTTCCGATAGGCATTTCAAAAATAGGTTCCGATAGGCATTTTAGATATAGGTGCCGATAGGCATTTCAGATATACTTACCGATTGGCATTTTAAAAATAGGTGCCGATAGGCATTTTAGATATAGAAGCCGATAGGTATTTCAAATATATGTGTGGATAGGCATTTCAGATATGGTTGCCGATAGGCATTTCAAATATAGGTGCTGATAGTCATTTCAGATGTAGTTTCCGATAGGCATTTCAAAAATAGGTTCCGATAGGCATTTTAGATATAGGTGCCGATAGGCATTTCAGATATACTTAAAGATTGGCATTTCAAAAATAGGTGCCGATAGGCATTTCAGATATAGGTGCCGATAGGCTTATCAGATATAGTTGCCGATAGGCATTTAAAATAAAAGTGCCGATAGGCATTTCAAATATAGGTGTCGTTTGGCATTTTAAAAATAGGTGCCGATAGGCATTTCAGATATAGAAGCCGATAGGGATTTCAAATATAGGTGTCGATAGACATTTCAGATATGGTTGCCGATAGGCATTTCAAATATAGGTGCTGATAGGCATTTCAGATGTAGTTTCCGATAGGCATTTCAAAAATAGGTGCCGATAGGCATTTCAGATATAGGTGCCGATTGGCATTTCAGATATAGTTGCCGATTGGCATTTTAAAAATAGGTGTCGATAGGCATTTCAGATATATAAGCCGATAGGCATTTCAGATGTAGTTGCCGATTGGCATTTTAAAAATAGGTGCCGATTGGCATTTTAGAAATAGAAGCCGATAGGTATTTCAAATATAGGTGTGGATAGGCATTTCAGATATAGAAGCCGATAGGGATTTCAAATATAGGTGTCGATAGACATTTCAGATATGGTTGCCGATAGGCATTTCATATATAGGTGCTGATAGTCATTTCAGATGTAGTTTCCGATAGGCATTTCAAAAATAGGTTCCGATAGGCATTTTAGATATAGGTGCCGATAGGCATTTCAGATATACTTACCGATTGGCATTTTAAAAATAGGTGCCGATAGGCTTTTTAGATATAGAAGCCGATAGGCATTTCAAATATAGGCGCCGATAGGCATTCCAGATATGGTTGCCGATAGGCATTTCAAATATAGGTGCTGATAGGCATTTCAGATGTAGTTTCCGATAGGCATTTCAAAAATAGGTGCCGATAGGCATTTCAGATATATGTGCCGATTGGCATTTCAGATATAGTTGCCGATTGGCATTTTAAAAATAGGTGCCGATAGGCATTTCAGATATAGAAGCCGATAGGGATTTCAAATATAGGTGTCGATAGCTATTTCAGATATGGTTGCCGATAAGCATTTCAAATAAAGTTGCTGATAGGCATTTCAGATGTAGTTTCCGATAGGCATTTCAAAAATAGGTGCCGATAGGCATTTCAGATATAGGTGCCGATAGGCATTTCAGATATAGTTGCCGATTGGCATTTTAAAAATAGGTGTCGATAGGCATTTCAGATATAGGTGCCGATAGGCATTTCAGATATAGTTGCCAATTGGCATTTTAAAAATAGGTGTCGATAGGCATTTCAGATATAGGTGCCGATTGGCATTTCAGATATAGTTGCCGATTGGCATTTTAAAAATGGGTGCCGATAGGCATTTTAGATATAGAAGCCGATAGGTATTTCAAATATAGGTGTGGATAGGCATTTCAGATATGGTTGCCGATAAGCATTTCAAATAAAGGTGCTGATAGTCATTTCAGATGTAGTTTCCGATAGGCATTTCAAAAATAGGTTCCGATAGGCATTTTAGATAGAGGTGCCGATAGGCATTTCAGATATACTTACCGATTGGCATTTTAAAAATATGTGCCGATAGGCATTTTAGATATAGAAGCCGATAGGTATTTCAAATATAGGTGTGGATAGGCATTTCAGATATGGTTGCCGATAAGCATTTCAAATAAAGGTGCTGATAGTCATTTCAGATGTAGTTTCCGATAGGCATTTCAAAAATAGGTTCCGATAGGCATTTTAGATAGAGGTGCCGATAGGCATTTCAGATATACTTACCGATTGGCATTTTAAAAATAGGTGCCGATAGGCATTTTAGATATAGAAGCCGATAGGTATTTCAAATATAGGTGTGGATAGGCATTTCAGATATGGTTGCCGATAGGCATTTCAAATATAGGTGCTGATAGTCATTTCAGATGTAGTTTCCGATAGGCATTTCAAAACTAGGTTCCGATAGGCATTTTAGATATAGGTGCCGATAGGCATTTCAGATATAGTTGCCAATTGGCATTTTAAAAATAGGTGTCGATAGGCATTTCAGATATAGAAGCCGATAGGGATTTCAAATATAGGTGTCGATAGGCATTTCAGATATGGTTGCCGATAGGCATTTCAAATATAGGTGCTGATAGGCATTTCAGATGTAGTTTCCGATAGGCATTTCAAAAATAGGTGCCGATAGGCATTTCAGATATAGGTGCCGACTGGCATTTCAGATATAGTTGCCGATTGGCATTTTAAAAATAGGTGCCGATAGGCATTTCAGATATATAAGCCGATAGGCATTTCAGATGTAGTTGCCGATTGGCATTTTAAAAATAGGTGCCGATAGGCATTTCAGATATAGAAGCCGATAGGGATTTCAAATATAGGTGTCGATAGGCATTTCAGATATGGTTGCCGATAGGCTTTTCAAATATAGGAGCAGATAGGCATTTCAGATGTAGTTTCCGAAAGGCATTTCGAAAATATATGCCGATAGGCATTTCAGATATAGGTGCCGATAGGCATTTCAGATATAGTTGCCGATTGGTATTTTAAAAATAGGTGCCGATAGGCATTTCAGATATAGAAGCCGATAGGCATTTCAAATATAGGTGCCGATAGGCATTCCAGATATGGTTGCCGATAGGCATTTCAAATATAAGTGCTGATAATCAATTCAGATGTAGTTTCCGATAGGCATTTCAAAAATAGGTACCGATAGGCATTTCAGATATAGGTGCCGATAGGCATTTCAGATATAGTTGCCAATTGGCATTTTAAAAATAGGTGTCGATTGGCATTTCAGATATAGAACCCGATACGCATTTCAAATATAGGTGCCGATAGGCATTCCAGATATGGTTGCCGATAGGCATTTCAAATATAGGTGCTGATAGGCATTTCAGATGGAGTTTCCGATAGGCATTTCAAAAGTTGGTGCCGATAGGCATTTTAGATATAGGTGCCGATAGGCATTTCAGATATAGTTGCCGATTGGCATTTTAAAAATAGGTGCCGATAGGCATTTTAGATATAGAAGCCGATAGGTATTTCAAATTCAGTTGTGGATAGGCATTTCAGATATGGTTGCCGATAGGCATTTCAAATATAGGTGCTGATAGTCATTTCAGATGTTGTTTCCGATAGGCATTTCAAAAATAGGTTCCGATAGGCATTTCAATTATAGGTGTAGATAGGCATTTCAGATATACTTTCCGATTGGCATTTTAAAAATAGGTGCCGATAGGCATTTTAGATATAGAAGCCGATAGGCATTTCAAATATCGGCGCCGATAGGCATTCCAGATATGGTTGCCGATAGGCATTTCAAATATAAGTGCTGATAATCATTTAAGATGTAGTTTCCGATAGGCATTTCAAAAATAGGTACCGATAGGCATTTCAGATATAGGTGCCGATAGGCATTTCAGATATAGTTGCCAATTGACATTTTAAAAATAGGTGTCGATAGGCATTTCAGATATAGGTGCCGATAGGCATTTCAGATATAGAAGCCGATAGGCATTTCAAATATAGGTGCCGATAGGCATTCCAGATATGGTTGCCGATAGGCATTTCAAATATAGGTGCTGATAGGCATTCCCGATGTAGTTTCCGATAGACATTTCAAAAAATGGTGCCGATAGGCATTTCAGATATAGGTGCCGATAGGCATTTCAGATATAGTTACCGATTGGCATTTTAAAAATAGGTGCCGATAGGCATTTCAGATATAGAAGCCGATAGGTATTTCAAATATAGATGTCGATAGGCATTTCAGATATGGTTGCCGATAGGCATTTCAAATATAGGTGCTGATAGGCATTTCAGATGTAGTTTCCGATAGGCATTTCAAAAATATGTGCCGATAGGCATTTCAGATATAGGTGCCGATAGGCATTTCAGATATAGTTGCCGATTGGCATTTCAGATATAGTTGCCGATTGGCATTTTAAAAATAGGTGCCGATAGGCATTTCAGATATAGAAGCCGATAGGGATTTCAAATATAGGTGTCGATAGCTATATCAGATATGGTTGCCGATAAGCATTTCAAATAAAGGTGCTGATAGACATTTCAGATGTAGTTTCCGATAGGCATTTCAAAAATAGGTGCCGATAGGCATTTCAAATATAGGTGCCGATAGGCATTTCAGATATAGTTGCCGATTGGCATTTTAAAAATAGGTGTCGATAGGCATTTCAGATATAGAAGCCGATGGGCATTTCAAATATAGGTGCCGATAGGTATTCCAGATATGGTTGCCGATAGGCATTTCAAATATAGGTGCCGATAGGCATTCCAGATATGGTTGCCGATAGGCATTTCAAATATAAGTGCTGATAATCATTTCAGATTTAGTTTCCGATAGGCATTTCAAAAATAGGTACCGATAGGCATTTCAGATATAGGTGCCGATAGGCATTTCAGATATAGTTGCCAATTGGCATTTTAAAAATAGGTGTCGATAGGCATTTCAGATATAGGTGCCGATAGGCATTTCAGATATAGTTGCCAATTGGCATTTTAAAAATAGGTGTCGATAGGCATTTCAGATATAGGTGCCGATTGGCATTTCAGATATAGTTGATGATTGGCATTTCAGATATAGTTGCCGATTGGCATTTTAAAAATAGGTGCCGATAAGCATTTCAGATATATAAGCCGATAGGCATTTCAGATGTAGTTGCCGATTGGCATTTTAAAAATAGGTGCCGATAGGCATTTCAGATATAGAAGCCGATAGGTATTTCAAATATAGGTGTCGATAGGCATTTCAGATATAGGTGCCGATTGGCATTTCAGATATAGTTGATGATTGGCATTTCAGATATAGTTGCCGATTGGCATTTTAAAAATAGGTGCCGATAGGCATTTCAGATATAGAAGCCGATAGGTATTTCAAATATAGGTGTGGATAGGCATTTCAGATATGGTTGCCGATAGGCATTTCAAATATAGGTGCTGATAGTCATTTCAGATGTAGTTTCCGATAGGCATTTCAAAAATAGGTTCCGATAGGCATTTCAGATATAGGTGCCGATAGGCATTTCAGATATACTTACCGATTGGCATTTTAAAAATAGGTGCCGATAGGCATTTTAGATGTAGTTTCCGATAGGCATTTCAAAAATAGGTGCCGATAGGCATTTCAGATATAGGTGCCGATAGGCATATCAGATATAGCTGCCGATAGGCATCTAAAATATATGTGCCGATAAGCTTTTAAAATATAGGTGTCGACCGGCATTTCAGATATAAATGCCGAAAGGCATTTCAGATATAGGTGCCGATAGGCATTTCTGATGTGGTTGCCGATAGGCATTTCAAATATAGGTGCTGATAGGCATTTCAGATGTAGTTTTCGATAGGCATTTCAAAAATAGGTGCCGATAGGCATTTCAGATATAGGTGCCGATAGGCACTTCAGATATAGTTGCCGATTGGCATTTTAAAAATAGGCGCCGATAGGTATTTCAGATATAGAAGCCGATAGGCATTTCAAATATAGGCGCCGATAGGCATTTCAGATATAGGTGCCGATAGGCATTCCAGATATGGTTGCCGATAGGCATTTCAAATATAGGTGCTGATAGGCATTTCAGATGTAGTTTCCGATAGGCATTTCAAAAATTGGTGCCGATAGGCATTTCAGATATAGGTGCCGATAGGCATTTCAGATATAGTTGCCGATTGGCATTTTAAAAATAGGTGCCGATAGGCATTTCAGATATAGAAGCCGATAGGTATTTCAAATATAGGTGTCGATAGGCATTTCAGATATGATTGCCGATAGGCATTTCAAATATAGGTGCTGATAGGCATTTCAGATGTAGTTTCCGATAGGCATTTCAAAAATAGGTGCCGATAGGCATTTCAGATATAGGTGCCGATAGGCATTTCAGATATAGTTGCCGATTGGCATTTTAAAAATAGGTGCTGATAGGCATTTCAGATACATAAGCCGATAGTCATTTCAGATATATAAGCCGATAGGCATTTCAAATATAGGTGCCGATGAGCATTCCAGATATGGTTGCCGATAGGCATTTCAAATATAGGTGCTGATAGGCATTTCAGATGTAGTTTCCGATAGGCATTTCAAAAATTGGTGCCGATAGGCATTTCAGATATAGGTGCCGATAGGCATTTCAAATATAGTTGCCGATTGGCATTTTAAAAATAGGTGCCGATAGGCATTTCAGATATAGAAGCCGATAGGGATTTCAAATATAGGTGTCGATAGCTATTTCAGATATGGTTGCCGATAAGCATTTCAAATAAAGGTGCTGATAGGCATTTCAGATGTAGTTTCAGATAGGCATTTCAAAAATAGGTGCCGATAGGCATTTCAGATATAGGTGCCGATAGGCATTTCAGATATAGTTGCCGATTGGCATTTTAAAAATAGGTGTCGATAGGCATTTCAGATATAGAAGCCGATAGGCATTTCAAATATAGGTGCCGATAGGCATTCCAGATATGGTTGCCGATAGGCATTTCAAATATAGGTGCCGATAGGCATTCCAGATATGGTTGCCGATAGGCATTTCAAATATAGGTGCTGATAGGCATTTCAGATGGAGTTTCCGAGAGGCATTTCAAAAATAGGTGCCGATAGGCATTTCAGATATAGGTGCCGATAGGCATTTCAGATATAGTTGCCGATTGGTATTTTAAAAATAGGTGCCGATAGGCATTTCAGATATAGAAGCCGATAGGCATTTCAAATATAGGTGCCGATAGGCATTCCAGATATGGTTGCCGATAGGCATTTCAAATATAAGTGCTGATAATCATTTCAGATGTAGTTTTCGATAGGCATTTCAAAAATAGGTACCGATAGGCATTTCAGATATAGGTGCCGATAGGCATTAGTAGTATATTTATGAGAGAGCAGTGCCCCTCCGGCCCTCCAGTTAAGCTCCTCCCACTTGGGATAGAACTTGCTGTGAAAACTTGCTCGCATGTTGAAATATGGTAGTCGTTACGTCTGCGACGTTTGTTTGGTCTTATTCCTCCACTTTTCGCGTAAAGGGAGGGGGGTACGCTTATAAGCCGCCGCCACCGACTTCACTGGTTGTTTTTTTTCCATAAAAATATGGCCGCTTTGAAAACGTGACGTAAGAAAGGTTCGAGCCACCCGCCGCCGCCGCCCGCACTCACAACACACGCAGAGAGAGATACACACACACACACACCAACACACACACACACACACACACACACACACAGCAGACAGACACCAAAGAGACACCAAACAGACACCAAACAGACACCAAAGAGACACCAAACAGACACCAAACAGACACCAAAGAGACACCAAAGAGACACCAAAGAGACACCAAAGAGACACCAAAGAGACACCAAACAGACACCAAACAGACACCAAACAGACACCAAACAGACACCAAACAGACACCAAAGAGACACCAAAGAGACACCAAAAAGACGCCAAAAACACACACGCAACTCTGAAATATAAAAGTATTTTTTTAAATTTTAATAAAAACAATTAAAATATGTTTTAAAATATTTATTAACCCTAGAAAGATAACCTACGTCGCAGAGGCGCCTGCGTGGTAAACACATTGCTATCTCTTTTTATTCAGCGCATGTATTAACTTATCCTTCTCAGCCAACTCAGTCGTTGGCATAACCTGTCGCGGGACGGTAGTTTCTATGCAGTAAGTACCATACTTTTGTAGTTATGACTAGTTCATGTGCTCGCGAGGCGTATGATTATCTTTTGTGTAACTTTTAGTGTTACTCAATATTTTTTATAGATGGCCAATGACCATGTTTTATGGTATATTGAACATCGCATTTATCAATTCATATGTCATTTACTGTCATAATGTTCTTTCAAAACATGATAAGCCCATGAATCGAAGAGAATACATGAAAAAACTCAGTACTCAGCTGACTACACCGTGGATGACGCAAAGACTAGAAGCTCCCACTTTGCCAAGGCATGTGCGGAGCAACATTGAAAATATTCTCCCAAGATCTACTGCACTGGCTCCCACAGATGACGAAGAAGAACCTCCAGCCAAAAAAAGGCGTTACTGCAGCTACTGCACGTATAAAAAAAAAAGAATGTCAAAGATGACCTGCGCCAAATGCAAAAAGACAGTTTGTGGCGAACACAAGAATGACGTTTGCTATGACTGTCTCTAAACCAAAATATTATGGTATTACATTTTTTTTAGTCTGATAACATTATCCGTCTATTATTTTGTAAGAAAAATATTTTTTTTGGTGATAATTTAAGGTATTTGTTCCTATAAACCGAAGACTTAGTTTTTGTTAATTTTTCAAAAAGCTCTAGTCATTTAAGTTGAAAATTATTTAAAATATATAAATTTCTAATATAAATGCATTTTATTTTTAAAACTATTCCGTCCTTTTAACATTTCTAAATTAGTTAAAATAAATATAAATTATTGGCATAAAATAGACACATTAGAAAAACCTGCGCCTATGAAGCGTATGGTTATCCTTTACGTACTTTATCATATGGTTATCTTTCTAGGGTTAAAAGAGAAGCAGTACAATGTTAATAATTGCTTAAAATCTAACTCTGAAATATAAAAGTATTTTTTTTAATTTTAATAAAAACAATTAAAATATGTTTTAAAATATTTATTTAAAGAGAAGCAGTACAATGTTAATAATTGCTTAAAATCTAAATCTGAAATATAAAAGTATTTTTTTTAATTTTAATAAAACAATTAAAATACATTTTAAAATATTTATTAAAAGAGAAGCAGTACAAATGTTAATAATTGTTTAAAATCTAAGATTCAGTCAATATCGTTAGGTATAAAGAAATCGTTGACGCTTATCTAAATACATATTATAAAATAATTTCACTGTATTTGAATGGGAAACGTACGAACGCAATAGACTATCAACAATGTTCTTCAGCTCCAACAGACTTTCCCATTCACTTTTTGATATTATCAAAGAAATGCAAGTATTTGATCTCTTAAATTTTAAATGTTTAATTTTCTTTAAATAAACTTCTTTAATTTCCACATCTCCGCCGATCACTGAATAAAAACCTTTGTGAGCGTCATCGTTAAAATACTTATTTATATGATTACACAACAACATTAGAGCAAACCAATCTATTTGATCGATAAAAATACTACACCTCGATTTCACATCTCTCAGTTCGAGTTTAGCTTGAAAATCTTGAGGAGAAGAAGAAGAAGAAGCGGGTAACCAACCAACGTTTATGTATTTAGTTCGTTTCTCATCAAAGAAAAAAATGTTTTGCACTAACAGTTTTGTTTCCGAAGGTTTTGTTGTTGCTGTTGTCACATGCTGAACAGACGCTGATGATGGTGATGACGCTGTTGTAGCAGCACTTCTAAAGTCGATCTCGCGCACTAACGGAAACTCTACAATGTCTTCACCCCTAGGCTCCTCCACTTCTCCCTCGTTCGTGTTCATCCGCACGATGCTGTTGTTGTTGTTGTCATTAGAGCAAAACTGGAATATATTAGGAGTAGCCATGTGTGTGTGTTGCTTCAACATTGTACGCTTACTGAGAGAGAGAGATACCGGTCTGTTTTCTTTTCAAAAGCGCTCTAAAACAGTCTTCTTCTTCTTCTTGTTCTTGTTTTTGTTGTTGTTAACCCCCACCAATTTAGAGTCTCTGACGCGGTCACCGACGGCGATGTCGTCTCTTAATTCTCTTCTTATGAAATCATCCGTGTCCGTGACTTTGTCTTCTGGCTCAATTTTTAAATTTTGTTGTAGTTTTTGCACGAGACAGTAGATGTCTTTTTGTAAATTTACATCAGTCTTCAAAAGTTTCAACCGTACCAAACAGGTGTATATTTTGTTGTAGAGATTGTCCAAGGTTTGTTTATCGGTGACGTGGAGCAAAAAGACCTTTATGCAATGTGTATTTTTGATAAACACAGTGAAAACTATACGACTGTCGTCTAAAACAAATCGCACGTGACGAGGATCCATTTTTAAAAATCTTATACCCTCATTCCAGGGAATGGTTGTTTGCTGTACAACGTTATTTTTATCGAAAGTGAATCCCCATTCTTCTAGTTTTCGTTTCTCGTCTGCAGTGAGATTTGAAAAACGTCTGCTCTGATTGAACAACTCTACGCCGAGAATTTCTTCTAGAGTAGTCGTCGGTGAGCAGCTTGGCACGAAACCAACACTCCAAAGATTATTATCAACACCGCCAACACAGTCATAATCACTTGTACTTTGCATTTTTTGTTAAAGACTGAATAATTTAAAAATAACTTTGTCTTATATACATTATTCAAATCCTCACTCCCCCACCATAATGTTTGCACAGCAACCGTCTTTGTTTTATTTGTTTAGATATTTTTGCAGCTTGAGTACATTTTTGTGCGCGCAATTGTTATTAAAAAAATGTTACGTTTGAACGCAGATTACACACGATTTTATTATTAATTAACGAATTATTATTAATTTAAAAAAAAAAAACATTTTACTACCCTATACTAGACAATTTATGAAAAAAAAAAAAAAACAATTTTTTGAGCCCATCATTACAGTGGAATAAATTTCCCTACCTTTGCCGCCGCCTCCAGTATCAAATCCGGAAATTCTTTTCCGTATGTCCTCAGTTTTAAGACGTTTTTATATGCGCAGTTGCTATCAAATTCTGTATTATTGTGCAGTTCGCACATGATTTCATTTTCAATTGAGTGTGGCGGCAAGGGTAATATTTTTAATGCGGGGCATTTTGAATCTAAATCTACATAAAGTAAATCAGGCCCGTTCTTTTTTAGAAATCTTTGTTTTTGGAGTCCTTTAACTAAAATTAGAGATGAACCTTTAAACATCTTTGTCAGTTGTTTATTTAGTTCACGATAGTTAATGTTGCCATAGTTCCAGTCGAGACCGTTTATTCTACTTTTATTGTAAGCATTCTGTTTTCTATACTTTTCATCGAGGCAGCGTTTCTCGTACGGCGGCTCAAACACAATACATTGTGGTATACTGCCACTAAACAGTTCACAATAGGCCAATTCCTTTGCAAAATATTCATGCTCGTTACCGACAACGAATTGAATATCGCACACTGCAATTTTTAATGCCATATTGCTTTTTTAACGTTTAAAATGTTTTATAAATTTTATAAATTTTTAGAGTACACACTCACTATTGTTGAATAAATTTAACTATTAACTTCAGCTTGAAGAGAGACGCTTTTTATAGCATAATTTTTTTGATGTTGGGGAGAGAATTGTAGGAAGTATTTTAGTTTTGCATAAACAAAAAGATGCAATTTGATGGTAAACAACTTTACGTCATATAAAATCAAGGTTTGTTTGTGAGACTGAATTAAAGGTAGTTGTCGTGAGATTAATGCACACCGTCAGAAAACTTCCTGATAACCATAATATGACTGCATGATCATTTTTTAATAGTGCATTGTTTACAGTGTGGGATTAAGGACAACGCGGGGGTCTGTAGCAAATTCTGTCAAGGGGCTTTTGGTTTTGCTTTAGGTTCTCAAGTTTAGGATATTAAACAGAACAAAACTGTTACAAATGAACTTTTCTGGATTTAATATAAGACAAAAAAAAAATAGAGATAATACTTTCAAAATAGACTTCTTTAAGCAAATCATGCTTTCTATATTCAACAAAGTGTGTGTGAGAGAGAGAGAGAGAGAGAGATGATTAAGGCGTTCTTGAATCCACCATGTTTTCTAATTCATTTTAATGTTCGTGACTGCAAAATTTATTGTATTGAATAATGAGTAATAAAAAATAATAAGGTCCCCCAAAATTCGCGATGTCCATATCATTTGCTACTCTTGCTATATGGCTAATCCGACACTGATTACATATAAATGCTGTTGTTCATTCTTATGCAAAATTTTAAAAAATTGCATAGACGTGCCTGCCTTGAAAGTCTCTGTGTAAATCTAAAGTGCAATGTACGTAAATTATCTTGCTAATCTGAGCTGCATCGCTTTGTTTGAAATCGTTCTTTGTTTATCAATAACTACATATATCTCAAATTTTAAAAAATTGCATAGACGTGCCTGCCTTGAAAGTCTCTGTGTAAATCTAAAGTGCAATGTACGTGAATTATCTTGCTAATCTGAGCTGCATCGCTTTGTTTGAAATCGTTCTTTGTTTATCAATAACTATATCTGGGGTAAGTGGGTAAAAAGTCATATGTTCACTTTGGAAGATTTTACAGGTGAGCACTTTTTAATTTTTAAGGCATATATTACTTTTTTTTAAACTGTGGGATATTTGTATATGTGATATGGGTAAATATTATACTGGTTAACATTAAAAAATGAAAATTAACTACGATTAAAATGATTTTTGTGGATAATAATTAATTATGACTTTATGCTCAATTTTCTTTGGGCGAGTAAAATGTTATAACTTGACTTATCTAGTTTTACCTGTGTTAGTATTTTCAAAATAGTTCGCGTTTTAATTGTGTAAAAGGTCTCTAATCGAGTTATGACTGTAATCACAGAAAAAAAGAAACGAGGAAAAAAGCATAAGTAGATTTAATGCCTTATGCACGAACTGACACTAAATCCATACATATGAACATCAAATTGATTAAGTCAAATTGTTACTTTAAGCACGAGCACAAAAAACTAAAATAAGTACGGTAATAACGTCACATTTCGACTTATGATTTGGTGGAGTTTGGCATTTGTAGTTTATTGACACATATGATTTTATGTATAAAAAAAAACGTTGGTAAGAAAGTGGTTTACACTTATGATCTTTTACCCGAATAACTATTTGATTTCTGGAAATTTATAGGTCTAATAAAGACATATTTAAAAAATTACGACATATGACCTTTTACTCGCCTACCCCAGATATATATCTCAAATTTAAAAAAATTGCATAGACGTGCCTACCTTGAAAGTCTCTGTGTAAATCTAAAGTGCAATGTACGTAATTTGCCTTGGTAATCTGAGTTGCAAAGCTTTGTTTGAAATACTCCTTTTTTCCGACTTGTAATGTTGAAAGTTGAGTTCTTTGTTTATTAACGACTATATATATCTCAAGTGATTTAAACATCACAGTTCTCTCTTGTACGTGTTCGTAAATGGAGATAATTTTACACAACTCCACACAGTTCGGTATTATAACAATTTTGGTTAATTTGAAAGTGATACAGTGCGCAGATGTTGATGTAAATACATTTCATATCGTTCGAGTGACATTTAATTCAAAAAATTCTTTAACAATTACTTTAAAATATAATTGTACTGAATTTCAAGTTGAACATATATTTCACGACCAGACAGATCACGAACTTTTCACTATAGACCCCTCGTCGACAAAATATCTCGAAGTGTGTGTTTCAAATCAGCAGAGAACTCAAAATTTTTACTTTAAACGAAAATTGCATCATTTTGTCGAAATTTCATCGGTTGAAGAGGAAATTCAACACTATAAACGTGAAGTGTACGAGTCAAATTTACTGTTGAGTCAAAAATATTTATACAACTACATATCAATCCACAAAAAAGTAAATATCGAGAGGGCTTATAAGGTAAAACATTTTTTATTTTAATAATTTTGTTTACATGCATGCAGTGCACGGTTTATATGTATGTACATTTTTTTAATTATTACTTTTGTTTTTGCAGATGGACAAATTCAATAAGATTGGAAACTGTGAAAGTAACACCGATCATAATGAACAATTTCGTAAAATTAGCGATCTAATCATCAACAAAAAATACGAAATCAAAAAAATCCATACAATGAATACGAAATACGGACCCAAAATAATAATAAATCTTTCGGAAGAGAATGGTGTATTTTTCTTACCAGCCAGATTCCAGAAAATGAGCAATACTGAAAAAGAGGAATTGATGAAAATGAAAAACATATCATTTATATACAAGGGTGAAAAGATCATTGGAAAATATAATAATAAGACATCGATAGTAAATTTTTTAGAAAATGATCAAGAAGAAGAATGTGTAGAGGAATCGGATGAGAACGAAGATGAAGAAGAACCAAAAAAGAAAAAAAAGAAAACTTCCACCCCCACAACCGCCAACGTCTAATTTTTCTTCTTCTTCTTTGTTTTTGCAGATGGACAAATTCAATAAGATTGGAAACTGTGAAAGTAACACCGATCATAATGAACAATTTCGTAAAATTAGCGATCTAATCATCAACAAAAAATACGAAATCAAAAAAATCCATACAATGAATACGAAATACGGACCCAAAATAATAATAAATCTTTCGGAAGAGAATGGTGTATTTTTCTTACCAGCCCGATTCCAGAAAATGAGCAATACTGAAAAAGAGGAATTGATGAAAATGAAAAACATATCATTTATATACAAGGGTGAAAAGATCATTGGAAAATATAATAATAAGACATCGATAGTAAATTTTTTAGAAAATGATCAAGAAGAAGAATGTGTAGAGGAATCGGATGAGAACGAAGATGAAGAAGAACCAAAAAAGGAAACTTCCACCCCCACAACCGCCTTTTCAGAACCTACTAGAGAGAGAGATGTTATCTAAATGTACCTATAATAAATACTGTGTATTATTGCGCTCTCATAGATTATGATAATGTAATATATTTTTTAATAAAGACAGATTGAAAAATAAATACTCAAAAATGTTTACGTGTAGTGTATGCAATAAGGTTTTCACAAAGCGGAGATATAGACAGAAACATCTTAAAATTCATGACAAAACCGAAATTTCGGAGTGTATTGTATGTGGTGAATATTTTAAAAGAACCGATAACATGAAACGTCATTTGGCAAGGGCGCATTCTATAAAAAAACGTGTAGTTTCTAAAGAAGATAACATTTCTCAAATGGACTATGAGGGTGTTGCATCTACTAGTAAACGGGTCAGCAGTAGTGAACGTGAAAGTGGGTCAGTGAAACGAGTTAGAAACGAACAATTATGTGAAGTCTGCGGTATTCTGGTACCCTCTAAAGGGTTGCTCGGACACAGAAACAGCACTTTACATAAAGAAAACTCGTTTATGACTCTTCGCAAAACATAGAAGTTTGCAAGTCAGCCTTTAAAAAACGTATTTGTTCGTATAAAATTAATAATAACAACAAGTCAAATTTAGATGTAAAGCTCTTTTTACAATCGGTCAAATCCGACATACTCGACTTGCTTGTGCTCTGTTTGGAGCGTCATATAGCTTTAAAATTCAATTTAGAACTATTTGCAGACTTCTATAAGATGAAGCAGAACAACGATGCGATGATGTACGAACTGAAATCGTTTAATTCAAAAAGCCTAGTGCTTACTCAGGGCAGTGATCCGCCTACTGTCTATGATGAAATGGCTGTTAAGATTGTAAAGAAAACAGAAGAATTTCAGGAGGTTCAAAGCGGTTGGGCGATAGGGCAGATACGCTATATAGAATTAAACATAAGTAAGTACAATCCATTGCGCGGTTCCAGCTTCATAGAACTGCCTTGGAAAATTCTCAAAAAGCAAGCCGTGGTGAATGTTGAAAACGACGATAACGCCTGCTTTGCTTGGAGTTTAATGGCTGCGTTATACCCAGTGAAAAATAATCCACATCGCACAGCATCGTATGCGCATTACGATACGGTGTTAAATTTTAAAAACATAAACTTTCCACTGAGAATTAAAGATGTGTGCAAGTTTGAGAGACAAAATCTTAGTATAAGCGTAAATGTATATGGATTGAATGAAAACAATGAATTAATTATCTTATATATCACTAATAATAGAAAATTTAATCATGTGAATGTATTGTATTTATGTAATGATGAAGGTAAGACGCACTATGCATGGATTAAACACCTATCGCGTTTAATTAGCAGTCAGTTGACCGCGCACAATGGCCAAATCTATCTATGCGATGGGTGTTTGATTTCATTTCCCAATATGTTTAAGCTGCAAAGACACCAGGAGCAGGATTGCGGTAGGGTTCGTGTATCTTTGCCTACAGCTGACATTGTGATGGATCGTCTGGGCAGGTGCGTACCAGGTAACATAGTTCAATTTAAAAATTATGAAAGAACAATGACAGTTCCATTCGTTATTTATTGTGATTCAGAGAGTTATTTGGAGCCGATTCTCGGCTGTACGCCCGATTCATCTAAATCATACGTTCAGTCGTTGCAAAAACATACACCCTACAGCTTTGGTTACTACATAAAGTGTTCCTATGACGACGCATTGTCTACATACCGTTTCGTTCGAAACAGTCGTTGCGTAGAAGAATTCATAGATATGCTAGTGGCCGACGTCCGACGACTGGCTAAAATATCACAGACGGTGGTGCCAATGCGTCGTCTGGAAGCCGACGAGCGTCAACAAATCTATTCGGCCACAGTCTGCAACATATGCGGTGATAAATTCACCGAAAATGACGTTTGTGGGAAGAAAAATGTTGTTTTAGATCACAATCACCTGACGGGCGAGCCCAACGGATTGACTCATAACGCGTGTAATATAAATTATAAGGTTCCCAAGTTTGTACCGATATTTTTCCATAATCTAGACTATGACGTTCATTTGTTTATTGTCAAGTTGGCTGAGAAATACAAGCGAATCTCCGCAATTCCATTGACCAAGGAAAAGTACATTTCATTGTCAGTCAAAATTCCTATTGATGACGAGAACGAGGACGACGACGACGACAACGACTGCGGCGACGGCGATGACAAAAACGTTGACGATTGTGATGAAGACACTAAAAATAAAAGAACCGTAGAGTTGAGATTTCTAGATTCTTTTAGATTTCTCTCGTGTAGTATTGACAAAATTGCAAAGACTCTAGCCGACGACGAGTGTTTGGAAATGCGTAAACTCTTTACTTGCGATGAACATTTCAAATTGTTGAGACGCAAAGGGCACTTTCCCTACAGCTATGTAGATTCACTGGCAAAACTCGACGAGACTAACTTGCCAAACAGTAAAGAGTTTGCAAACAACATCAACCGCGATCAGGTTAGTGAAAATTATCAACACGCTCTCAACGTTTGGCAAACATTTAACTGCACCACACTTGGACACTATAGTGACATTTATCTAAAGACGGACGTGATGATTTTGGTGGACGCCTTTGAAAAATTTAGATACGCTACAAAATCCCATTACGGGCTTGATCCAGCACATTACTTTACATTGCCGGGGTTAAGCTGGGACTGTATGTTAAAATTTACTCGCATAAATCTCGAATTGATAACAAATATCGACATGCTCCATTTTATTAAACACGGACTTAGAGGGGGGATCAGTCAGTGCTCTATGCGCTATTGTGAAGCTAATCACAAATATATGCAAACATATGATAAAAAAAAACCTTCGTCTTACATTGTATACTTGGATTGTAATAATCAGTATGGGTGGAGCTTGTCTCAAGCTATACCCTATGGCGGCTTTCAATGGCTGCCCGAAAGCGAAACTGAACATTTCGACTTTGAAAGCATAGCATTAGACGCAGACGAAGGTTGTTTTTTAGAAGTGGACTTACAATACCCTGAAAGTTTACACGACCTACACAAAGACTTGCCGTTTTGCGCTCAGCAGGAAGTGCCACCCGGTTCAAAATCTAAACAAACTAAACTTTTAGCTACGGTGACTGATAAACACAAATACATTTTACACTATAGAAACTTGCAACAGTGCGTACGACACGGCTTACGCGTTACAAAAATACACCGCGTGTTGACATTTAAACAACGCAACTTTTTGAAACCCTATATCGACACCAACACCGATCTCCGCAAGCTGGCCACCTCTGATTTTGAAAAGGACATGTACAAACTCTTCAACAATGCCATTTTTGGTAAGAGCGTTGAAAGCGTCGAGAAGCGCATCGATATTAAACTAATTAGCCAGTGGAAAAGTAGCGGTAAAAACTTGGATGCAGAAACGCTAATCAGTCGACCGAATTTTCATTCAATCAGTGTATTTAATGAGAATTTTGTCGCTATACAACTGAGACGTCTTTGTGTCAAGTATGATAAACCAAATTATATAGGTCTAGCCGTACTTGACATTTCAAAAACAATAATGTATGATTTTTTGTATGCTTACATGAAACCGAAATATGGTGATAGTGTCCGCCTGTGCTACACGGACACAGATTCGTTCTTGTTTGAAGTTTTTACAGAGGATTTTTACGGTGACATCAAGGATGACTTGCGCGAGCGGTTCGACACCTCCAATTTTCCAGTGGACAATCCTTACGCTCTACCGTTGGTGAATAAAAAAGTCTTGGGAAAATTTAAATTTGAAGTTACAGATAACATTAAGAAATTTGTCGGATTGCGATCGAAATTGTACGCATATTTGACAGACAAGACTTGTGCTAACGGTACCGACGTCGCAACCACCACCACCCATGCTGAATGTTGTAATCATTCGACGTGCGACTATGATGAAAATGCACAGGGAAGTTGCTTTAAGAAAAGCAAAGGAGTTAAAAAGGATGTCGTCGCCGCGTTCAAGTTTCGTGATTATTTACGGTGCTTACATAGTAAAAATAGTCTAATGTGTAAAATGTGCGTGTTCAAATCGATCAAACATGAGGTTTATACTCAACAAATCAATAAGATCGGTTTGAGCGCGCACGATGATAAGCGTTTTCTAATTTCGGGAACGCACGATACTCTGCCCTGGGGACATTATAAAATTAAAAAGTAATATTTTCTATTGTATTCTATTGTTTTATATTAATTCTAAGTTTATTAAAATATTGTATTCATTAATATATATAATAAATGCTATTTTTAATTTGAAAAAAAAACTCTCTCTTGTTTTTTCTTTGAATTTTCAGATTGATTAAATTGAAGGGACTCGAACCCTGCAGACGTTCTTTACATTAAAAGTTCAACGATCTTCCAACTGAGCTATGTAGGCTGCACGCAATGGTGACTAGACTAAAAGGGGTGGTGAAAAGAGTATAAATATAAGGCACGAGTACTTAGTATTGTCAGTGTAGTGTTCTTTTCACTAAAGTGAAAACGGTGAATAATTGCTTAGCAGCAGCATTTAACGTGAGCAGAGAGAGAGAGAGAGAGAGAGGAAATTATATTTATTTTTTAATCAATTTTGTGGAAAAGTTTGCTTTTGCAAAGAAGTTGGGATAAATAGAAAAAAAAACACTTTTCTCTTTTTTTCAAACAAAATAAATTTAGTGAGTGTGGCACACTCTACTCTTAATCCTTAAAAGCACAATGAATATTTTATTGTTATTAGTACTGGTGTTGTATTCGAATGTCTATGCAGATAAGAATGAATACGTGTTTGACTATCTAAATAAGTATGGTTTTGTAGACAATAGCAGTTTAGACGCAAATAACACACTTGTGGACATTGAACAAAAAGCATTAATAGATTTTCAGGATTTTTATAATATACATAGAGACGGTGTGGCAAACGAAGAAACTTTAAAATTAATGAATAAATCCAGGTGTGGTGTAAAAGATAACCCTTTTCACTATAGTATTCACACATCAAAATGGAATAAAACCAATCTATCGTGGTATTTTGTTGGCGGTACAAGCGAAGTTAAGCAACTTGCGGAAAAAGCTTTTGAAGCCTGGGCCAACATATCTAATTTGAAATTTACATATGCATTTAAAAATGCAAATATTGTAATTTCATTTGCAGACAGACCTCTAAAACACAGTAATGATGCAAGTTGTATGTGCGGTGAATGTACATCTTATTTTGATGGTCGAGGGGGCTCATTAGCGCACGCTTTCTTACCTACATACGACAACAAATGTAGGGAAGTGCATTTAGACACATCTGAGAATTGGTATTATGGACTCGATAAGGCACCAGGCAATCAGACAAGTTTGTACTCTGTTTTATTACACGAAATAGGTCACACTTTAGGCTTGGAGCATTCTAGACATAACGAATCAATAATGTACGCTGTTTATCAAAATACAATTGTTTTAGCTGACGATGATAGTTTCGGTGTTCAGAGACTGTACGGACATAAAACAAAAAAACCTACAACTCCTATTTATCCACCTATTGCAAGCAGTCCACCTCCACCTACACAGTCGACAACAACTAAATCAGAACACTCACCATCGGTGAAACCGCCTTTACCGCCCGCAAATCCATCATTAAATTCCGATTTGTGTAATGTACGCGATGCGATCAATACGTTTCTGATTGTTAACAGTCGCTTGTATATATTTCATAAAAGAAATGTTTGGTATATTGATTTGAAAAGTGGACTCCTCAAACGAGAATCTAAACTGATAACTGACTATTTAAAATTTTTACCGCAAGATTTTGAAGAAATATCACACATTTCTCAAAGATCCAACGGCGAAGTAATTATCGTGGTCAACGATTTGTTTTATGTAATGACCGTTCCGGACTTTAAGGTGAATGCTGTTTATAACGGTGTCTCCCTTGAATATTTAGGCGTGGGGAAAAGTAAGAAAATTAATTCTATTTTCACTACTTACTCCGGACAGACGTTTATATTTTACGATAATGAGTTATACGTCGAGCTAGACGTGTGTTCATTGTCGGTGAAAAAACATGGACAGATTTCAGAGCGATTTACCAACTTACCTACCGATGTAAATAAGGCATTTAGATACACAAACGGGCTGCTATATTTTTTCTATAAAAATTATTATGTTGAATTTAACGAGTTCTCCAACACACTAGTTAAAGCAAACAAGTTTAATTTATCGGTGTTTGGAGTCAATTGTGGGGTTATTGAAGAAATTAAAACACTACTTTATAAGCTCATGCAACTTGAAACATACAAGTAAAAAGGAAAAAAACTCTGTAATTTTCAATTCTGACGATGATGACTAGACTCACACACACACACACTATTGATAGACTATAAATAGAATGCGTTTTCTGTGTAAATCATCATATGCAGTGACATTATTGTCACGATAAAAATCATCTAAAGGACACACACACACACACACACATCTACCCACTTATATTATGATAATAATAGTTTTTTTACTATAAAAGAAAAAAATAGTAGCAATGGTGGAATCGGTTTAAAGTCGTTTTTTTTTTTTTTAATTTTTAATTTATAAATTTAAACAGCTAGAAGCGACAGACGTCTCATCGTAAACAAAAAAGATTTCTTACAAAAATCTCAAATTTTGAAAAATAAAAAAGTTATAGGCATTTGTGTAAAAAGACCCGTCCCACCACCATATCGACCCGTTACTCCCACCACATCCTTGAAAACATCCTTTTCTAAAGTGTCCTTAAAAAGTAAATATTCGTTAAAAAAAAATTTTCCCAAAATTATTTTTCCAAATTTTCAAAAATTTTCCGGGCACTATTCTTCACCGTCAAATATTAAACACATATGGTCTCTTGAAGAATTGGTGAAAAACGAAAATTTAGTTCTCGCGCAGAAAGATGTGCGGTTACAATTTTATATATCATGAAATCACTCAATAAGACATAAATATTACTTAATTAATCAATTATATCTATTAATTAAAAAATAAATACAGTCTATCACAAAAACAATAATATCTAATAGAGCGTTATTATGATTTAAAAAAAAATCTTACCTTAGACAAAAATAACACAGCATTTGCGTACATTTTTTAAAACATACACCAGTTTTTAAACTGTTGAGCGTCTATAATAACTAATTATTACAACATCTCATTATCTAATTTTAAATGATATTTAATGAAAAACAACAATTTTAAGTCACTTTTTATTTAATAACGTTTATATACACAAATATATTATATAAAAACATTGACCTACAGAATATATGACCTAGACATTTAATAATACTACAGTATTAAAGACATGACCACGAATTCTACACACCTTGAAGTTTAAGGATGGGAATTATATTATTTTAGTTGACTCTATCATATTTTTAAAAAAAACCTACAACTTATTTGGTAATTTAGAAAACATTTTAAGGGATTCAGAGAGGGCGTCTCTCAGTACACCCTACGTATGTGTGAACTTTATTTATTAGGGGTAGTTTACCCTGTAAACGAGGCGTTTTACGGATATACAAAAATTAATGTGTGTAAATTTCTTTGTTCTATGTGATATGTCCTCTCATAGCAAACATTTTTTGTTTGACACATTTTTTTACTGTTCATATATTTCACCTAATATTTTCCAATTAAACATAAAAAATTTTTTTTCAATCCCTTAACACTTAACACTTAACATAGGATATATAATTTTGAAATTATTTCAAAAACGCTTCGACCGATTTTAACGTGGTTTTCACCATAAGATGCAGTTTAACTAGACGCATCTTTTACACTTTTACAATTATCATCAAAAAGTGAACGGAAAAAATTAGTATAATTTCCTTTAAAGGCCATTTTTAAGGACAAGTTATATTTACAAAAAAATCAATAATCCTTGGAAATGTAGCAGACAAGATAACCTGATCATTACCTCCGTCTATAGTAGCTCATTACTAAGCTTTTTTTTGTGAATTTGATGAGTAAACATTATTATTAATTTTCACGAATACACGCTAACCAAAGAAAGAAAAAACTGTCGCTATTAAAATACACAAAACGCGATAATGTATTGTAATTAAAAAAACTTTTTTTACCTATTACAGAAATAACACTGTCGCTATTAAAATACACAAAACGCGTTAATGTTTGTAATTAAAAAAACTTTTTTTTACCTATTACAGAAATAACAATCCTGTTAAACTTAATTATTTTCTATATACATCGTAACACCCGAAAAATTTGTAATACAATGAATCTTTAGAACTTCTCACTATGCGTTTATATTTGAACTTATTTTTCATTGACATACATTTTAATTGTTTACTTAACAAGTGAATTTTGTTTTGCTAAAAATATTCGGGTACATGGTCGCTTATTACGCGTTTATATTCAGACAACTTTCATTTTTTTTCACTTGACACAGATTTTTTTATTTATTCACGTAACAAGCAAATTGTAATATATTATACTATACTAAAGAATTAAGGTAGTTGTCGTGCTACAATATTGTCAAAAAGTTATAGATTATACGCGCCACAAAAGTATACTAGCTTGTAACTAATCCATTTGCACGCAAGACTGTACCCGTGGAAACGTAACCCATACAGAATTCATATTATGCGTGTATACTTTTCTATAAATTGTTGAACTTTAAACAGTTATCAATAGATAATTAGACAGTCAAAGAACGTTTCTTATTATTTAAACTCATAACAATGTATTGAAAGACTGTCAGTTTATGAAAAGTTTCTGACAGTTAGTTGTTTTTTTTTTTATAAATAAGAAACTGGTTTAGAGAAGTGTGCTGAGATCATATACAATCAATGTTAATTATCCATTTTTTAATTGAATTTATCTCGGATTATATACGCTCGATCGACTTCAAATTTTCAGGTTAATTTTATTATCATGTCTCCCTTTATAAGTATACAAAAATTAAAAATTTTTCTGACGGTGTGCATTAATCTCACGACAACTACCTTTAATTCAGTCTCACAAACAAACCTTGATTTTATATGACGTAAAGTTGTTTACCATCAATTTGCATCTTTTTGTTTAAGCGAAACTAAAATACTTTCTACAATTCTCTCTTCAACTTCAAAAAATTATGCTATAAAAAGCGTCTCTCTTCAAGCTGAAGTTAATAGTTAATCGCATTGATGGAGTAAATTAGATTTAAGCAATATCATTATTATTAACAATGTATCTTTTTTTACAATAAATATATTTAAAACGTATTTTACACGTCTTTTTATTAAAAAAACTACCTTGGGGATCTTTTATATTTTCAGAAACTATTTAATGTGTATGTGTGGGATGAAAAGTGCAGTGTTGAGTAAGATTTACAATACAATAATGTAATGTTTTTTTTACTATATATTATAACGGAGCGCGTCATCCGTTCACGTACCGATCAATGTCAGGCGTTCCATACCATTCTTTGCATATTAATTTGTCTCTATTCAAAGCTTTACGAGTATATGCACGTATCATTGAAGACCGTATTGTATAATTTTGTTGATAAATCTTAATTCATAGCAATTACTAGAGTGAAAAATTCAATAATTAAATGTATTTATATTGTTTAAAATTAAAACTCATAATTAATGCAAAGTGTTAGAATACAAAAAAAGATAATCTTTTGTATTATCGTGTATTTTATAAATGCTAAATGTTTTAGACGCTTGAATAAAAAACCCACATTGTTAGGTACGAAATGTGATATTCGACTCACCATCACGTAAGATTATTACGAATTTGCTGAAATATTTATTTGTTTGAATAATTCTTAATGTTAAAAACCTGTTTTTGTTGTGTGTAGATATACTGCTGCATATATTACCATTGTCAACATTGTAAGATACCTCAGGCAGTCAGTCAAAGTGTGCGAAACGCAAATGATCTCTCTCCAGAGTCGGACTATATAAACGGAAAAGTTTTTTTTTCTCGTTCAAGGAAAATGGTGTGTGTTTGTGCATGTCTGCTGTGTGTGTGTGTGTGTGTGTATCTCTCTCTGCGTGTGTTGTGAGTGCGGGCGGCGGCGGCGGGTGGCTCGAACCTTTCTTACGTCACGTTTTCAAAGCGGCCATATTTTTATGGAAAAAAAACAACCAGTGAAGTCGGTGGCGGCGGCTTAGAGGCGTACCCCCCTCCATTTACGCAAAAAGTGGAGGAATAAGACCAAACAGACGTCGCAGACGTAACGACACTACCATATTTCAACATGCGAGCAAGTTTTCACAGCAAGTTCGATCTCAAGTCGGAGGAGCTTAACTGGAGGGCCGGAGGGGCACTGCTCTCTCATAAATATACTACTGGCATTTCAGATATAGTTGCCAATTGGCATTTTAAAAATAGGTGTCGATAGGCATTTCAGATATAGGTGCCGATTGGCATTTCAGATATAGTTGCCGATTGGCATTTTAAAAATAGGTGCCGATAGGCATTTCAGATATATAAGCCGATAGGCAATTCAGATGTAGTTGCCGATTGGCATTTTAAAAATAGGTGCCGATAGGCATTTTAGATATAGAAGCCGATAGGTATTTCAAATATAGGTGTGGATAGGCATTTCAGATATGGTTGCCGACAGGCATTTCAAATATAGGTGCTGATAGTCATTTCAGATGTAGTTTCCGATAGGCATTTCAAAAATAGGTTCCGATAGGCATTTTAGATATAGGTGCCGATAGGCATTTCAGATATACTTACCGATTGGCATTTTAAAAATAGGTGCCGATAGGCATTTTAGATATAGAAGCCGATATTATTTCAAATATAGGTGTGGATAGGCATTTCAGATATGGTTGCCGATAGGCATTTCAAATATAGGTGCTGATAGTCATTTCAGATGTAGTTTCCGATAGGCATTTCAAAAATAGATTCCGATAGGCATTTTAGATATAGGTGCCGATAGGCATTTCAGATATACTTAAAGATTGGCATTTCAAAAATAGGTGCCGATAGACATTTCAGATATAGGTGCCGATAGGCTTATCGGATATAGTTGCCGATAGGCATTTAAAATAAAAGTGCCGATAGGCATTTCAAATATAGGTGTCGACCGGCATTTCAGATATAAATGCCGAAAGGCATTTCAGATATAGGTGCCGATAGGCATTTCTGATGTGGTTGCCGATAGGCATTTCAAATATAGGTGCTGATAGGCATTTCAGATGTAGTTTTCGATAGGCATTTCAAAAATAGGTGCCGATAGGCATTTCAGATATAGGTGCCGATAGGCACTTCAGATATAAATGCCGATTGGCATTTTAAAAATAGGTGCCGATAGGCATTTCAGATACAGAAGCCGATAAGGATTTCAAATATAGGTGTCGATAGGCATTTCAGATATGGTTGCCGATAAGTATTTCAAATATAGGTGCTGGTAGGCATTTCAGATGTAGTTACCGATAGGCATTTCAAAAATTGATGCCGATAGGCATTTCGGATATAGGTGCCGATAGGCATTTCAGATATAGTTGCCGATTGGCATTTTAAAAACAGGTGCCGATAGGCATTTCAGATATAGAAGCCGATAGGTATTTCAAATATAGGTGTCGATAGGCATTTCAGATATGGTTGCCGATAGGCATTTCAAATATAGTTGCCGATAGGCATTCCAGATATGGTTGCCGATAGTCATATCAAATATAAGCGCTGATAATCATTTCAGATGTAGTTTCCGATAGGCATTTCAAAAATAGGTACCGATAGGCATTTCAGATATAGGTGCCGATAGGCATTTCAGATATAGTTGCCGATTGGCATTTTAAAAATAGGTGCCGATAGGCATTTCAGATATAGAAGCCGATAGGTATTTCAAATATAGGTGTGGATAGGCATTTCAGATATGGTTGCCGATAGGCATTTCAAATATAGGTGCTGATAGTCATTTCAGATGTAGATTCCGATAGGCATTTCAAAAATAGGTTCCGATAGGCATTTCAGATATATGTGCCGATAGGCATTTCAGATATACTTACCGATTGGCATTTTAAAAATAGGTGCCGATAGGCATTTTAGATGTAGTTTCCGATAGGCATTTCAAAAATAGGTGCCGATAGGCATTTCAGATATAGGTGCCGATAGGCATATCAGATATAGTTGCCGATAGGCATTTAAAATATATGGGCCGATAGGCATTTCAAATATAGGTGTCGACCGGCATTTCAGATATAAATGCCGAAAGGCATTTCAGATATAGGTGCCGATAGGCATTTCTGATGTGGTTGCCGATAGGCATTTCAAATATAGGAGCTGATAGGCATTTCAGATGTAGTTTTCGATAGGCATTTCAAAAATAGGTGCCGATAGGCATTTTAGATATAGGTGCCGATAGGCACTTCAGATATAGTAGCCGATTGGCATTTTAAAAAAAGGCGCCGATAGGTAATTTAGATATAGAAGCCGATAGGCATTTCAAATATAGGCGCCGATAGGCATTCCAGATATGGTTGCCGATAGGCATTTTAAATATAGGTGCTGATAGGCATTTCAGATGTAGTTTCCGATAGGCATTTCAAAAATAGGTGCCGATAGGCATTTCAGATATAGGTGCCGATAAGCATTTCAGATATAGTTGCCGATTGGCATTTTAGAAATAGGTGCCGATAGGCATTTCAGATATAGAAGCCGATAGGCATTTCAAATATAGGTGCCGATAGGCATTCCAGATATGGTTGCCGATAGGCATTTCAAATATAGGTGCTGATAGGCATTTCAGATGTAGTTTCCGATAGGCATTTCAAAAATTGGTGCCGATAGGCATTTTAGATATAGGTGCCGATAGGCATTTCAGATATAGTTGCCGATTGGCATTTTAAAAATAGGTGCCGATAGGCATTTCAGATATAGAAGCCGATAGGTATTTCAAATATATTTGTCGATAGGCATTTCAGATATATAAGCCGATAGGCATTTCAAATATAGGTGCCGATGAGCATTCCAGATATGGTTGCCGATAGGCATTTCAAATATAGGTGCTGATAGGCATTTCAGATGTAGTTTCCGATAGGCATTTCAAAAATAGGTGCCGATAGGCATTTCAGATATAGGGGCCGATAGGCATTTCAGATATAGTTGCCGATTGGCATTTTAAAAATAGGTGCCGATAGGCATTTCAGATATAGAAGCCGATAGGCATTTCAAATATAGGTGCCGATAGGAATTCCAGATATGGTTGCCGATAGGCATTTCAAATATAAATGCTGATAGGCATTTCAGATGTAGTTTTCGATAGGCATTTCAAAAATAGGTGCCGATAGGCATTTGAGATATAGGTGCCGATAGGCACTTCATATATAGTTGCCGATTGGCATTTTAAAAATAGGTGCCGATAGGCATTTTAGATATAGAAGCCGATAGGCATTTCAAATATAGGCGCCGATAGGCATTCCAGATATATTTGCCGATAGGCATTTCAAATATAGGTGCTGATAGGCATTTCAGATGTAGTTTCCGATAGGCATTTCAAAAATAGGTGCCGATAGGCATTTCAGATATAGGTGCCGATTGGCATTTCAGATATAGTTGCCGATTGGCATTTTAAAAATAGGTGCCGATAGGCATTTCAGATATAGAAGCCGATAGGGATTTCAAATATAGGTGTCGATAGCTATTTCAGATATGGTTGCCGATAAGCATTTCAAATAAAGGTGCTGATAGGCATTTCAGATGTAGTTTCCGATAGGCATTTCAAAAATAGGTGCCGATAGGCATTTCAGATATAGGTGCCGATAGGCATTTCAGATATAGTTGCCGATTGGCATTTTAAAAATAGGTGTCGATAGGCATTTCAGATATAGAAGCCGATAGGCATTTCAAATATAGGTGCCGATAGGCATTCCAGATATGGTTGCCGATAGGCATTTCAAATATAGGTGCCGATAGGCATTCCAGATATGGTTGCCGATAGGCATTTCAAATATAAGTGCTGATAATCATTTCAGATGTAGTTTCCGATAGGCATTTCAAAAATAGGTACCGATAGGCATTTCAGATATAGGTGCCGATAGGCATTTCAGATATAGTTGCCAATTGGCATTTTAAAAATAGGTGTCGATAGGCATTTCAGATATAGGTGCCGGTAGGCATTTCAGATATAGTTGCCAATTGGCATTTTAAAAATAGGTGTCGATAGGCATTTCAGATATAGGTGCCGATTGGCATTTCAGATATAGTTGCCGATTGGCATTTTAAAAATAGGTGCCGATAGGCATTTCAGATATAGAAGCCGATAGGGATTTTAAATATAGGTGTCGATAGGCATTTCAGATATGGTTGCCGATAAGCATTTCAAATATAGGTGCTGATAGGCATTTTAGATGTAGTTTCCGATAGGCATTTTAAAAATAGGTGCCGATAGGCATTTCAGATATAGGTGCCGATTGGCATTTCAGATATAGTTGCCGATTGGCATTTTAAAAATAGGTGCCGATAGGCATTTCAGATATATAAGCCGATAGGCATTTCAGATGTAGTTGCCGATTGGCATTTTAAAAATAGGTGCCGATAGGCATTTTAGATATAGAAGCCGATAGGTATTTCAAATATAGGTGTGGATAGGTATTTCAGATATGGTTGCCGATAGGCATTTCAAATATAGGTGCTGATAGTCATTTCAGATGTAGTTTCCGATAGGCATTTCAAAAATAGGTTCCGATAGGCATTTTAGATATAGGTGCCGATAGGCATTTCAGATATACTTACCGATTGGCATTTTAAAAATAGGTGCCGATAGGCATTTTAGATATAGAAGCCGATAGGTATTTCAAATATAGGTGTGGATAGGCATTTCAGATATGGTTGCCGATAGGCATTTCAAATATAGGTGCTGATAGTCATTTCAGATGTAGTTTCCGATAGGCATTTCAAAAATAGGTTCCGATGGGCATTTTAGATATATGTGCCGATAGGCATTTCAGATATACTTAAAGATTGGCATTTCAAAAATAGGTTCCGATAGGCATTTCAGATATAGGTGCCGATAGGCTTATCAGATATAGTTGCCGATAGGCATTTAAAATAAAAGTGCCGATAGGCATTTCAAATATAGGTGTCGATCGGCATTTCTGTTATAAATGCCGAAAGGCATTTCAGATGTAGGTGCCGATAGGCATTTCTGATGTGGTTGCCGATAGGCATTTCAAATATAGGTGCTGATAGGCATTTCAGAAGTAGTTTTCGATAGGCATTTCAAAAATAGGTGCCGATAGGCATTTCAGATATAGGTGCCTGTAGGCACTTCAGATATAAATTCCGATTGGCATTTTAAAAATAGGTGCCGATAGGCATTTCAGATATAGAAGCCGATAGGCATTTCAAATATAGGTGCCGATAGGAATTCCAGATATGGTTGCCGATAGGCATTTCAAATATAAATGCTGATAGGCATTTCAGATGTAGTTTTCGATAGGCATTTCAAAAATAGGTGCCGATAGGCATTTGAGATATAGGTGCCGATAGGCACTTCATATATAGTTGCCGATTGGCATTTTAAAAATAGGTGCCGATAGGCATTTTAGATATAGAAGCCGATAGGCATTTCAAATATAGGCGCCGATAGGCATTCCAGATATATTTGCCGATAGGCATTTCAAATATAGGTGCTGATAGGCATTTCAGATGTAGTTTCCGATAGGCATTTCAAAAATAGGTGCCGATAGGCATTTCAGATATAGGTGCCGATTGGCATTTCAGATATAGTTGCCGATTGGCATTTTAAAAATAGGTGCCGATAGGCATTTCAGATATAGAAGCCGATAGGGATTTCAAATATAGGTGTCGATAGCTATTTCAGATATGGTTGCCGATAAGCAGTTCAAATAAAGGTGCTGATAGGCATTTCAGATGTAGTTTCCGATAGGCATTTCAAAAATAGGTGCCGATAGGCATTTCAGATATAGGTGCCGATAGGCATTTCAGATATAGTTGCCGATTGGCATTTTAAAAATAGGTGTCGATAGGCATTTCAGATATAGAAGCCGATAGGCATTTCAAATATAGGTGCCGATAGGCATTCCAGATATGGTTGCCGATAGGCATTTCAAATATAGGTGCCGATAGGCATTCCAGATATGGTTGCCGATAGGCATTTCAAATATAAGTGCTGATAATCATTTCAGATGTAGTTTCCGATAGGCATTTCAAAAATAGGTACCGATAGGCATTTCAGATATAGGTGCCGATAGGCATTTCAGATATAGTTGCCAATTGGCATTTTAAAAATAGGTGTCGATAGGCATTTCAGATATAGGTGCCGATAGGCATTTCAGATATAGTTGCCAATTGGCATTTTAAAAATAGGTGTCGATAGGCATTTCAGATATAGGTGCCGATTGGCATTTCAGATATAGTTGCCGATTGGCATTTTAAAAATAGGTGCCGATAGGCATTTCAGATATAGAAGCCGATAGGGATTTTAAATATAGGTGTCGATAGGCATTTCAGATATGGTTGCCGATAAGCATTTCAAATATAGGTGCTGATAGGCATTTTAGATGTAGTTTCCGATAGGCATTTTAAAAATAGGTGCCGATAGGCATTTCAGATATAGGTGCCGATTGGCATTTCAGATATAGTTGCCGATTGGCATTTTAAAAATAGGTGCCGATAGGCATTTCAGATATATAAGCCGATAGGCATTTCAGATGTAGTTGCCGATTGGCATTTTAAAAATAGGTGCCGATAGGCATTTTAGATATAGAAGCCGATAGGTATTTCAAATATAGGTGTGGATAGGTATTTCAGATATGGTTGCCGATAGGCATTTCAAATATAGGTGCTGATAGTTATTTCAGATGTAGTTTCCGATAGGCATTTCAAAAATAGGTTCCGATAGGCATTTTAGATATAGGTGCCGATAGGCATTTCAGATATACTTACCGATTGGCATTTTAAAAATAGGTGCCGATAGGCATTTTAGATATAGAAGCCGATAGGTATTTCAAATATAGGTGTGGATAGGCATTTCAGATATGGTTGCCGATAGGCATTTCAAATATAGGTGCTGATAGTCATTTCAGATGTAGTTTCCGATAGGCATTTCAAAAATAGGTTCCGATGGGCATTTTAGATATATGTGCCGATAGGCATTTCAGATATACTTAAAAATTGGCATTTCAAAAATAGGTTCCGATAGGCATTTCAGATATAGGTGCCGATAGGCTTATCAGATATAGTTGCCGATAGGCATTTAAAATAAAAGTGCCGATAGGCATTTCAAATATAGGTGTCGATCGGCATTTCTGTTATAAATGCCGAAAGGCATTTCAGATATAGGTGCCGATAGGCATTTCTGATGTGGTTGCCGATAGGCATTTCAAATATAGGTGCTGATAGGCATTTCAGAAGTAGTTTTCGATAGGCATTTCAAAAATAGGTGCCGATAGGCATTTCAGATATAGGTGCCTGTAGGCACTTCAGATATAAATTCCGATTGGCATTTTAAAAATAGGTGCCGATAGGCATTTCAGATATAGAAGCCGATAGGCATTTCAAATATAGGTGCCGATAGGAATTCCAGATATGGTTGCCGATAGGCATTTCAAATATAAATGCTGATAGGCATTTCAGATGTAGTTTTCGATAGGCATTTCAAAAATAGGTGCCGATAGGCATTTGAGATATAGGTGCCGATAGGCACTTCATATATAGTTGCCGATTGGCATTTTAAAAATAGGTGCCGATAGGCATTTTAGATATAGAAGCCGATAGGCATTTCAAATATAGGCGCCGATAGGCATTCCAGATATATTTGCCGATAGGCATTTCAAATATAGGTGCTGATAGGCATTTCAGATGTAGTTTCCTATAGGCATTTCAAAAATAGGTGCCGATAGGCATTTCAGATATAGGTGCCGATTGGCATTTCAGATATAGTTGCCGATTGGCATTTTAAAAATAGGTGCCGATAGGCATTTCAGATATAGAAGCCGATAGGGATTTCAAATATAGGTGTCGATAGCTATTTCAGATATGGTTGCCGATAAGCATTTCAAATAAAGGTGCTGATAGGCATTTCAGATGTAGTTTCCGATAGGCATTTCAAAAATAGGTGCCGATAGGCATTTCAGATATAGGTGCCGATAGGCATTTCAGATATAGTTGCCGATTGGCATTTTAAAAATAGGTGTCGATAGGCATTTCAGATATAGAAGCCGATAGGCATTTCAAATATAGGTGCCGATAGGCATTCCAGATATGGTTGCCGATAGGCATTTCAAATATAGGTGCCGATAGGCATTCCAGATATGGTTGCCGATAGGCATTTCAAATATAAGTGCTGATAATCATTTCAGATGTAGTTTCCGATAGGCATTTCAAAAATAGGTACCGATAGGCATTTCAGATATAGGTGCCGATAGGCATTTCAGATATAGTTGCCAATTGGCATTTTAAAAATAGGTGTCGATAGGCATTTCAGATATAGGTGCCGATAGGCATTTCAGATATAGTTGCCAATTGGCATTTTAAAAATAGGTGTCGATAGGCATTTCAGATATAGGTGCCGATTGGCATTTCAGATATAGTTGCCGATTGGCATTTTAAAAATAGGTGCCGATAGGCATTTCAGATATAGAAGCCGATAGGGATTTTAAATATAGGTGTCGATAGGCATTTCAGATATGGTTGCCGATAAGCATTTCAAATATAGGTGCTGATAGGCATTTTAGATGTAGTTTCCGATAGGCATTTTAAAAATAGGTGCCGATAGGCATTTCAGATATAGGTGCCGATTGGCATTTCAGATATAGTTGCCGATTGGCATTTTAAAAATAGGTGCCGATAGGCATTTCAGATATATAAGCCGATAGGCATTTCAGATGTAGTTGCCGATTGGAATTTTAAAAATAGGTGCCGATAGGCATTTTAGATATAGAAGCCGATAGGTATTTCAAATATAGGTGTGGATAGGTATTTCAGATATGGTTGCCGATAGGCATTTCAAATATAGGTGCTGATAGTCATTTCAGATGTAGTTTCCGATAGGCATTTCAAAAATAGGTTCCGATAGGCATTTTAGATATAGGTGCCGATAGGCATTTCAGATATACTTACCGATTGGCATTTTAAAAATAGGTGCCGATAGGCATTTTAGATATAGAAGCCGATAGGTATTTCAAATATAGGTGTGGATAGGCATTTCAGATATGGTTGCCGATAGGCATTTCAAATATAGGTGCTGATAGTCATTTCAGATGTAGTTTCCGATAGGCATTTCAAAAATAGGTTCCGATGGGCATTTTAGATATATGTGCCGATAGGCATTTCAGATATACTTAAAGATTGGCATTTCAAAAATAGGTTCCGATAGGCATTTCAGATATAGGTGCCGATAGGCTTATCAGATATAGTTGCCGATAGGCATTTAAAATAAAAGTGCCGATAGGCATTTCAAATATAGGTGTCGATCGGCATTTCTGTTATAAATGCCGAAAGGCATTTCAGATATAGGTGCCGATAGGCATTTCTGATGTGGTTGCCGATAGGCATTTCAAATATAGGTGCTGATAGGCATTTCAGATGTAGTTTCCGATAGGCATTTCAAAAATAGGTGCCGATAGGCATTTCAGATATAGGTGCCGATAGGCATTTCAGATATAGTTGCCGATTGGCATTTTAAAAATAGGTGTCGATAGGCATTTCAGATATAGAAGCCGATAGTCATTTCAAATATAGGTGCTGATAGGCATTCCGGATGTAGTTTTCGATATACATTTCAAAAAATGGTGCCGATAGGCATTTCAGATATAGGTGCCTGTAGGCACTTCAGATATAAATTCCGATTGGCATTTTAAAAATAGGTGCCGATAGGCATTTCAGATATAGAAGCCGATAGGCATTTCAAATATAGGCGCCGATAGGCATTCCAGATATGGTTGCCGATAGGCATTTCAAATATAGGTGCTGATAGGCATTTCAGATGTAGTTTCCGATAGGCATTTCAAAAATAGGTGCCGATAGGCATTTCAGATATAGGTGCCGATAGGCATTTCAGATATAGTTGCCGATTGGCATTTTAAAAATAGGTGTCGATAGGCATTTCAGATATAGAAGCCGATAGTCATTTCAAATATAGGTGCTGATAGGCATTCCGGATGTAGTTTTCGATATACATTTCAAAAAATGGTGCCGATAGGCATTTCAGATATAGGTGCCGATAGGCATTTCAGATATAGTTACCGATTGGCATTTTAAAAATAGGTGCCGATAGGCATTTCAGATATAGAAGCCGATAGGTATTTCAAATATAGGTGTCGATAGGCATTTCAGATATGGTTGCCGATAGGCATTTCAAATATAGGTGCTGATAGGCATTTCAGATGTAGTTTCCGATAGGCATTTCAAAATTATGTGCCGATAGGCATTTCAGATATAGGTGCCGATAGGCATTTCAGATATAGTTGCCGATTGGCATTTTAAAAATAGGTGCCGATAGGCATTTCAGATATATAAGCCGATAGGCATCTCAAATATAGTTGCCGATAGGCATTCCAGATATGGTTGCCGATAGGCATATCAAATATAAGCGCTGATAATCATTTTAGATGTAGTTTCCGATAGGCATTTCAAAAATAGGTACCGATAGGCATTTCAGATATAGGTGCCGATAGGCATTTCAGATATAGTTGCCGATTGGCATTTTAAAAATAGGTGCCGATAGGCATTTCAGATATAGAAGCCGATAGGTATTTAAAATATAGGTGTGGATAGGCATTTCAGATATAGGTGCCGATAGCCATATCAGATATAGTTGCCGATTGGCATTTTAAAAATAGGTGCCGATAGGCATTTCAGATATAGAAGCCGATGGGTATTTGAAATATAGGTGTCGACCGGCATTTCAGATATAAATCGCGAAAGGCATTTCAGATATAGGTGCCGATAGGCATTTCTGATGTGGTTGCCGATAGGCATTTCAAATATAGGTGCTGATAGGCATTTCAGATGTAGTTTCCGATATCATTACAAAAATTGGTGCCGATAGGCATTTCAGATAGAGGTGCCGATAGGCTTTTCAGATATACTTACCGATTGGCATTTTAAAAATAGGTGCCGATAGGCATTTTAGATGTAGTTTCCGATAGGCATTTCAAAAATAGGTGCCGATAGGCATTTTAGATATAGGTGCCGATAGGCATATCAGATATAGTTGCCGATAGGCATTTAAAATATATGTACCGATAGGCATTTCAAATATAGGTGTCGACCGGCATTTCAGATATAAATGCCGAAAGGCATTTCAGATATAGGTGCCGATAGGCATTTCTGATGTGGTTGCCGTTAGGCATTTCAAATATAGGTGCTGATAGGCATTTCAGATGTAGTTTCCGATAGGCATTACAAAAATTGGTGCCGATAGGCATTTCAGATAGAGGTGCCGATAGGCATTTCAGATATAGTTGCCGATTGGCATTTTAAAAATAGGTGCCGATAGGCATTTCAGATATACTTACCGATTGGCATTTTAAAAATAGGTGCCGATAGGCATTTTAGATATAGAAGCCGATAGGTATTTCAAATATAGGTGTGGATAGGCATTTCAGATATGGTTGCCGATAGGCATTTCAAATATAGGTGCTGATAGGCATTTCAGATGTAGTTTCCGATAGGCATTTCAAAAATTGGGGTCGATAGGCATTTCAGATATGGAAGCCGATAGGCATTTCAAATATAGGTGCCAATAGGCATCTTAGATATGGTTGCCGATAGGCATTTCAAATATAGGTGCTGATAGGCATTCCGGATGTAGTTTCCGATAGGCATTTCAAAAAATGGTGCCGATAGGCATTATAGATATAGGTGCCGATAGGCATTTCAGATATAGTTACGGATTGGCATTTTAAAAATAGGTACCGATAGGCATTTCAGATATAGAAGCCGATAGGTATTTCAAATATAGGTGTCGATAGGCATTTCAGATATGGTTGCCGATAGGCATTTCAAATATAGGTGCTGATAGGCATTACAGATGTAGTTTCCGATAGGCATTTCAAAAATAGGTGCCGATAGGCATTTCAGATATAGGTGCCGATAGACATTTCAGATATAGTTGCCGATTGGCATTTTAAAAATAGGTGCCGATAGGCATTTCAGATATAGAAGCCGATAGGCATTTCAAATATAGGTGCCGATAGGCATTCCAGATATGGTTGCCGATAGGCATTTCGAATATAGGTGCTGATAAGCATTTCAGATGTAGTTTCCGATAGGCATTTCAAATATAGGTGCTGATAGGCATTTCAGATGTAGTTTTCGATAGGCATTTCAAAAATAGGTGCCGATAGGCATTTCAGATATAGGTGCCGATAGTCATTTCAGATATAGTTGCCAATTGGCATTTAAAAAATAGGTGCCGATAGGCATTTCAGATATAGAAGCCGATAGGCATTTCAAATATAGGTGCCGATAGGCATTGCAGATATAGTTGCCGATAGGCATTTCAAATATAGGTGCTGATAGGCGCTTTAGATGTAGTTTCCGATAGGCATTTCAAAAATTGATGCCGATAGGCATTTCGGATATAGGTGCCGATAGGCATTTCAGATATAGTTGCCGATTGGCATTTTAAAAACAGGTGCCGATAGGCATTTTAGATATAGAAGCCGATAGGTATTTCAAATATAGGTGTCGATAGGCATTTCAGATATGGTTGCCGATAGGCATTTCAAATATAGGAGCAGATAGGCATTTCAGATGTAGTTTCCGAAAGGCATTTCAAAAATATATGCCGATAGGCATTTCAGATATAGGTGCCGATAGGAATTTCAGATATAGTTGCCGATTGGTATTTTAAAAATAGGTGCCGATAGGCATTTCAGATATAGAAGCCGATAGGCATTTCAAATATAGGTGCCGATAGGCATTCCAGATATGGTTGCCGATAGGCATTTCAAATATAAGTGCTGATAATCACTTCAGATGTAGTTTCCGATAGGCATTTCAAAAATAGGTACCGATAGACATTTCAGATATAGGTGCCGATAGGCATTTCAGATTTAGTTGCCAATTGGCATTTTAAAAATAGGTGTCGATAGGCTTTTCAGATATAGAACCCGATAGGCATTTCAAATATAGGTGCCGATAGGCATTTCAGATATAGTTGCCGATTGGCATTTTAAAAATAGGTGCCGATAGGCATTTTAGATATAGAAGCCGATAGGTATTTCAAATACAGGTGTGGATAGGCATTTCAGATATGGTTGCCGATAGGCATTTCAAATATAGGTGCTGATAGTCATTTCAGATGTTGTTTCCGATAGGCATTTCAAAAATAGGTTCCGATAGGCATTTCAATTATAGGTGCCGATAGGCATTTCAGATATACTTTCCGATTGGCATTTTAAAAATAGGTGCCGATAGGCATTTTAGATGTAGTTTCCGATAGGCATTTCAAAAATAGGTGCCGATAGGCATTTAAGTTATAGGTGCCGATAGGCATATCAGATATAGTTGCCGATAGGCATTTAAAATATAGGTGCCGATAGGCATTTCAAATATAGGTGTCGATCGGAATTTCAGATATAAATGCCGTAGGGCATTTCAGATATAGGTGCCGATAGGCATTTCTGATGTGGTTGCCGATAGACATTTCAAATATAAATGCTGATAGGCATTTCAGATGTAGTTTTCGATAGGCATTTCAAAAATAGGTGCCGATAGGCATTTGAGATATAGGTGCCGATAGGCACTTCAGATATAGTTGCCGATTGGCATTTTAAAAATAGGTGCCGATAGGCATTTTAGACATAGAAGCCGATAGGCATTTCAAATATAGGCGCCTGATAGGCATTCCAGATATGGTTGCCGATAGGCATTTCATATATAGGTGCTGATAGGCATTTCAGATATAGTTTCCGATAGGCATTTCAAAAATAGGTGCCGATAGGCATTTCAGATATAGGTGCCGATTGGCATTTCAGATATAGTTGCCGATTGGCATTTTAAAAATAGGTGCCGATAGGCATTTTAGATATAGAAGCCGATAGGTATTTCAAATATATGTGTGGATAGGCAATTTAGATATGGTTTCCGATAGGCATTTCAAAAATAGGTTCCGATAGGCATTTCATTTATAGGTGCCGATAGGCATTTCAGATATACTTTGATTGGCATTTTAAAAATAGGTGCCGATAGGCATTTAAGATGTAGTTTCCGATAGGCATTTCAAAAATAGGTGCCGATAGGCATTTCAGATATAGGTGCCGATAGGCATATCAGATATGGTTGCCGATAGGCATTTCAAATATAGGTGCTGATAGGCATTTCAGATGTAGTTTCCGATAGGCATTTCAAAAATAGGTGCCGATAGGCATTTCAGATATAGGTGCCGATTGGCATTTCAGATATAGTTGCCGATTGGCATTTTAAAAATAGGTGCCGATAGGCATTTCAGATATAGAAGCCGATAGGGATTTCAAATATAGGTGTCGATAGCTATTTCAGATATGGTTGCCGATAAGCATTTCAAATAAAGGTGCTGATAGGCATTTCAGATGTAGTTACCGATAGGCATTTCAAAAATTGGTGCCGATAGGCATTTCAGATATAGGTGCCGATAGGCATTTCAGATATAGTTGCCAAATGGCAAAGTAAAAATGGATGCCGATAGGCATTTCAGATATAGAAGCCGATAGGTATTTCAAATATAGGTGTCAATAGGCATTTCAGATATGGTTGCCGATAGGCATTTCAAATATAGGAGCAGATAGGCATTTCAGATGTAGTTTCCGAAAGGCATTTCAAAAATATATGCCGATAGGCATTTCAGATATAGGTGCCGATAGGCATTTCAGATATAGTTGCCGATTAGTATTTTAAAAATAGGTGCCGATAGGCATTTCAGATATAGAAGCCGATAGGCATTTCAAATATAGGTGCCGATAGGCATTCCAGATATGGTTGCCGATAGGCATTTCAAATATAAGTGCTGATAATCATTTCAGATGTAGTTTCCGATAGGCATTTCAAAAATAGGTACCGATAGGCATTTCAGATATAGGTGCCGATAGGCATTTCAGATATAGTTGCCAATTGGCATTTTAAAAATAGGTGTCTGTAGGCATTTCAGATATAGAACCCGATAGGCATTTCAAATATAGGTGCCGATAGGCATTCCAGATATGGTTGCCGATAGGCATTTCAAATATAGGTGCGGATAGGCATTTCAGATGGAGTTTCCGATAGACATTTCAAAAGATGGTGCCGATAGGCATTTCAGATATAGGTGCCGATAGGCATTTCAGATATATCTGCCGATTGGCATTTTAAAAATAGGTGCCGACAGGCATTTTAGATATAGAAGCCGATAGGTATTTCAAAGACAGGTGTATATAGGCATTTCAGATATGGTTGCCGATAGGCATTTCAAATATAGGTGCTGATAGTCATTTCAGATGTTGTTTCCGATAGGCATTTCAAAAATAGGTTCCGATAGGCATTTCAATTATAGGTGTAGATAGGCATTTCAGATATACTTTCCGATTGGCATTTGAAAAATAGGTGCCGATAGGCATTTTAGATATAGAAGCCGATAGGCATTTCAAATATAGGCGCTGATAGGCATTCCAGATATGGTCGCCGATAGGCATTTCAAATATAAGTGCTGATAATAATCATTTTAGATGTAGTTTCCGATAGGCATTTCAAAAATAGGTACCGATAGGCATTTCAGATATAGGTGCCGATAGGCATTTCAGATATAGTTGCCAATTGGCTTTTTAAAAATAGGTGTCGATAGGCATTTCAGATATAGGTGCCGATAGGCATTTCAGATATAGTTGCCAATTGGCATTTTAAAAATAGGTGTCGATAGGCATTTCAGATATAGGTGCCGATTGGCATTTCAGTTATAGTTGCCGATTGGCATTTTAAAAATAGGTGCCGATAGGCATTTCAGATATATAAGCCGATAGGCATTTCAGATGTAGTTGCCGATTGGCATTTTAAAAATAGGTGCCGATAGGCATTTTAGATATAGAAGCCGATAGGTATTTCAAATATAGGTGTGGATAGGCATTTCAGATATGGTTGCCGATAGGCATTTCAAATATAGGTGCTGATAGTCATTTCAGATGTAGTTTCCGATAGGCAATTCAAAAATAGGTTCCGATAGGCATTTTAGATATAGGTGCCAATAGGCATTTCAGATATACTTACCGATTGGCATTTTAAAAATAGGTGCCGATAGGCATTTTAGATATAGAAGCCGATATGTATTTCAAATATAGGTGTGGATTGGCATTTCAGATATGGTTGCCGATAGGCATTGCAAATATAGGTGCTGATAGTCATTTCAGATGTAGTTTCCGATAGGCATTTCAAAAATAGGTTCCGATAGGCATTTTAGATATAGGTGCCGATAGGCATTTCAGATATACTTAAAGATTGGCATTTCAAAAATAGGTGCCGATAGGCATTTCAGATATAGGTGCCGATAGGCTTATCAGATATAGTTGCCGATAGGCATTTAAAATAAAAGTGCCGATAGGCATTTCAAATATAGGTGTCGATCGGCATTTCAGATATAAATGCCGAAAGGCATTTCAGTTATAGGTGCCGATAGGCATTTCTGATGTGGTTGCCGATAGGCATTTCAAATATAGGTGCTGATAGGCATTTCAGATGTAGTTTTCGATAGGCATTTCAAAAATAGGTGCCGATAGGCATTTCAGATATAGGTGCCGATAGGCACTTCAGATATAAATGCCGATTGGCATTATAAAAATAGGTGCCGATAGGCATTTCAGATATAGAAGCCGATAGGCATTTCAAATATAGGCGCCGATAGGCATTCCAGATATGGTTGCCGATAGGCATTTCAAAAATAGGTGCCGATAGGCATTTCAGATATAGGTGCCGATAGGCTTATCAGATATAGTTGCCGATAGGCATTTAAAATAAAAGTGCCGATAGGCATTTCAAATATAGGTGTCGATCGGCATTTCAGATATAAATGCCGAAACGCATTTCAGATATAGGTGCCGATAGGCATTTCTGATGTGGTTGCCGATAGGCATTTCAAATATAGGTGCTGATAGGCATTTAAGATGTAGTTTTCGATAGGCATTTCAAAAATAGGTGCCGATAGGCATTTCAGATATAGGTGCCGATAGGCACTTCAGATATAAATGCCGATTGGCATTTTAAAAATAGGTGCCGATAGGCATTTCAGATATAGAAGCCGATAGGCATTTCAAATATAGGCGCCGATAGGCATACCAGATATTGTTGCCGATAGGCATTTCAAATATAGGTGCTGATAGGCATTTCAGATGTAGTTTCCGATAGGCATTTCAAAAATAGGTGCCGATAGGCATTTCAGATATAGGTGCCGATAGGCATTTCAGATATATTTGCCGATTGGCATTTTAAAAATTGGTGCCGATAGGCATTTCAGATATAGAAGCCGATAGGGATTTCAAATATAGGTGTCGATAGGCATTTCAGATATGGTTGCCGATAAGCATTTCAAATATAGGTGCTGATAGGCATTTCAGATGTAGTTTCCGATAGGCATTTCAAAAATAGCTGTGCCGATAGGCATTTCAGATATAGGTGCCGATAGGCATTTCAGATATAGTAGCCGATTGGCATTTTAAAAATAGGTGTCGATAGGCATTTCAGATATAGAAGCCGATAGGCATTTCAAATATAGGTGCCGATAGGCATTCCAGATATGGTTGCCGATAGGCATTTCAAATATAGGTGCTGATAGGCATTCCGGATGTAGTTTCCGATAGACATTTCAAAAAATGGTGCCGATAGGCATTTCAGATATAGGTGCCGATAGGCATTTCAGATATAGTTGCCGATTGGCATTTTAAAAATAGGTGCCGATAGGCATTTCAGATATAGAAGCCGATAGGCATTTCAAATATAGGTGCCGATAGGCATTCCAGATATGGTTGCCGATAGGCATTTCAAATATAGGTGCTGATAGGCATTTTAGATGTAGTTTCCGATAGGCATTTCAAAAATTGATGCCGATAGGCATTTCGGATATAGGTGCCGATAGGCATTTCAGATATAGTTGCCGATTGGCATTTTAAAAACAGGTGCCGATAGGCATTTCAGATATAGAAGCCGATAGGTATATCAAATATAGGTGTCGATAGGCATTTCAGATATGGTTGCCGATAGGCATTTCAAATATAAGAGCAGATAGGCATTTCAGATGTAGTTTTCGAAAGGCATTTCAAAAATATATGCCGATAGGCATTTCAGATATAGGTGCCGATAGGCATTTTAGATATAGTGTCCGATTGGTATTTTAAAAATAGGTGCCGATAGGCATTTCAGATATAGAAGCCGATAGGCATTTCAAATATAGTTGCCGATAGGCATTCCAGATATGGTTGCCGATAGGCATATCAAATATAAGCGCTGATAATCATTTCAGATGTAGTTTCCGATAGGCATTTCAAAAATAGGTACCGATAGGCATTTCAGATATAGGTGCCGATAGGCATTTCAGATATAGTTGCCGATTGGCATTTTAAAAATAGGTGCCGATAGGCATTTCAGATATAGAAGCCGATAGGTATTTCAAATATAGGTGTCGATCGGCATTTCAGATATAAATGCCGAAAGGCATTTCAGATATAGGTGCCGATAGGCATTTCTGATGTGGTTGCCGATAGGCATTTCAAATATAGGTGCTGATAGGCATTTAAGATGTAGTTTTCGATAGGCATTTCAAAAATAGGTGCCGATAGGCATTTCAGATATAGGTGCCGATAGGCACTTCAGATATAAATGCCGATTGGCATTTTAAAAATAGGTGCCGATAGGCATTTCAGATATAGAAGCCGATAGGCATTTCAAATATAGGCGCCGATAGGCATTCCAGATATTGTTGCCGATAGGCATTTCAAATATAGGTGCTGATAGTCATTTCAGATGTAGTTTCCGATAGGCATTTCAAAAATAGTTTCCGATAGGCATTTCAGATATAGGTGCCGATAGGCATTTCAGATATACTTACCGATTGGCATTTTAAAAATAGGTGCCGATAGGCATTTTAGATGTAGTTTCCGATAGGCATTTCAAAAATAGGTGCCGATAGGCATTTCAGATATAGGTGCCGATAGGCATATCAGATATAGCTGCCGATAGGCATCTAAAATATATGTGCCGATAAGCATTTAAAATATAGGTGTCGACCGGCATTTCAGATATAAATGCCGAAAGGCATTTCAGATATAGGTGCCGATAGGCATTTCTAATGTGGTTGCCGATAGGCATTTCAAATATAGGTGCTGATAGGCATTTCAGATGTAGTTTTCGATAGGCATTTCAAAAATAGGTGCCGATAGGCATTTCAGATATAGGTGCCGATAGGCACTTCAGATATAGTTGCCGATTGGCATTTTAAAAATAGGCGCCGATAGGTATTTCAGATATAGAAGCCGATAGGCATTTCAAATATAGGCGCCGATAGGCATTTCAGATATAGGTGCCGATAGGCATTCCAGATATGGTTGCCGATAGGCATTTCAAATATAGGTGCTGATAGGCATTTCAGATGTAGTTTCCGATAGGCATTTCAAAAATTGGTGCCGATAGGCATTTCAGATATAGGTGCCGATAGGCATTTCAGATATAGTTGCCGATTGGCATTTTAAAAATAGGTGCCGATAGGCATTTCAGATATAGAAGCCGATAGGTATTTCAAATATAGGTGTCGATAGGCATTTCAGATATGATTGCCGATAGGCATTTCAAATATAGGTGCTGATAGGCATTTCAGATGTAGTTTCCGATAGGCATTTCAAAAATAGGTGCCGATAGGCATTTCAGATATAGGTGCCGATAGGCATTTCAGATATAGTTGCCGATTGGCATTTTAAAAATAGGTGCTGATAGGCATTTCAGATATATAAGCCGATAGTCATTTCAGATACATAAGCCGATAGGCATTTCAAATATAGGTGCCGATGAGCATTCCAGATATGGTTGCCGATAGGCATTTCAAATATAGGTGCTGATAGGCATTTCAGATGTAGTTTCCGATAGGCATTTCAAAAATTGGTGCCGATAGGCATTTCAGATATAGGTGCCGATAGGCATTTCAAATATAGTTGCCGATTGGCATTTTAAAAATAGGTGCCGATAGGCGTTTCAGATATAGAAGCCGATAGGGATTTCAAATATAGGTGCCGATAGGCATTCCAGATATGGTTGCCGATAGGCATTTCAAATATAGGTGCCGATAGGCATTCCAGATATGGTTGCCGATAGGCATTTCAAATATAGGTGCTGATAGGCATTTCAGATGGAGTTTCCGAGAGGCATTTCAAAAATAGGTGCCGATAGGCATTTCAGGTATAGGTGCCGATAGGCATTTCAGATATAGTTGCCGATTGGTATTTTAAAAATAGGTGCCGATAGGCATTTCAGATATATAAGCCGATAGGCAATTCAGATGTAGTTGCCGATTGGCATTTTAAAAATAGGTGCCGATAGGCATTTTAGATATAGAAGCCGATAGGTATTTCAAATATAGGTGTGGATAGGCATTTCAGATATGGTTGCCGACAGGCATTTCAAATATAGGTGCTGATAGTCATTTCAGATGTTGTTTCCGATAGGCATTTCAAAAATAGGTTCCGATAGGCATTTTAGATATAGGTGCCGATAGGCATTTCAGATATACTTACCGATTGGCATTTTAAAAATAGGTGCCGATAGGCATTTTAGATATAGAAGCCGATATTATTTCAAATATAGGTGTAGATAGGCTTTTCAGATATGGTTGCCGATAGGCATTTCAAATATAGGTGCCGATAGGCATTCCAGATATGGTTGCCGATAGGCATTTCAAATATAAGTGCTGATAATCATTTCAGATGTAGTTTTCGATAGGCAATTCAAAAATAGGTACCGATAGGCATTTCAGATATAGGTGCCGATAGGCATTTCAGATATAGTTGCCAATTGGCATTTTAAAAATAGGTGTCGATAGGCATTTCAGATATAGGTGCCGATTGGCATTTCAGATATAGTTGCCGATTGGCATTTTAAAAATAGGTGCCGATAGGCATTTCAGATATATAAGCCGATAGGCAATTCAGATGTAGTTGCCGATTGGCATTTTAAAAATAGGTGCCGATAGGCATTTTAGATATAGAAGCCGATAGGTATTTCAAATATAGGTGTGGATAGGCATTTCAGATATGGTTGCCGACAGGCATTTCAAATATAGGTGCTGATAGTCATTTCAGATGTAGTTTCCGATAGGCATTTCAAAAATAGGTTCCGATAGGCATTTTAGATATAGGTGCCGATAGGCATTTCAGATATACTTACCGATTGGCATTTTAAAAATAGGTGCCGATAGGCATTTTAGATATAGAAGCCGATATTATTTCAAATATAGGTGTGGATAGGCATTTCAGATATGGTTGCCGATAGGCATTTCGAATATAGGTGCTGATAGTCATTTCAGATGTAGTTTCCGATAGGCATTTCAAAAGTAGGTTCCGATAGGCATTTTAGATATAGGTGCCGATAGGCATTTCAGATATACTTAAAGATTGGCATTTCAAAAATAGGTGCCGATAGGCATTTCAGATATAGGTGCCGATAGGCTTATCGGATATAGTTGCCGATAGGCATTTAAAATAAAAGTGCCGATAGGCATTTCAAATATAGGTGTCGACCGGCATTTCAGATATAAATGCCGAAAGGCATTTCAGATATAGGTGCCGATAGGCATTTCTGATGTGGTTGCCGATAGGCATTTCAAATATAGGTGCTGATAGGCATTTCAGATGTAGTTTTCGATAGGCATTTCAAAAATAGGTGCCGATAGGCATTTCAGATATAGGTGCCGATAGGCACTTCAGATATAAATGCCGATTGGCATTTTTAAAACAGGTGCCGATAGGCATTTCAGATATAGAAGCCGATAGGTATTTCAAATATAGGTGTCGATAGGCATTTCAGATATGGTTGCCGATAGGCATTTCAAATATAGGAGCAGATAGGCATTTCAGATGTAGTTTCCGAAAGGCATTTCAAAAATATATGCCGATAGGCATTTCAGATATAGGTGCCGATAGGCATTTCAGATATAGTTGCCGATTGGTATTTTAAAAATAGGTGCCGATAGGCATTTCAGATATAGAAGCCGATAGGCATTTCAAATATAGGTGCCGATAGGCATTCCAGATATGGTTGCCGATAGGCTTTTCAAATATAAGTGCTGATAATCATTTAAGATGTAGTTTCCGATAGGCATTTCAAAAATAGGTACCGATAGGCATTTCAGATATAGGTGCCGATAGGCATTTCAGATATAGTTGCCAATTGGCATTTTAAAAATAGGTGTCGATAGGCATTTCAGATATAGGTGCCGATAGGCATTTCAGATATAGAAGCCGATAGGCATTTCAAATATAGGTGCCGATAGGCATTCCAGATATGGTTGCCGATAGGCATTTCAAATATACATGCTGATAGGCATTCCGGATGTAGTTTCCGATAGACATTTCAAAAAATGGTGCCGATAGGCATTTCAGATATAGGTGCCGATAGGCATTTCAGATATAGTTACCGATTGGCATTTTAAAAATAGGTGCCGATAGGCATTTCAGATATAGAAGCCGATAGGTATTTCAAATATAGGTGTCGATAGGCATTTCAGATATGGTTGCCGATAGGCATTTCAAATATAGGTGCTGATAGGCATTTCAGATGTAGTTTCCGATAGGCATTTCAAAAATATGTGCCGATAGGCATTTCAGACATAGGTGCCGATAGGCATTTCAGATATAGTTGCCGATTGGCATTTTAAAAATAGGTGCCGATAGGCATTTCAGATATAGAAGCCGTTAGGCATTTCAAATATAGGTGCCGATAGGCATTCCAGATATGGTTGCCGATAGGCATTTCAAATATAGGTGCTGATAGGCATTTTAGATGTAGTTTCCGATAGGCATTTCAAAAATTGATGCCGATAGGCATTTCGGATATAGGTGCCGATAGGCATTTCAGATATAGTTGCCTATTGGCATTTTAAAAACAGGTGCCGATAGGCATTTCAGATATAGAAGCCGATAGGTATTTCAAATATAGGTGCCGATAGGCATTTCAGATATACTCACCGATTGGCATTTTAAAAATAGGTGCCGATAGGCATTTTAGATGTAGTTTCCGATAGACATTTCAAAAAATGGTGCCGATAGGCATTTCAGATATAGAGGCCGATAGGCATTTTAAAAATAGGTGCCGATAGGCATTTCAGATATAGAAGCCGATAGGTATTTTAAATATAGGTGTGGATAGGCATTTCAGATATGTTTGCCGATAGGCATTTCAAATATAGGTGCTGATAGTCATTTCAGATGTAGATTCCGATAGGCATTTCAAAAATAGGTTCCGATAGGCATTTCAGATATATGTGCCGATAGGCATTTCAGATATACTTACCGATTGGCATTTTAAAAATAGTTGCCGATAGGCATTTTAGATGTAGTTTCCGATAGGCATTTCAAAAATAGGTGCCGATAGGGATTTCAGATATAGGTGCCGATAGGCATATCAGATATAGTTGCCGATAGGCATTTAAAATATATGTGCCGATAGGCATTTCAAATATAGGTGTCGACCGGCATTTCAGATATAAATGCCGAAAGGCATTTCAGATATAGGTGCCGATAGGCATTTCTGATGTGGTTGCCGATAGGCATTTCAAAAATAGGTGCCGATAGGCATTTTAGATATAGGTGCCGATAGGCACTTCAGATATAGTAGCCGATTGGCATTTTAAAAAAAGGCGCCGTTAGGTAATTTAGATATAGAAGCCGATAGGCATTTCAAATATAGGCGCCGATAGGCATTCCAGATATGGTTGCCGATAGGCATTTTAAATATAGGTGCTGATAGGCATTTCAGATGTAGTTTCCGATAGGCATTTCAAAAATAGGTGCCGATAGGCATTTCAGATATAGGTGCCGATAAGCATTTCAGATATAGTTGCCGATTGGCATTTTAAAAATAGGTGCCGATAGGCATTTCAGATATAGAAGCCGATAGGCATTTCAAATATAGGTGCCGATAGGCATTCCAGATATGGTTGCCGATAGGCATTTCCAATATAGGTGCTGATAGGCATTTCAGATATAGGGGCCGATAGGCATTTCAGATATAGTTGCCGATTGGCATTTTAAAAATAGGTGCCGATAGGCATTTCAGATATAGAAGCCGATAGGCATTTCAAATATAGGTGCCGATAGGAATTCCAGATATGGTTGCCGATAGGCATTTCAAATATAAATGCTGATAGGCATTTCAGATGTAGTTTTCGATAGGCATTTCAAAAATAGGTGCCGATAGGCATTTGAGATATAGGTGCCGATAGGCACTTCAGATATAGTTGCCGATTGGCATTTTAAAAATAGGTGTTGATAGGCATTTTAGATATAGAAGCCGATAGGCATTTCAAATATAGGCGCCGATAGGTATTCCAGATATATTTGCCGATAGGCATTTCAAATATAGGTGCTGATAGGCATTTCAGATGCAGTTTCCGATAGGCATTTCAAAAATAGGTGCCGATAGGCATTTCAGATATAGGTGCCGATTGGCATTTCAGATATAGTTGCCGATTGGCATTTTAAAAATAGGTGCCGATAGGCATTTCAGATATAGAAGCCGATAGGGATTTCAAATATAGGTGTCGATAGCTATTTCAGATATGGTTGCCGATAAGCATTTCAAATAAAGGTGCTGATAGGCATTTCAGATGTAGTTTCCGATAGGCATTTCAAAAATAGGTGCCGATAGGCATTTCAGATATAGGTGCCGATAGGCATTTCAGATATAGTTGCCGATTGGCATTTTAAAAATAGGTGTCGATAGGCATTTCAGATATAGAAGCCGATAGGCATTTCAAATATAGGTGCCGATAGGCATTCCAGATATGGTTGCCGATAGGCATTTCAAATATAGGTGCCGATAGGCATTCCAGATATGGTTGCCGATAGGCATTTCAAATATAAGTGCTGATAATCATTTCAGATGTAGTTTCCGATAGGCATTTCAAAAATAGGTACCGATAGGCATTTCAGATATAGGTGCCGATAGGCATTTCAGATATAGTTGCCAATTGGCATTTTAAAAATAGGTGTCGATAGGCATTTCAGATATAGGTGCCGATAGGCATTTCAGATATAGTTGCCAATTGGCATTTTAAAAATAGGTGTCGTTAGGCATTTCAGATATAGGTGCCGATTGGCATTTCAGATATAGTTGCCGATTGGCATTTTAAAAATAGGTGCCGATAGGCATTTCAGATATAGAAGCCGATAGGGATTTTAAATATAGGTGTCGATAGGCATTTCAGATATGGTTGCCGATAAGCATTTCAAATATAGGTGCTGATAGGCATTTTAGATGTAGTTTCCGATAGGCATTTTAAAAATAGGTGCCGATAGGCATTTCAGATATAGGTGCCGATTGGCATTTCAGATATAGTTGCCGATTGGCATTTTAAAAATAGGTGCCGATAGGCATTTCAGATATATAAGCCGATAGGCATTTCAGATGTAGTTGCCGATTGGCATTTAAAAAATAGGTGCCGATAGGCATTTTAGATATAGAAGCCGATAGGTATTTCAAATATAGGTTTGGATAGGTATTTCAGATATGGTTGCCGATAGGCATTTCAAATATAGGTGCTGATAGTCATTTCAGATGTAGTTTCCGATAGGCATTTCAAAAATAGGTTCCGATAGGCATTTTAGATATAGGTGCCGATAGGCATTGCAGATATACTTACCGATTGGCATTTTAAAAATAGGTGCCGATAGGCATTTTAGATATAGAAGCCGATAGGTATTTCAAATATAGGTGTGGATAGGCATTTCAGATATGGCTGCCGATAGGCATTTCAAATATAGGTGCTGATAGTCATTTCAGATGTAGTTTCCGATAGGCATTTCAAAAATAGGTTCCGATGGGCATTTTAGATATATGTGCCGATAGGCATTTCAGATATACTTAAAGATTGGCATTTCAAAAATAGGTTCCGATAGGCATCTCAGATATAGGTGCCGATAGGCTTATCAGATATAGTTGCCGATAGGCATTTAAAATAAAAGTGCCGATAGGCATTTCAAATATAGGTGTCGATCGGCATTTCTGTTATAAATGCCGAAAGGCATTTCAGATATAGGTGCCGATAGGCATTTCTGATGTGGTTGCCGATAGGCATTTCAAATATAGGTGCTGATAGGCATTTCAGAAGTAGTTTTCGATAGGCATTTCAAAAATAGGTGCCGATAGGCATTTCAGATATAGGTGCCGATAGGCACTTCAGATATAAATGCCGATTGGCATTTTAAAAATAGGTGCCGATAGGCATTTCAGATATAGAAGCCGATAGGCATTTCAAATATAGGCGCCGATAGGCATTCCAGATATGGTTGCCGATAGGCATTTCAAATATAGGTGCTGATAGGCATTTCAGATGTAGTTTCCGATAGGCATTTCAAAAATAGGTGCCGATAGGCATTTCAGATATAGGTGCCGATAGGCATTTCAGATATATAAGCCGATAGGCATTTCAGATGTAGTTGCCGATTGGCATTTTAAAAATAGGTGCCGATAGGCATTTTAGATATAGAAGCCGATAGGTATTTCAAATATAGGTGTGGATAGGTATTTCAGATATGGTTGCCGATAGGCATTTCAAATATAGGTGCTGATAGTCATTTCAGATGTAGTTTCCGATAGGCATTTCAAAAATAGGTTCCGATAGGCATTTTAGATATAGGTGCCGATAGGCATTGCAGATATACTTACCGATTGGCATTTTAAAAATAGGTGCCGATAGGCATTTTAGATATAGAAGCCGATAGGTATTTCAAATATAGGTGTGGATAGGCATTTCAGATATGGTTGCCGATAGGCATTTCAAATATAGGTGCTGATAGTCATTTCAGATGTAGTTTCCGATAGGCATTTCAAAAATAGGTTCCGATGGGCATTTTAGATATATGTGCCGATAGGCATTTCAGATATACTTAAAGATTGGCATTTCAAAAATAGGTTCCGATAGGCATTTCAGATATAGGTGCCGATAGGCTTATCAGATATAGTTGCCGATAGGCATTTAAAATAAAAGTGCCGGTAGGCATTTCAAATATAGGTGTCGATCGGCATTTCTGTTATAAATGCCGAAAGGCATTTCAGATATAGGTGCCGATAGGCATTTCTGATGTGGTTGCCGATAGGCATTTCAAATATAGGTGCTGATAGGCATTTCAGAAGTAGTTTTCGATAGGCATTTCAAAAATAGGTGCCGATAGGCATTTCAGATATAGGTGCCGATAGGCATTTCAGATATAGTTGCCGATTGGCATTTTAAAAATAGGTGTCGATAGGCATTTCAGATATAGAAGCCGATAGGCATTTCAAATATAGGTGCCGATAGGCATTCCAGATATGGTTGCCGATAGGCATTTCAAATATAGGTGCTGATAGGCATTCCGGATGTAGTTTTCGATATACATTTCAAAAAATGGTGCCGATAGGCATTTCAGATATAGGTGCCGATAGGCATTTCAGATATAGGTGCCGATAGGCATTTCAGATATACTTACCGATTGGCATTTTAAAAATAGGTGCCGATAGGCATTTTAGATATAGAAGCTGATAGGTATTTCAAATATAGGTGTGGATAGGCATTTCAGATATGGTTGCCGATAGGCATTTCAAATATAGGTGCTGATAGTCATTTCAGATGTAGTTTCCGATAGGCATTTCAAAAATAGGTTCCGATAGGCATTTTAGATATAGGTGCCGATAGGCATTTCAGATATACTTAAAGATTGGCATTTCAAAAATAGGTGCCGATAGGCATTTCAGATATAGGTGCCGATAGGCTTATCAGATATAGTTGCCGATAGGCATTTAAAATAAAAGTGCCGATAGGCATTTCAAATATAGGTGTCGATTGGCATTTTAAAAATAGGTGCCGATAGGCATTTCAGATATAGAAGCCGATAGGGATTTCAAATATAAGTGTCGATAGGCATTTCAGATATGGTTGCCGATAGGCATTTCAAATATAGGTGCTGATAGGCATTTCAGATGTAGTTTCCGATAGGCACTTCAAAAATAGGTGCCGATAGGCATTTCAGATATAGGTGCCGATTGGCATTTCAGATATAGTTGCCGATTGGCATTTTTAAAATAGGTGCCGATAGGCATTTCAGATATATAAGCCGATAGGCATTATAGATGTAGTTGCCGATTGGCATTTTAAAAATAGGTGCCGATAGGCATTTTAGATATAGAAGCCGATAGGCATTTCAAATATAGGCGCCGATAGGCATTCCAGATATGGTTGCCGATAGGTATTTCAAATATAGGTGCTGATAGGCATTTCAGATGTAGTTTCCGATAGGCATTTCAAAAATAGGTGCCGATAGGCATTTCAGATATAGGTGCCGATTGGCATTTCAGATATAGTTGCCGATTGGCATTTTAAAAATAGGTGCCGATAGGCATTTCAGATATAGAAGCCGATAGGGATTTCAAATATAGGTGTCGATAGCTATTTCAGATATGGTTGCCGATAAGCATTTCAAATAAAGGTGCTGATAGGCATTTCAGATGTAGTTTCCGATAGGCATTTCAAAAATAGGTGCCGATAGGCATTTCAGATATAGGTGCCGATATGCATTTAAGATATAGTTGCCGATTGGCATTTTAAAAATAGGTGTCGATAGGCATTTCAGATATAAAAGCCGATGGGCATTTCAAACATAGGTGCCGATAGGCATTCCAGATATGGTTGCCGATAGGCATTTCAAATATAGGTGCCGATAGGCATTCCAGATATGGTTGCCGATAGGCATTTCAAATATAAGTGCTGATAATCATTTCAGATGTAGTTTCCGATAGGCATTTCAAAAATAGGTACCGATAGGCATTTCAGATATAGGTGCCGATAGGCATTTCAGATATAGTTGCCAATTGGCATTTTAAAAATAGGTGTCGATAGGCATTTCAGATATTGGTGCCGAAAGGCATTTCAGATATAGTTGCCAATTGGCATTTTAAAAATAGGTGTCGATAGGCATTTCAGATATAGGTGCCGATTGGCATTTCAGATATAGTTGCCGATTGGCATTTTAAAAATAGGTGCCGATAGGCATTTCAGATATATAAGCCGATAGGCATTTCAGATGTAGTTGCCGATTGGCATTTTAAAAATAGGTGCCGATAGGCGTTTTAGATATAGAAGCCGATAGGTATTTCAAATATAGGTGTGGATAGGCATTTCAGATATGGTTGCCGATAGGCATTTCAAATATAGGTGCTAATAGTCATTTCAGATGTAGTTTCCGATAGGCATTTCAAAAATAGGTTCCGATAGGCATTTTAGATATAGGTGCCGATAGGCATTTCAGATATAGTTGCCAATTGGCATTTTAAAAATAGGTGCCGATAGGCATTTCAGATATAGAAGCCGATAGGGATTTCAAATATAGGTGTCGATAGGCATTTCAGATATGGTTGCCGATAGGCATTTCAAATATAGGTGCTGATAGGCATTTCAGATGTAGTTTCCGATAGGCACTTCAAAAATAGGTGCCGATAGGCATTTCAGATATAGGTGCCGATTGGCATTTCAGATATAGTTGCCGATTGGCATTTTAAAAATAGGTGCCGATAGGCATTTCAGATATATAAGCCGATAGGCATTTCAGATGTAGTTGCCGAATGGCATTTTAAAAATAGGAGCCGATAGGCATTTCAGATATAGAAGCCGATAGGGATTTCAAATATAGGTGTCGATAGGCATTTCAGATATGTTTGCCGATAGGCATTTCAAATATAGGTGCTGATAGGCATTTCAGATGTAGTTTCCGATAGGCATTTCAAAAATAGGTGCCGATAGGCATTTCAGATATAGGTGCCCATTGGCATTTCAGATATAGTTGCCGATTGGCATTTTAAAAATAGGTGCCGATAGGCATTTCGGATATATAAGCCGATAGGCATTTCAGATGTAGTGTCCGATTGGCATTTTAAAATAGGTGCCGATAGGCACTTTAGATATAGAAGCCGATAGGTATTTCAAATATAGGTGTGGATAGGCATTTCAGATATGGTTGCCGATAGGCATTTCAAATATAGGTGTCGATCGGCATTTCTGTTATAAATGCCGAAAGGCATTTCAGATATAGGTGCCGATAGGCATTTCTGATGTGGTTGCCGATAGGCATTTCAAATATAGGTGCTGATAGGCATTTCAGAAGTAGTTTTCGATAGGCATTTCAAAAATAGGTGCCGATAGGCATTTCAGATATAGGTGCCGATAGGCATTTCAGATATAGTTGCCGATTGGCATTTTAAAAATAGGTGTCGATAGGCATTTCAGATATAGAAGCCGATAGGCATTTCAAATATAGGTGCCGATAGGCATTCCAGATATGGTTGCCGATAGGCATTTCAAATATAGGTGCTGATAGGCATTCCGGATGTAGTTTTCGATATACATTTCAAAAAATGGTGCCGATAGGCATTTCAGATATAGGTGCCGATAGGCATTTCAGATATAGGTGCCGATAGGCATTTCAGATATACTTACCGATTGGCATTTTAAAAATAGGTGCCGATAGGCATTTTAGATATAGAAGCTGATAGGTATTTCAAATATAGGTGTGGATAGGCATTTCAGATATGGTTGCCGATAGGCATTTCAAATATAGGTGCTGATAGTCATTTCAGATGTAGTTTCCGATAGGCATTTCAAAAATAGGTTCCGATAGGCATTTTAGATATAGGTGCCGATAGGCATTTCAGATATACTTAAAGATTGGCATTTCAAAAATAGGTGCCGATAGGCATTTCAGATATAGGTGCCGATAGGCTTATCAGATATAGTTGCCGATAGGCATTTAAAATAAAAGTGCCGATAGGCATTTCAAATATAGGTGTCGATTGGCATTTTAAAAATAGGTGCCGATAGGCATTTCAGATATAGAAGCCGATAGGGATTTCAAATATAAGTGTCGATAGGCATTTCAGATATGGTTGCCGATAGGCATTTCAAATATAGGTGCTGATAGGCATTTCAGATGTAGTTTCCGATAGGCACTTCAAAAATAGGTGCCGATAGGCATTTCAGATATAGGTGCCGATTGGCATTTCAGATATAGTTGCCGATTGGCATTTTTAAAATAGGTGCCGATAGGCATTTCAGATATATAAGCCGATAGGCATTATAGATGTAGTTGCCGATTGGCATTTTAAAAATAGGTGCCGATAGGCATTTTAGATATAGAAGCCGATAGGCATTTCAAATATAGGCGCCGATAGGCATTCCAGATATGGTTGCCGATAGGTATTTCAAATATAGGTGCTGATAGGCATTTCAGATGTAGTTTCCGATAGGCATTTCAAAAATAGGTGCCGATAGGCATTTCAGATATAGGTGCCGATTGGCATTTCAGATATAGTTGCCGATTGGCATTTTAAAAATAGGTGCCGATAGGCATTTCAGATATAGAAGCCGATAGGGATTTCAAATATAGGTGTCGATAGCTATTTCAGATATGGTTGCCGATAAGCATTTCAAATAAAGGTGCTGATAGGCATTTCAGATGTAGTTTCCGATAGGCATTTCAAAAATAGGTGCCGATAGGCATTTCAGATATAGGTGCCGATATGCATTTAAGATATAGTTGCCGATTGGCATTTTAAAAATAGGTGTCGATAGGCATTTCAGATATAAAAGCCGATGGGCATTTCAAACATAGGTGCCGATAGGCATTCCAGATATGGTTGCCGATAGGCATTTCAAATATAGGTGCCGATAGGCATTCCAGATATGGTTGCCGATAGGCATTTCAAATATAAGTGCTGATAATCATTTCAGATGTAGTTTCCGATAGGCATTTCAAAAATAGGTACCGATAGGCATTTCAGATATAGGTGCCGATAGGCATTTCAGATATAGTTGCCAATTGGCATTTTAAAAATAGGTGTCGATAGGCATTTCAGATATTGGTGCCGAAAGGCATTTCAGATATAGTTGCCAATTGGCATTTTAAAAATAGGTGTCGATAGGCATTTCAGATATAGGTGCCGATTGGCATTTCAGATATAGTTGCCGATTGGCATTTTAAAAATAGGTGCCGATAGGCATTTCAGATATATAAGCCGATAGGCATTTCAGATGTAGTTGCCGATTGGCATTTTAAAAATAGGTGCCGATAGGCGTTTTAGATATAGAAGCCGATAGGTATTTCAAATATAGGTGTGGATAGGCATTTCAGATATGGTTGCCGATAGGCATTTCAAATATAGGTGCTAATAGTCATTTCAGATGTAGTTTCCGATAGGCATTTCAAAAATAGGTTCCGATAGGCATTTTAGATATAGGTGCCGATAGGCATTTCAGATATAGTTGCCAATTGGCATTTTAAAAATAGGTGCCGATAGGCATTTCAGATATAGAAGCCGATAGGGATTTCAAATATAGGTGTCGATAGGCATTTCAGATATGGTTGCCGATAGGCATTTCAAATATAGGTGCTGATAGGCATTTCAGATGTAGTTTCCGATAGGCACTTCAAAAATAGGTGCCGATAGGCATTTCAGATATAGGTGCCGATTGGCATTTCAGATATAGTTGCCGATTGGCATTTTAAAAATAGGTGCCGATAGGCATTTCAGATATATAAGCCGATAGGCATTTCAGATGTAGTTGCCGAATGGCATTTTAAAAATAGGAGCCGATAGGCATTTCAGATATAGAAGCCGATAGGGATTTCAAATATAGGTGTCGATAGGCATTTCAGATATGTTTGCCGATAGGCATTTCAAATATAGGTGCTGATAGGCATTTCAGATGTAGTTTCCGATAGGCATTTCAAAAATAGGTGCCGATAGGCATTTCAGATATAGGTGCCCATTGGCATTTCAGATATAGTTGCCGATTGGCATTTTAAAAATAGGTGCCGATAGGCATTTCGGATATATAAGCCGATAGGCATTTCAGATGTAGTGTCCGATTGGCATTTTAAAATAGGTGCCGATAGGCACTTTAGATATAGAAGCCGATAGGTATTTCAAATATAGGTGTGGATAGGCATTTCAGATATGGTTGCCGATAGGCATTTCAAATATAGGTGCTGATAGTCATTTCAGATGTAGTTTCCGATAGGCATTTCAAAAATAGGTTCCGATAGGCATTTTAGATATACTTAAAGATTGGCATTTCAAAAATAGGTGCCGATAGGCATTTCAGATATAGGTGCCGATAGGCTTATCAGATATAGTTGCCGATAGGCATTTAAAATAAAAGTGCCGATAGGCATTTCAAATATAGGTGCTGATAGGCATTTCAGATGTAGTTTCCGATAGGCATTTCAAAAATAGGTGCCGATAGGCATTTCAGATATAGGTGCCGATTGGCATTTCAGATATAGTTGCCGATTGGCATTTTAAAAATAGGTGCCGATAGGCATTTCAGATATATAAGCCGATAGGCATTATAGATGTAGTTGCCGATTGGCATTTTAAAAATAGTTGCCGATAGGCATTTTAGATATAGAAGCCGATAGGCATTTCAAATATAGGCGCCGATAGGCATTCCAGATATGGTTGCCGATAGGTATTTCAAATATAGGTGCTGATAGGCATTTCAGATGTAGTTTCCGATAGGCATTTCAAAAATAGGTGCCGATAGGCATTTCAGATATAGGTGCCGATTGGCATTTCAGATATAGTTGCCGATTGGCATTTTAAAAATAGGTGCCGATAGGCATTTCAGATATAGAAGCCGATAGGGATTTCAAATATAGGTGTCGATAGCTATTTCAGATATGGTTGCCGATAAGCATTTCAAATAAAGGTGCTGATAGGCATTTCAGATGTAGTTTCCGATAGGCATTTCAAAAATAGGTGCCGATAGGCATTTCAGATATAGGTGCCGATAGGCATTTAAGATATAGTTGCCGATTGGCATTTTAAAAATAGGTGTCGATAGGCATTTCAGATATAAAAGCCGATGGGCATTTCAAATATAGGTGCCGATAGGCATTCCAGATATGGTTGCCGATAGGCATTTCAAATATAGGTGCCGATAGGCATTCCAGATATGGTTGCCGATAGGCATTTCAAATATAAGTGCTGATAATCATTTCAGATGTAGTTTCCGATAGGCATTTCAAAAATAGGTACCGATAGGCATTTCAGATATAGGTGCCGATAGGCATTTCAGATATAGTTGCCAATTGGCATTTTAAAAATAGGTTTCGATAGGCATTTCAGATATAGGTGCCGAAAGGCATTTCAGATATAGTTGCCAATTGGCATTTTAAAAATAGGTGTCGATAGGCATTTCAGATATAGGTGCCGATTGGCATTTCAGATATAGTTGCCGATTGGCATTTTAAAAATAGGTGCCGATAGGCATTTCAGATATAGGTGCCGAAAGGCATTTCAGATATAGTTGCCAATTGGCATTTTAAAAATAGGTGCCGAAAGGCATTTCAGATATAGTTGCCAATTGGCATTTTAAAAATAGGTGCCGATAGGCATTTCAGATATATAAGCCGATAGGCATTTCAGATGTAGTTGCCGATTGGCATTTTAAAAATAGGTGCCGATAGGCGTTTTAGATATAGAAGCCGATAGGTATTTCAAATATAGGTGTGGATAGGCATTTCAGATATGGTTGCCGATAGGCATTTCAAATATAGGTGCTGATAGTCATTTCAGATGTAGTTTCCGATAGGCATTTCAAAAATAGGTTCCGATAGGCATTTTAGATAGAGGTGCCGATAGGCATTTCAGATATACTTACCGATTGGAATTTTGAAAATAGGTGCCGATAGGCATTTTAGATATAGAAGCCGATAGGTATTTCAAATATAGGTGTGGATAGGCATTTCAGATATGGTTGCCGATAGGCATTTCAAATATAGGTGCTAATAGTCATTTCAGATGTAGTTTCCGATAGGCATTTCAAAAATAGGTTCCGATAGGCATTTTAGATATAGGTGCCGATAGGCATTTCAGATATAGTTGCCAAGTGGCATTTTAAAAATAGGTGCCGATAGGCATTTTAGATATAGAAGCCGATAGGGATTTCAAATATAGGTGTCGATAGGCATTTCAGATATGGTTGCCGATAGGCATTTCAAATATAGGTGCTGATATGCATTTCAGATGTAGTTTCCGTTAGGCATTTCAAAAATAGGTGCCGATAGGCATTTCAGATATAGGTGCCGATTGGCATTTCAGATATAGTTGCCGATTGGCATTTTAAAAATAGGTGCCGATAGGCATTTCAGATATAGAAGCCGATAGGCATTTCAAATATAGGCGCCGATAGGCATTCCAGATATGGTTGCCGATAGGCATTTCAAATATAGGTGCTGATAGGCATTTCAGATGTAGTTTCCGATAGGCATTTCAAAAACAGGTGCCGATAGGCATTTCAGATATAGGCGCCGATAGGCATTTCAGATATAGTTGCCGATTGGCATTTTAAAAATAGGTGTCGATAGGCATTTCAGATATAGAAGCCGATGGGCATTTCAAATATAGGTGCCGATAGGCATTTCAGATATGGTTGCCGATAGGCATTTCAAATATAGGTCCCGATAGGCATTCCAGATATGGTTTCTGATAGGCATTTCAAATATAAGTGCTGATAATCATTTCAGATGTAGTTTCCGACAGGCATTTCAAAAATAGGTACCGATAGGCATTTCAGATATAGGTGCCGATAGACATTTCAGATATAGTTGCCAATTGGCATTTTAAAAATAGGTTTCGATAGGCATTTCAGATATAGGTGCCGATAGGCATTTCAGATATAGTTGCCAATTGGCATTTTAAAAATAGGTGTCGATAGGCATTTTAGATATAGGTGCCGATTGGCATTTTAAAAATAGGTGCCGATAGGCATTTCAGATATATAAGCCGATAGGCATTTCAGATGTAGTTGCCGATTGGCATTTTAAAAATAGGTGCCGATAGGCATTTTAGATATAGAAGCCGATAGGTATTTCAAATATAGGTGTGGATAGGCATTTCAGATATGGTTGCCGATAAGCATTTCAAATATAGGTGCTGATATAGTCATTTCAGATGTCGTTTCCGATAGGCATTTCAAAAATAGGTTCCGATAGGCATTTTAGATAGAGGTGCCGATAGGCATTTCAGATATACTTACCGATTGGCATTTTAAAAATAGGTGCCGATAGGCATTTTAGATATAGAAGCCGATAGGTATTTCAAATATAGGTGTGGATAGGCATTTCAGATATGGTTGCCGATAGGCATTTCAAATATAGGTGCTGATAGTCATTTCAGATGTAGTTTCCGATAGGCATTTCAAAAATAGGTTCCGATAGGCATTTTAGATAGAGGTGCCGATAGGCATTTTAGATATACTTACCGATTGGCATTTCAAAAATAGGTGCCGATAGGCATTTCAGATATAGGTGCCGATAGGCTTATCAGATATAGTTGCCGATAGGCATTTAAAATAAAAGTGCCGATAGGCATTTCAAATATAGGTGTCGATTGGCATTTTAAAAATAGGTGCCGATAGGCATTTCAGATATAGAAGCCGATAGGGATTTCAAATATAGGTGTCGATAGGCATTTCAGATATGTTTGCCGATAGGCATTTCAAATATAGGTGCTGATAGGCATTTCAGATGTAGTTTCCGATAGGCATTTCAAAAATAGGTGCCGATAGGCATTTCAGATATAGGTGCCGATTGGCATTTCAGATATAGTTGCCGATTGGCATTTTAAAAATAGGTGCCGATAGGCATTTCAGATATATAAGCCGATAGGCATTTCAGATGTAGTCTCCGATTGGCATTTTAAAAATAGGTGCCGATAGGCATTTCAGATATACTTACCGATTGGCATTTTAAAAATAGGTGCCGATAGGCATTTTAATTAATAGAAGAAAATGTGAAAACTTGCCTTGATTTTATCGAGCAGCAGAATCAAAAAATTGAATCTCAAAATGAAATCATAAATAACCTAAAAAATCAAAAAAATTCTCCGAAGAAACAAACCGAAAAAACTGATAAGATTCTCGCCGAAAAGGTGTGCAACATTGATAAAAAATCACAAAGAAAGATGTCAGAGACTCAAACCATTGATTTACAATCAACTGCCAGTACAAGTAGACCATTAACTAGATCAGTGACCACAAGAGGGCGACATAACGTACCACAAGAGAGTAATCAAAACGGTGAGATCAACAATGTTAACAAGGATTTAAAAACAACGAAAATTGATTTGCAAGATCGAGAAGAAGTTCAAATTAATAAGAAAGAACAAGAATTCATAACTGTCACCCGTAGACGGAAGAAAAATATTATTGGATCTAAAACCACAAACACTATTATTTTAGTGCTGTGAATAAAAAGGCTTGGTTCTTTTTGGGTAAAGTCAAGCCTGGGACTGCAGCAGACGAGGTTCTAAAATATCTTCAGACTCAATGTCCCAACGAACAATTTACTTGTGAATCCATACAGACAAAAGGAGTAAATGCGTGCTTTCGCGTAAGTGCAGACTTTCGTCTTTTTGAAACGATGATGGATCCAGCTTTTTGGCCCGAAAATGTTAGTGTCAGTCAATTATTTTTTCGGCGAAAAGCCTCCCAAGGAGAATTTAAATAATATTATGACACACGATCTTCATAACAGTTACGAGGTAGAGAGGGAAAATTTAATGAGTAAAATAAAAAATAAAAAATTAAAAACTAGCGCGAAAACTAAAAATCTTACAGTATATTATCACAATATTCAAGGAATTTCGAATAGCAATGAAGAGTTTGAAATATTTATCTATGACAAAAATTACGATTTTATTTGTTTAGCTGAACACTGGCTTAGTAGATCTGAAATAGACTTTTTGCATATCGATAATTATGTACCGATTTCTTTTTTCTGTAGAAATAATTATATACGCGGTGGTGTCGTAATACTTGGAAAAAACAAATTTAATTACAAGGAAATCAAAGAAATTAATGAACTTACTATAGAAAAACAATTCGAGTGTTGTGCGGTTAAATGTGTAAATCTCAACATCATTCTAGCATGTGTGTACAGAATACCAGACAGTAACATAAGCATATTTTTCGCCAAACTGGAAGAAATGCTATTTCAGCTATCTAAACTTAATTGCGATTTTTTCATTTGTGGGGACTATAATATAAACCTCTTAAACACAGCTGATACTAAATATAAAACTCTAATGTCTCTGTTGTCATCATACAACAGCACAGTATGTATCCAGGAGCCAACAAGAATAACTTCAAGATCCGCAACGGCGATTGATAATATAATAACGAACACAGATGAATATCTTTATAAATCAAATACATTAACCACAAATTTCTCTGACCATAAAGCAATAGAATTAACTATTAAATTAGACAGTACGATCAATAAGACTAATACGGACTCTTTTCGAAGCATCACCCCAATATCAGAAGAGAGTATTCTCACGTTTAACTTAATGTTAACAAAGGAAACCTGGGAATCTGTGACGAACAGTACAGAAGCAGAAGCTGGGTACCAAAATTTTCACGATATCATTTCCTACTATTTCAATATGGCTTTCCCTAAAAAGACAATAAAAAACTCAAAAACAACTTTAATTACCAAAACTAAGGACTGGATTACACCAGAAATTAAATTATTGGCTAATATCAAAAATAATATGTATTTGTGGATAAAGGATTTAAAAAATAGTAACCTACAAACACACATTTTTAATAAACAATATAAAGACATTCGCAAAGAACTAAAAATGCTAGTCAATAAAACTAAAAAAGAATACTATAGCGATAAAATGAGGAATTCAAATAATAAATCAGCTATAGGTTGGAAATTAATACGCGAGTTTAATAACAAGCCACTAACAAAATCAAAATTAATTCATAAAATAAAAATCGAGGATACTGTAATAACTGATTCAACAAAAATGTGTAATGAGTTTAATAATTTCTTTATAAACATTGCGAATACTATAAATTTAAATGACCCCGTAATTAATTCTGATAACAGTAACACCAACAGTTTATTCTTATACCCATGCGATCAACACGAAATTTATAATATGTGTAGTTCACTTAATAATAAAAAGTCAGTCGGTTGGGACAACATTCCTAATAGTGTATTAAAAGCATGTGCGCATATCTTGGCAAAACCGCTATGTCATCTGATCAACCTGTGCTTAAGTCAGGGAATTTTTCCTTCACTTCTAAAAAAAACCATAGTTAAACCACTTCATAAAAAAGGTGACGTAGAGAATATTAATAACTATCGACCAATTTCTCTTTTGAGCAACATTTCTAAGATTTTCGAAAGGGTCATAGCTAACAGACTAATCAATTTTATGGAAAAGTCAAAGATTTTAGTGGATGAGCAACATGGCTTCCGAACAGGAAGTTCCACTAATCTTGCAATATTCAAAGCAATCAATTCAATTCTCAATGCGTGGAATAAAAAATCTCCCAACATTGCTGCTTTTTACGACCTGTCTAAAGCATTCGACTGCGTCCATTATGAATTGTTATTTAGCAAAATGCATCAGTGTGGCATACGCGGTATAGCTCTCAACCTGTTTAAGTCATATCTGTTTGATAGGAGCCAAATAGTGCAATTAAATAATGTTGTTAACGGAACTGTAAACACTGTATCTTCAGAAAACAAAAATATTACAAGAGGCGTTCCGCAAGGATCGATTTTGGGGCCGTACTTATTTCTGTTATACATAAATGACTTCCCCAAATCAGTGAAAGACAACATCATCCTATTCGCGGACGATACGGCGGTTGTATACGAAGATGAATATGAACACGATCTAATTCACAAAATGAATCAATCGATTTTAAATATTAACTCTTGGTTTAATGACAATAGTTTAAAACTTAATTTAAACAAATCTCAGTACATAAGATTTGGAGATTACGGGCAAAACACCAATGTAGTAGCACTTCCAAATTTTGGAAATATACCGATAGAAAATACAGTTAAATTCTTAGGTTTACATATCGATAAGCACCTCAGGTGGTTAAGCCATATCGAGTATATATCTAAAAAATGTAGTAAATATATATATTTATTACGTACACTAAGAAAATTTGTTGAAAAACCAGTGTTACTTACTATTTATTATGGCTATATACAGTCAAATATTCAATATGGCATAATTTTTTATGGTAACTCTTGCCATACAAAAAGTTTACTTTTGCTTCAAAAAAGAGCTCTAAGAGCAATATGTAACATGGCTCCGACTTCATCATGTAGACCATTGTTTAAAACGTTGAAAATTTTGACTGTGTATGACCTATATATACTAGAATGTGCAATATTTGTCAAAAAATTTCCATACTTATTTGAAAATAATATCCATACACATAATTATACAACCCGGAATAAAAACAAGCTAGTACCAAACGCAACTAGTCTGTCAACGATAAATAAAGGACCGCTAAATTCGTTAATAAAAATTTATAATAAATTACCGATTGAATTAAAATCTCTACCATTAAATAATTTTAAAAAAAGAATTAAATCACTATTATTAAATTACAGTTTTTATTCTATAGAAGAATTTTATTCAACTATATTTTAATGTTTTTTAAATGTAATTTTAATGTTTTTTTTAAATGTAATTTTAATGTTTTTTTATGACATATTCTGGACATATTCTATGTATTTCTAATACGGATGGAATAAAGCGTATATTATTATTATTATTATTATAAAAATAGGTGCCGATAGGCATTTCAGATATAGGTGCCGATAGGCATTTCAGATATAGTTGCCGATTGGCATTTTAAAAATAGGTGTCGATAGGCATTTCAGATATGATTGCCGATAGGCATTTCAAATATAGGTGCTGATAGGCATTTCAGATATAGTTTCCGATAGGCATTTCAAAAATTGGTGTCGATAGGCATTTCAGATATAGAAGCCGATAGGCATTTCAAATATAGGTGCCGATAGGCATTCCAGATATGGTTGCCGATAGGCATTTCAAATATAGGTGCTGATAGGCATTCCGGATGTAGTTTCCGATAGGCATTTCAAAAAATGGTGCCGATAGGCATTTCAGATATAGGTGCCGATAGGCATTTCAGATATAGTTACCGATTGGCATTTTAAAAATAGGTACCGATAGGCATTTCAGATATAGAAGCCGATAGGTATTTCAAATATAGGTGTCGATAGGCATTTCAGATATGGTTGCCGATAGGCATTTCAAATATAGATGCTGATAGGCATTTCAGATGTAGTTTCCGATAGGCATTTCAAAAATAGGTGCCGATAGGCATTTCAGATATAGGTGCCGATAGGCATTTCAGATATAGTTGCCGATTGGCATTTTAAAAATAAGTGCCGATAGGCATTTCAGATAAAGAAGCCGATAGGCATTTCAAATATAGGTGCCGATAGGCATTCCAGATATGGTTGCCGATAGGCATTTCAAATATAAGTGCTGATAGGCATTTCAGATGTAGTTTCCGAGAGGCATTTCAAATATAGGTGCTGATAGGCATTTCAGATGTAGTTTTCGATAGGCATTTCAAAAATAGGTGCCGATAGGCATTTCAGATATAGGTACCGATAGTCATTTCAGATATAGTTGCCAATTGGCATTTAAAAAATAGGTGCCGATAGGCATTTCAGATATAGAAGCCGATAGGCATTTCAAATATAGGTGCCGATAGGCATTGCAGATATAGTTGCCGATAGGCATTTCAAATATAGGTGCTGATAGGCATTTTAGATGTAGTTTCCGATAGGCATTTCAAAAATTGATGCCGATAGGCATTTCGGATATAGGTGCCGATAGGCATTTCAGATATAGTTGCCGATTGACATTTTAAAAACAGGTGCCGATAGGCATTTCAGATATAGAAGCCGATAGGTATTTCAAATATAGGTGTCGATAGGCATTTCAGATATGGTTGCCGATAGGCATTTCAAATATAGGAGCAGATAGGCATTTCAGATGTAGTTTCCGATAGGCATTTTAAAAATAGGTGCCGATAGGCATTTCAGATATAGGTGCCCATTGGCATTTCAGATATAGTTGCCGATTGGCATTTTAAAAATAGGTGCCGATAGGCATTTCAGATATATAAGCCGATAGGCATTTCAGATGTAGTTGCCGATTGGCATTTTAAAAATAGGTGCCGATAGGCATTTTAGATATAGAAGCCGATAGGTATTTCAAATATAGGTGTGGATAGGCATTTCAGATATGGTTGCCGATAGGCATTTCAAATATAGGTGCTGATAGTCATTTCAGATGTAGTTTCCGATAGGCATTTCAAAAATAGGTTCCGATAGGCATTTTAGATATAGGTGCCGATAGGCATTTCAGATATACTTACCGATTGGCATTTTAAAAATAGGTGCCGATAGGCATTTTAGATATAGAAGCCGATAGGTATTTCAAATATAGGTGTGGATAGGCATTTAAGATATGGTTGCCGATAGGCATTTCAAATATAGGTGCTGATAGTCATTTCAGATGTAGTTTCCGATAGGCATTTCAAAAATAGGTTCCGATAGGCATCTTAGATATAGGTGCCGATAGGCATTTCAGATATACTTAAAGATTGGCATTTCAAAAATAGGTGCCGATAGGCATTTCAGATATAGGTGCCGATAGGCTTATCAGATATAGTTGCCGATAGGCATTTAAAATAAAAGTGCCGATAGGCATTTCAAATATAGGTGTCGATTGGCATTTTAAAAATAGGTGCCGATAGGCATTTTAGATACAGAAGTCGATAGGGATTTCAAATATAGGTGTCGATAGGCATTTCAGATATGGTTGCCGATAGGCATTTCAAATATAGGTGCTGATAGGCATTTCAGATGTAGTTTCCGATAGGCATTTCCAAAATAGGTGCCGATAGGCATTTCAGATATAGGTGCCGATTGGCATTTCAGATATAGTTGCCGATTGGCATTTTAAAAATAGGTGCCGATAGGCATTTCAGATATATAAGCCGATAGGCATTTCAGATGTAGTTGCCGATTGGCATTTTAAAAATAGGTGCCGATAGGCATTTTAGATATAGAAGCCGATAGGTATTTCAAATATAGGTGTGGATAGGCATTTCAGATATGGTTGCCGATAGGCATTTCAAATATAGGTGCTGATAGTCATTTCAGATGTAGTTTCCGATAGGCATTTCAAAAATAGGTTCCGATAGGCATTTTAGATAGAGGTGCCGATAGGCATTTCAGATATACTTACCGATTGGCATTTTAAAAATAGGTGCCTATAGGCATTTTAGATATAGAAGCCGATAGGTATTTCAAATATAGGTGTGGATAGGCATTTCAGATATGGTTGCCGATAGGCATTTCAAATATAGGTGCTGATAGTCATTTCAGATGTAGTTTCCGATAGGCATTTCAAAAATAGATTCCGATAGGCATTTTAGATATAGGTGCCGATAGGCATTTCAGATATAGTTGCCAATTGGCATTTTAAAAATAGGTGTCGATAGGCATTTCAGATATAGGTGCCGATTGGCATTTCAGATATAGTTGCCGATTGGCATTTTAAAAATAGGTGCCGATAGGCATTTCAGATATAGAAGCCGATAGGGATTTCAAATATAGGTGTCGATAGGCATTTAAGATATGGTTGCCGATAGGCATTTCAAATATAGGTGCTGATAGGCATTTCAGATGTAGTTTCCGATAGGCATTTCAAAAATAGGTGCCGAAAGGCATTTCAGATATAGGTGCCCATTGGCATTTCAGATATAGTTGCCGATTGGCATTTTAAAAATAGGTGCCGATAGGCATTTCAGATATATAAGCCGATAGGCATTTCAGATGTAGTGTCCGATTGGCATTTTAAAAATAGGTGCTGATAGGCACTTTAGATATAGAAGCCGATAGGTATTTCAAATATAGGTGTGGATAGGCATTTCAGATATGGTTGCCGATAGGCATTTCAAATATAGGTGCTGATAGTCATTTCAGATGTAGTTTCCGATAGGCATTTCAAAAATAGGTTCCGATAGGCATTTTAGATATAGGTGCCGATAGGCATTTCAGATATACTTAAAGATTGGCATTTCAAAAATAGGTGCCGATAGGCATTTCAGATATAGGTGCCGATAGGCTTATCAGATATAGTTGCCGATAGGCATTTAAAATAAAAGTGCCGATAGGCATTTCAAATATAGGTGTCGATCGGCATTTCAGTTATAAATGCCGAAAGGCATTTCAGATATAGGTGCCGATAGGCATTTCTGATGTGGTTGCCGATAGGCATTTCAAATATAGGTGCTGATAGGCATTTCAGAAGTAGTTTTCGATAGGCATTTCATAAAAAGGTGCCGATAGGCATTTCAGATATAGGTGCCGATAGGCACTTCAGATATAAATGCCGATTGGCATTTTAAAAATAGGTGCCGATAGGAATTTCAGATATAGAAGCCGATAGGCATTTCAAATATAGGCGCCGATAGGCATTCCAGATATGGTTGCCGATAGGCATTTCAAATAAGGTGCTGATAGGCATTTCAGATGTAGTTTCCGATAGGCATCTCAAAAATAGGTGCCGATAGGCATTTCAGATATAGGTGCCGATAGGCATTTCAGATATAGTTGCCGATTGGCATTTTAAAAATAGGTGCCGATAGGCATTTCAGATATAGAAGCCGATAGGGATTTCAAATATAGGTGTCGATAGGCATTTCAGATATGGTTGCCGATAAGCATTTCAAATATAGGTGCTGATAGGCATTTCAGATGTAGTTTCCGATAGGCATTTCAAAAATAGGTGCCGATAGGCATTTCAGATATAGGTGCCGATAGGCATTTCAGATATAGTTGCCGATTGGCATTTTAAAAATAGGTGTCGATAGGCATTTCAGATATAGAAGCCGATAGGCATTTCAAATATAGGTGCCGATAGGCATTCCAGTTATATTTGCCGATAGGCATTTCAAATATAGGTGCTGATAGGCATTCCGCATGTAGTTTCCGATAGACATTTCAAAAAATGGTGCCGATAGGCATTTCAGATATAGGTGCCGATAGGCATTTCAGATATAGTTACCGATTGGCATTTTAAAAATAGGTGCCGATAGGCATTTTAGATATAGAAGCCGATAGGTATTTCAAATATATGTGTCGATAGGCATTTCAGATATGGTTGCCGATAGGCATTTCAAATATAGGTGCTGATAGGCATTTCAGATGTAGTTTCCGATAGGCATTTCAAAAATATGTGCCGATAGGCATTTCAGATATAGGTGCCGATAGGCATTTCAGATATAGTTGCCGATTGGCATTTTAAAAATAGGTGCCGATAGGCATTTCAGATATAGAAACCGATAGGTATTTCAAATATAGGTGCCGATAGGCATTCCAGATATGGTTGCCGATAGGCATTTCAAATATAGGTGCTGATAGGCATTTTAGATGTAGTTTCCGATAGGCATTTCAAAAATTGATGCCGATAGGCATTTCGGATATAGGTGCCGATAGGCATTTCAGATATAGTTGCCGATTGGCATTTTAAAAACAGGTGCCGATAGGCATTTCAGATATAGAAGCCGATAGGTATTTCTAATATAGGTGTCGATAGGCATATCAGATATGGTTGCCGATAGGCATTTCAAATATAGGAGCAGATAGGCATTTCAGATGTAGTTTCCGAAAGGCATTTCAAAAATATATGCCGATAGGCATTTCAAATATAGGTGCCGATAGGCATTTCAGATATAGTTGCCGATTGGTATTTTAAAAATAGGTGCCGATAGGCATTTCAGATATAGAAGCCGATAGGCATTTCAAATATAGGTGCCGATAGGCATTCCAGATATGGTTGCCGATAGGCATTTCAAATATAGGTGCTGATAGGCATTTCAGATGTAGTTTCCGATAGGCATTTCAAAAATTGGTGCCGATAGGCATTTCAGATATAGGTGCCGATAGGCATTTCAGATATAGTTGCCGATTGGCATTTTAAAAATATGTGCCGATAGGCATTTCAGATATAGAAGCCGATAGGTATTTCAAATATAGGTGTCGATAGGCATTTCAGATATGATTGCCGATAGGCATTTCAAATATAGGTGCTGATAGGCATTTCAGATGTAGTTTCCGATAGGCATTTCAAAAATAGGTGCCGATAGGCATTTCAGATATAGGTGCCGATATACATTTTAGATATAGTTGCCGATTGGCATTTTAAAAATAGGTACCGATAGGCATTTCAGATATATAAGCCGATAGGCATTTCAAATATAGGTGCCGATGAGCATTCCAGATATGTTTGCCGATAGGCATTTCAAATATAGGTGCTGATAGGCATTTCAGATGTAGTTTCCGATAGGCATTTCAAAAATTGGTGCCAATAGGCATTTCAGATATAGGTGCCGATAGGCATTTCAGATATAGTTGCCAATTGGCATTTTAAGAATAGGTGCCGATAGGCATTTCAGATATAGAATTCGATAGGGATTTTAAATATAGGTGTCGATAGGCATTTCAGATATGGTTGCCGATAAGCATTTCAAATATAGGTGCTGATAGGTATTTCAGATGTAGTTTCGGATAAGCATTTCAAAAATAGGTGCCGATAGGCATTTCAGATATAGGTCCCGATAGGCATTTCAGATATAGTTGCCGATTGGCATTTTAAAAATAGGTGTCGATAGGCATTTCAGATATGATTGCCGATAGGCATTTCAAATATAGGTGCTGATAGGCATTTCAGATGTAGTTTCCGATAGGCATTTCAAAAATTGGTGTCGATAGGCATTTCAGATATAGAAGCCGATAGGCATTTCAAATATAGGTGCCGATAGGCATTCCAGATATGGTTGCCGATAGGCATTTCAAATATAGGTGCTGATAGGCATTCCGGATGTAGTTTCCGATAGGCATTTCAAAAAATGGTGCCGATAGGCATTTCAGATATAGGTGCCGATAGGCATTTCAGATATAGTTACCGATTGGCATTTTAAAAATAGGTACCGATAGGCATTTCAGATATAGAAGCCGATAGGTATTTCAAATATAGGTGTCGATAGGCATTTCAGATATGGTTGCCGATAGGCATTTCAAATATAGGTGCTGATAGGCATTTCAGATGTAGTTTCCGATAGGCATTTCAAAAATAGGTGCCGATTGGCATTTCAGATATAGTTGCCGATTGGCATTTTAAAAATAAGTGCCGATAGGCATTTCAGATAAAGAAGCCGATAGGCATTTCAAATATAGGTGCCGATAGGCATTCCAGATATGGTTGCCGATAGGCATTTAAAATATAAGTGCTGATAGGCATTTCAGATGTAGTTTCCGAGAGGCATTTCAAAAATAGGTGCTGATAGGCATTTCAGATGTAGTTTTCGATAGGCATTTCAAAAATAGGTGCCGATAGGCATTTCAGATATAGGTGCCGATAGTCATTTCAGATATAGTTGCCAATTGGCATTTAAAAAATAGGTGCCGATAGGCATTTCAAATATAGGTGCTGATAGGCATTTTAGATGTAGTTTCCGATAGGCATTTCAGAAATTGATGCCGATAGGCATTTCGGATATAGGTGCCGATAGGCATTTCAGATATAGTTGCCGATTGTCATTTTAAAAACAGGTGCCGATAGGCATTTCAGATATAGAAGCCGATAAGTATTTCAAATATAGGTGTCGATAGGCATTTCAGATATGGTTGCCGATAGGCATTTCAAATATAGGAGCAGATAGGCATTTCAGATGTAGTTTCCGAAAGGCATTTCAAAAATATATGCCGATAGGCATTTCAGATATAGGTGCCGATAGGCATTTCAGATATAGTTGCCGATTGGTATTTTAAAAATAGGTGCCGAAAGGCATTTCAGATATAGAAGCCGATAGGCATTTTAAATATAGGTGCCGATAGGCATTCCAGATATGGTTGCCGATAGGCATTTCAAATATAAGTGCTGATAATCATTTCAGATGTAGTTTCCGATAGGCATTTCGAAAATGGGTACCGATAGGCATTTCAGATATAGGTGCCGATAGTCATTTCAGATATAGTTGCCAATTGGCATTTAAAAAATAGGTGCCGATAGGCATTTCAAATATAGGTGCTGATAGGCATTTTAGATGTAGTTTCCGATAGGCATTTCAAAAATTGATGCCGATAGGCATTTCGTATATAGGTGCCGATAGGCATTTCAGATATAGTTGCCGATTGACATTTTAAAAACAGGTGCCGATAGGCATTTCAGATATAGAAGCCGATAGGTATTTCAAATATAGGTGTCGATAGGCATTTCAGATATGGTTGCCGATAGGCATTTCAAATATAGGAGCAGATAGGCATTTCAGATGTAGTTTCCGAAAGGCATTTCAAAAATATATGCCGATAGGCATTTCAGATATAGGTGCCGATAGGCATTTCAGATATAGTTGCCGATTGGTATTTTAAAAATAGGTGCCGAAAGGCATTTCAGATATAGAAGCCGATAGGCATTTTAAATATAGGTGCCGATAGGCATTCCAGATATGGTTGCCGATAGGCATTTCAAATATAAGTGCTGATAATCATTTAAGATGTAGTTTCCGATAGGCATTTCAAAAATAGGTACCGATAGGCATTTCAGATATAGGTGCCGATAGGCATTTCAGATATAGTTGCCAATTGGCATTTTAAAAATAGGTGTCGATAGGCATTTCAGATATAGAACCCGATAGGCATTTCAAATATAGGTGCCGATAGGCATTCCAGATATGGTTGCCGATAGGCATTTCAAATATAGGTGCTGATAGGCATTTCAGATGGAGTTTCCGATAGGCATTTCAAAAATAGGTTCCGATAGGCATTTCAATTATAGGTGTAGATAGGCATTTCAGATATACTTTCCGATTGGCATTTTAAAAATAGGTGCCGATAGGCATTTTAGATATAGAAGCCGATAGGTATTTCAAATATAGGTGTGGATAGGCATTTCAGATATGGTTGCCGATAGGCATTTCAAATATAGGTGCTGATAGTCATTTTAGATGTTGTTTCCGATAGGCATTTCAAAAATAGGTTCCGATAGGCATTTTAGATATAGGTGCCGATAGGCATTTCAGATATACTTACCGATTGGCATTTTTAAAATAGGTGCCGATAGGCATTTTAGATATAGAAGCCGATAGGTATTTCAAATATAGGTGTGGATAGGCATTTCAGATATGGTTGCCGATAGGCATTTCAAATATAGGTGCTGATAGTCATTTCAGATGTAGTTTCCGATAGGCATTTCAAAAATAGGTTCCGATAGGCATTTTAGATATAGGTGCCGATAGGCATTTCAGATATAGTTGCCAATTGGCATTTTAAAAATAGGTGTCGATAGGCATTTCAGATATAGGTGCCGATTGGCATTTCAGATATAGTTGCCGATTGGCATTTTAAAAAAAGGTGCCGATAGGCATTTCAGATATAGAAGCCGATAGGGATTTCAAATATAGGTGTCGATAGGCATTTCAGATATGTTTGCCGATTGGCATTTCAGATATAGTTGCCGATTGGCATTTTAAAAATAGGTGCCGATAGGCATTTCAGATATAGAAGCCGATAGGGATTTCAAATATAGGTGTCGATAGGCATTTCAGATATGATTGCCGATAGGCATTTCAAATATAGGTGCTGATAGGCATTTCAGATGTAGTTTCCGATAGACATTTCAAAAATAGGTGCCGATAGGCATTTCAGATATAGGTGCCGATATACATTTCAGATATAGTTGCCGATTGGCATTTTAAAAATAGGTGCTGATAGGCATTTCAGATATATAAGCCAATAGGCATTTCAAATATAGGTGCCGATGAGCATTGCAGATATGTTTGCCGATAGGCATTTCAAATATAGGTGCTGATAGGCATTTCAGATGTAGTTTCCGATAGGCATTTAAAAAATTGGTGCCAATAGGCATTTCAGATATACGTGCCGATAGGCATTTCAGATATAGTTGCCAATTGGCATTTTAAGAATAGGTGCCGATAGGCATTTCAGATATAGAATTAGATAGGGATTTTAAATATAGGTGTCGATAGGCATTTCAGATATGGTTGCCGATAAGCATTTCAAATATAGGTGCTGATAGGTATTTCAGATGTAGTTTCGTATAGGCATTTCAAAAATAGGTGCCGATAGGCATTTCAGATATAGGTGCCGATAGGCATTTCAGATATAGTTGCCGATTGGCATTTTAAAAATAGGTGTCGATAGGCATTTCAGATATGATTGCCGATAGGCATTTCAAATATAGGTGCTGATAGGCATTTCAGATGTAGTTTCCGATAGGCATTTCAAAAATTGGTGTCGATAGGCATTTCAGATATAGAAGCCGATAGGCATTTCAAATATAGGTGCCGATAGGCATTCCAGATATGGTTGCCGATAGGCATTTCAAATATAGGTGCTGATAGGCATTCCGGATGTAGTTTCCGATAGGCATTTCAAAAAATGGTGCCGATAGGCATTTCAGATATAGGTGCCGATAGGCATTTCAGATATAGTTACCGATTGGCATTTTAAAAATAGGTACCGATAGGCATTTTAGATATAGAAGCCGATAGGTATTTCAAATATAGGTGTCGATAGGCATTTCAGATATGGTTGCCGATAGGCATTTCAAATATAGGTGCTGATAGGCATTTCAGATGTAGTTTCCGATAGGCATTTCAAAAATAGGTGCCGATAGGCATTTCAGATATAGGTGCCGATAGGCATTTCAGATATAGTTGCCGATTGGCATTTTAAAAATAAGTGCCGATAGGCATTTCAGATAAAGAAGCCGATAGGCATTTCAAATATAAGTGCCGATAGGCATTCCAGATATGGTTGCCGATAGGCATTTCAAATATAAGTGCTGATAGGCATTTCAGATGTAGTTTCCGAGAGGCATTTCAAATATAGGTGCTGATAGGCATTTTAGATGTAGTTTCCGATAGGCATTTCAAAAATTGATGCCGATAGGCATTTCGGATATAGGTGCCGATAGGCATTTCAGATATAGTTGCCGATTGACATTTTAAAAACAGGTGCCGATAGGCATTTCAGATATAGAAGCCGATAGGTATTTCAAATATAGGTGTCGATAGGCATTTCAGATATGGTTGCCGATAGGCATTTCAAATATAGGAGCAGATAGGCATATCAGATGTAGTTTCCGAAAGGCATTTCAAAAATATATGCCGATAGGCGTTTCAGATATAGGTGCCGATAGGCATTTCAGATATAGTTGCCGATTGGTATTTTAAAAATAGGTGCCGAAAGGCATTTCAGATATAGAAGCCGATAGGCATTTTAAATATAGGTGCCGATAGGCATTCCAGATATGGTTGCCGATAGGCATTTCAAATATAAGTGCTGATAATTATTTCAGATGTAGTTTCCGATAGGCATTTCAAAAATAGGTACCGATAGGCATTTCAGATATAGGTGCCGATAGGCATTTCAGATATAGTTGCCAATTGGCATTTTAAAAATAGGTGTCGATAGGCATTTCAGATATAGAACCCGATAGGCATTTCAAATATGGGTGCCGATAGGCATTCCAGATATGGTTGCCGATAGGCATTTCAAATATAGGTGCTGATAGGCATTTCAGATGGAGTTTCCGATAGGCATTTCAAAAATAGGTTCCGATAGGCATTTCAATTATAGGTGTAGATAGGCATTTCAGATATACTTTCCGATTGGCATTTTAAAAATAGGTGCCGATAGGCATTTTAGATATAGAAGCCGATAGGTATTTCAAATATAGGTGTGGATAGGCATTTCAGATATGGTTGCCGATAGGCATTTCAAATATAGGTGCTGATAGTCATTTCAGATGTAGTTTCCGATAGGCATTTCAAAAATAGGTTCCGATAGGCATTTTAGATATAGGTGCCGATAGGCATTTCAGATATACTTACCGATTGGCATTTTAAAAATAGGTGCCGATAGGCATTTTAGATATAGAAGCCGATAGGTATTTCAAATATAGGTGTGGATAGGCATTTCAGATATGGTTGCCGATAGGCATTTCAAATATAGGTGCTGATAGTCATTTCAGATGTAGTTTCCGATAGGCATTTCAAAAATAGGTTCCGATAGGCATTTTAGATATAGGTGCCGATAGGCATTTCAGATATAGTTGCCAATTGGCATTTTAAAAATAGGTGTCGATAGGCATTTCAGATATAGGTGCCGATTGGCATTTCAGATATAGTTGCCGATTGGCATTTTAAAAATAGGTGCCGATAGGCATTTCAGATATAGAAGCCGATAGGGATTTCAAATATAGGTGTCGATAGGCATTTCAGATATGGTTGCCGATAGGCATTTCAAATATAGGTGCTGATAGGCATTTCAGATGTAGTTTTCGATAGGCATTTCAAAAATAGGTTCCGATAGGCATTTCAGATATAGGTGCCGATTGGCATTTCAGATATAGTTGCCGATTGGCATTTTAAAAATAGGTGCCGATAGGCATTTCAGATGTAGTTGCCGATTGGCATTTTAAAAATAGGTGCCGATAGGCATTTTAGATATAGAAGCCGATAGGTATTTCAAATATAGGTGTGGATAGGCATTTCAGATATGGTTGCCGATAGGCATTTCAAATATAGGTGCTGATAGTCATTTCAGATGTAGTTTCCGATAGGCATTTCAAAAATAGGTTCCGATAGGCATTTTAGATATAGGTGCCGATAGGCATTTCAGATATACTTAAAGATTGGCATTTCAAAAATAGGTGCCGATAGGCATTTCAGATATAGGTGCCGAAAGGCATTTCAGATATAGGTGCCGATAGGCATTTCTGATGTGGTTGCCGATAGGCATTTCAAATGTAGGTGCTGATAGGCATTTCAGATGTAGTTTTCGATAGGCATTTCAAAAATAGGTGCCGATAGGCATTTCAGATATAGGTGCCGATAGGCACTTCAGATATAAATGCCGATTGGCATTTTAAAAATAGGTGCCGATAGGCATTTCAGATATAGAAGCCGATAGGCATTTCAAATATAGGCACCGATAGGCATTCCAGATATGGTTACCGATAGGCATTTCAAATATAGGTGCTGATAGGCATTTCAGATGTAGTTTCCGATAGGCATTTCAAAAATAGGTGTCGATAGGCATTTCAGATATAGGTGCCGATAGGCATTTCAGATATAGTTGCCGATTGGCATTTTAAAAATAGGTGCCGATAGGCATTTCAGATATAGAAGCCGATAGGCATTTCAAATATAGGCACCGATAGGCATTCCAGATATGGTTACCGATAGGCATTTCAAATATAGGTGCTGATAGGCATTTCAGATGTAGTTTCCGATAGGCATTTCAAAAATAGGTGCCGATAGGCATTTCAGATATAGGTGCCGATAGGCATTTCAGATATAGTTGCCGATTGGCATTTTAAAAATAGGTGTCGATAGGCAATTCAGATATAGAAGCCGATAGGCATTTCAAATATAGGTGCCGATAGGCATTCCAGATATGGTTGCCGATAGGCATTTCAAATATAGGTGCTGATAGGCATTCCGGATGTAGTTTCCGATAGACATTTCAAAAAATGGTGCCGATAGGCATTTCAGATATAGGTGCCGATAGGCATTTCAGATATAGTTGCCGATTGGCATTTTAAAAATAGGTGTCGATAGGCAATTCAGATATAGAAGCCGATAGGCATTTCAAATATAGGTGCCGATAGGCATTCCAGATATGGTTGCCGATAGGCATTTCAAATATAGGTGCTGATAGGCATTCCGGATGTAGTTTCCGATAGACATTTCAAAAAATGGTGCCGATAGGCATTTCAGATATAGGTGCCGATAGGCATTTCAGATATAGTTACCGATTGGCATTTTAAAAATAGGTGCCGATAGGCATTTCAGATATAGAAGCCGATAGGTATTTCAAATATAGGTGTCGATAGGCATTTCAGATATGGTTGCCGATAGGTATTTCAAATATAGGTGCTGATAGGCATTTCAGATGTAGTTTCCGATAGGCATTTCAAAAATATGTGCCGATAGGCATTTCAGATATAGGTGCCGATAGGCATTTCAGATATAGTTGCCGATTGGCATTTTAAAAATAGGTGCCGATAGGCATTTCAGATATAGAAGCCGATAGGCATTTCAAATATAGGTGCCGATTGGCATTCCAGATATGGTTGCCGATAGGCATTTCAAATATAGGTGCTGATAGTCATTTCAGATGTTGTTTCCGATAGGCATTTCAAAAATAGGTTCCGATAGGCATTTCATTTACAGGTGCCGATAGGCATTTCAGATATAGGTGCCGATAGGCATTTCAGATATAGTTACCGATTGGCATTTTAAAAATAGGTACCGATAGGCATTTCAGATATAGAAGCCGATAGGTATTTCAAATATAGGTGTCGATAGGCATTTCAGATATGGTTGCCGATAGGCATTTCAAATATAGGTGCTGATAGGCATTTCAGATGTAGTTTCCGATAGGCATTTCAAAAATAGGTGCCGATAGACATTTCAGATATAGGTGCCGATAGGCATTTCAGATATAGTTGCCGATTGGCATTTTAAAAATAGGTGTCGATAGGCATTTCAGATATAGAACCCGATAGGCATTTCAAATATAGGTGCCGATAGGCATTCCAGATATGGTTGCCGATAGGCATTTCAAATATAGGTGCTGATAGGCATTTCAGATGGAGTTTCCGATAGGCATTTCAAAAATAGGTTCCGATAGGCATTTCAATTATAGGTGTAGATAGGCATTTCAGATATACTTTCCGATTAGCATTTTAAAAATAGGTGCCGATAGGCATTTTAGATATAGAAGCCGATAGGTATTTCAAATATAGGTGTGGATAGGCATTTCAGATATGGTTGCCGATAGGCATTTCAAATATAGGTGCTGATAGTCATTTCAGATGTAGTTTCCGATAGGCATTTCAAAAATAGGTTCCGATAGGCATTTTAGATATAGGTGCCGATAGGCATTTCAGATATACTTAAAGATTGGCATTTCAAAAATAGGTGCCGATAGGCATTTCAGATATAGGTGCCGAAAGGCATTTCAGATATAGGAGCCGATAGGCATTTCTGATGTGGTTGCCGATAGGCATTTCAAATGTAGGTGCTGATAGGCATTTCAGATGTAGTTTTCGATAGGCATTTCAAAAATAGGTGCCGATAGGCATTTCAGATATAGGTGCCGATAGGCACTTCAGATATAAATGCCGATTGGCATTTTAAAAATAGGTGCCGATAGGCATTTCAGATATAGAAGCCGATAGGCATTTCAAATATAGGCACCGATAGGCATTCCAGATATGGTTACCGATAGGCATTTCAAATATAGGTGCTGATAGGCATTTCAGATGTAGTTTCCGATAGGCATTTCAAAAATAGGTGCCGATAGGCATTTCAGATATAGGTGCCGATACGCATTTCAGATATAGTTACCGATTAGCATTTTAAAAATAGGTACCGATAGGCATTTCAGATATAGAAGCCGATAGGGATTTCAAATATAGGTGTCGATAGGCATTTCAGATATGGTTGCCGATAAGCGTTTCAAATATCGGTGCTGATAGGCATTTCAGATGTAGTTTCCGATAGGCATTTCAAAAATAGGTGCCGATAGGCATTTCAGATATGGTTGCCGATAGGCATTTCAAATATAGGTGCTGATAGGCATTCCGGATGTAGTTTCCGATAGACATTTCAAAAAATGGTGCCGATAGGCATTTCAGATATAGGTGCCGATAGGCATTTCAGATATAGTTGCCGATTGGCATTTTAAAAATAGGTGTCGATAGGCATTTCAGATATAGAAGCCGATAGGCATTTCAAATATAGGTGCCGATAGGCATTCCAGATATGGTTGCCGATAGGCATTTCAAATATAGGTGCTGATAGGCATTCCGGATGTAGTTTCCGATAGACATTTCAAAAAATGGTGCCGATAGGCATTTCAGATATAGGTGCCGATAGGCATTTCAGATATAGTTACCGATTGGCATTTTAAAAATAGTTGCCGATAGGCATTTCAGATATAGAAGCCGATAGGTATTTCAAATATAGGTGTCGATAGGCATTTCAGATATGGTTGCCGATAGGTATTTCAAATATAGGTGCTGATAGGCATTTCAGATGGAGTTTCCGATAGGCATTTCAAAAATAGGTTCCGATAGGCATTTCAATTATAGGTGTAGATAGGCATTTCAGATATACTTTCCGATTGGCATTTTAAAAATAGGTGCCGATAGGCATTTTAGATATAGAAGCCGATAGTATTTCAAATATAGGTGTGGATAGGCATTTCAGATATGGTTGCCGATAGGCATTTCAAATATAGGTGCTGATAGGCATTTCAGATGTAGTTTCCGATAGGCATTTCAAAAATAGGTTCCGATAGGCATTTTAGATATAGGTGCCGATAGGCATTTCAGATATACTTACCGATTGGCATTTTAAAAGTAGGTGCCGATAGGCATTTTAGATATAGAAGCCGATAGGTATTTCAAATATAGGTGTGGATAGGCATTTCAGATATGGTTGCCGATAGGCATTTCAAATATAGGTGCTGATAGTCATTTCAGATGTAGTTTCCGATAGGCATTTCAAAAATAGGTTCCGATAGGCATTTTAGATATAGGTGCCGATAGGCATTTCAGATATAGTTGCCAATTGGCATTTTAAAAATAGGTGTCGATAGGCATTTCAGATATAGGTGCCGATTGGCATTTCAGATATAGTTGCCGATAGGCATTTTAAAAATAGGTGCCGATAGGCATTTCAGATATAGAAGCCGATAGGGATTTCAAATATAGGTGTCGATAGGCATTTCAGATATGTTTGCCGATTGGCATTTCAGATATAGTTGCCGATTGGCATTTTAAAAATAGGTGCCGATAGGCATTTCAGATATAGAAGCCGATAGGGATTTCAAATATAGGTGTCGATAGGCATTTCAGATATGATTGCCGATAGGCATTTCAAATATAGGTGCTGATAGGCATTTCAGATGTAGTTTCCGATAGGCATTTCAAAAATAGGTGCCGATAGGCATTTCAGATATAGGTGCCGATATACATTTCAGATATAGTTGCCGATTGGCATTTTAAAAATAGGTGCCGATAGGCATTTTAGATATAGAAGCCGATAGGTATTTCAAATATAGGTGTGGATAGGCATTTCAGATATGGTTGCCGATAGGCATTTCAAATATAGGTGCTGATAGTCATTTCAGATGTAGTTTCCGATAGGCATTTCAAAAATAGGTTCCGATAGGCATTTCAGATATAGGTGCCGATTGGCATTTCAGATATAGTTGCCGATTGGCATTTTAAAAATAGGTGCCGATAGGCATTTCAGATATATAAGCCGATAGGCATTTCAGATGTAGTTGCCGATTGGCATTTTAAAAATAGGTGCCGATAGGCATTTTAGATATAGAAGCCGATAGGTATTTCAAATATAGGTGTGGATAGGCATTTCAGATATGGTTGCCGATAGGCATTTTAAATATAGGTGCTGATAGTCATTTCAGATGTAGTTTCCGATAGGCATTTCAAAAATAGGTTCCGATAGGCATTTTAGATATAGGTGCCGATAGGCATTTCAGATATACTTAAAGATTGGCATTTCAAAAATAGGTGCCGATAGGCATTTCAGATATAGGTGCCGAAAGGCATTTCAGATATAGGTGCCGATAGGCATTTCTGATGTGGTTGCCGATAGGCATTTCAAATGTAGGTGCTGATAGGCATTTCAGATGTAGTTTTCGATAGGCATTTCAAAAATAGGTGCCGATAGGTATTTCAGATATAGGTGCCGATAGGCACTTCAGATATAAATGCCGATTGGCATTTTAAAAATAGGTGCCGATAGGCATTTCAGATATAGAAGCCGATAGGCATTTCAAATATAGGCACCGATAGGCATTCCAGATATGGTTACCGATAGGCATTTCAAATATAGGTGCTGATAGGCATTTCAGATGTAGTTTCCGATAGGCATTTCAAAAATAGGTGCCGATAGGCATTTCAGATATAGGTGCCGATAGGCATTTCAGATATAGTTGCCGATTGGCATTTTAAAAATAGGTGCCGATAGGCATTTCAGATATAGAAGCCGATAGGCATTTCAAATATAGGCACCGATAGGCATTCCAGATATGGTTACCGATAGGCATTTCAAATATAGGTGCTGATAGGCATTTCAGATGTAGTTTCCGATAGGCATTTCAAAAATAGGTGCCGATAGGCATTTCAGATATAGGTGCCGATAGGCATTTCAGATATAGTTGCCGATTGGCATTTTAAAAATAGGTGTCGATAGGCAATTCAGATATAGAAGCCGATAGGCATTTCAAATATAGGTGCCGATAGGCATTCCAGATATGGTTGCTGATAGGCATTTCAAATATAGGTGCTGATAGGCATTCCGGATGTAGTTTCCGATAGACATTTCAAAAAATGGTGCCGATAGGCATTTCAGATATAGGTGCCGATAGGCATTTCAGATATAGTTGCCGATTGGCATTTTAAAAATAGGTGTCGATAGGCAATTCAGATATAGAAGCCGATAGGCATTTCAAATATAGGTGCCGATAGGCATTCCAGATATGGTTGCCGATAGGCATTTCAAATATAGGTGCTGATAGGCATTCCGGATGTAGTTTCCGATAGACATTTCAAAAAATGGTGCCGATAGGCATTTCAGATATAGGTGCCGATAGGCATTTCAGATATAGTTACCGATTGGCATTTTAAAAATAGGTGCCGATAGGCATTTCAGATATAGAAGCCGATAGGTATTTCAAATATAGGTGTCGATAGGCATTTCAGATATGGTTGCCGATAGGTATTTCAAATATAGGTGCTGATAGGCATTTCAGATGTAGTTTCCGATAGGCATTTCAAAAATATGTGCCGATAGGCATTTCAGATATAGGTGCCGATAGACATTTCAGATATAGTTGCCGATTGGCATTTTAAAAATAGGTGCCGATAGGCATTTCAGATATAGAAGCCGATAGGCATTTCAAATATAGGTGCCGATTGGCATTCCAGATATGGTTGCCGATAGGCATTTCAAATATAGGTGCTGATAGTCATTTCAGATGTTGTTTCCGATAGGCATTTCAAAAATAGGTTCCGATAGGCATTTCATTTATAGGTGCCGATAGGCATTTCAGATATAGGTGCCGATAGGCATTTCAGATATAGTTACCGATTGGCATTTTAAAAATAGGTACCGATAGGCATTTCAGATATAGAAGCCGATAGGTATTTCAAATATAGGTGTCGATAGGCATTTCAGATATGGTTGCCGATAGGCATTTCAAATATAGGTGCTGATAGGCATTTCAGATGTAGTTTCCGATAGGCATTTCAAAAATAGGTGCCGATAGACATTTCAGATATAGGTGCCGATAGGCATTTCAGATATAGTTGCCGATTGGCATTTTAAAAATAGGTGTCGATAGGCATTTCAGATATAGAACCCGATAGGCATTTCAAATATAGGTGCCGATAGGCATTCCAGATATGGTTGCCGATAGGCATTTCAAATATAGGTGCTGATAGGCATTTCAGATGGAGTTTCCGATAGGCATTTCAAAAATAGGTTCCGATAGGCATTTCAATTATAGGTGTAGATAGGCATTTCAGATATACTTTCCGATTAGCATTTTAAAAATAGGTGCCGATAGGCATTTTAGATATAGAAGCCGATAGGTATTTCAAATATAGGTGTGGATAGGCATTTCAGATATGGTTGCCGATAGGCATTTCAAATATAGGTGCTGATAGTCATTTCAGATGTAGTTTCCGATAGGCATTTCAAAAATAGGTTCCGATAGGCATTTTAGATATAGGTGCCGATAGGCATTTTAGATATACTTACCGATTGGCATTTTAAAAATAGGTGCCGATAGGCATTTTAGATATAGAAGCCGATAGGTATTTCAAATATAGGTGTGGATAGGCATTTCAGATATGGTTGCCGATAGGCATTTCAAATATAGGTGCTGATAGTCATTTCAGATGTAGTTTCCGATAGGCATTTCAAAAATAGGTTCCGATAGGCATTTTAGATATAGGTGCCGATAGGCATTTCAGATATAGTTGCCAATTGGCATTTTAAAAATAGGTGTCGATAGGCATTTCAGATATAGGTGCCGATTGGCATTTCAGATATAGTTGCCGATTGGCATTTTAAAAATAGGTGCCGATAGGCATTTCAGATATAGAAGCCGATAGGGATTTCAAATATAGGTGTCGATAGGCATTTCAGATATGGTTGCCGATAGGCATTTCAAATATAGGTGCTGATAGGCATTTCAGATGGAGCTTCCGATAGGCATTTCAAAAATAGGTTCCGATAGGCATTTCAGATATAGGTGCCGATTGGCATTTCAGATATAGTTGCCGATTGGCATTTTAAAAATAGGTGCCGATAGGCATTTCAGATATATAAGCCGATAGGCATTTCAGATGTAGTTGCCGATTGGCATTTTAAAAATAGGTGCCGATAGGCATTTTAGATATAGAAGCCGATAGGTATTTCAAATATACGTGTGGATAGGCATTTCAGATATGGTTGCCGATAGGCATTTCAAATATAGGTGCTGATAGTCATTTCAGATGTAGTTTCCGATAGGCATTTCAAAAATAGGTTCCGATAGGCATTTTAGATATAGGTGCCGATAGGCATTTCAGATATACTTAAAGATTGGCATTTCAAAAATAGGTGCCGATAGGCATTTCAGATATAGGTGCCGAAAGGCATTTCAGATATAGGTGCCGATAGGCATTTCTGATGTGGTTGCCGATAGGCATTTCAAATGTAGGTGCTGATAGGCATTTCAGATGTAGTTTTCGATAGGCATTTCAAAAATAGGTGCCGATAGGCATTTCAGATATAGGTGCCGATAGGCACTTCAGATATAAATGCCGATTGGCATTTTAAAAATAGGTGCCGATAGGCATTTCAGATATAGAAGCCGATAGGCATTTCAAATATAGGCACCGATAGGCATTCCAGATATGGTTACCGATAGGCATTTCAAATATAGGTGCTGATAGGCATTTCAGATGTAGTTTCCGATAGGCATTTCAAAAATAGGTGCCGATAGGCATTTCAGATATAGGTGCCGATACGCATTTCAGATATAGTTACCGATTAGCATTTTAAAAATAGGTACCGATAGGCATTTCAGATATAGAAGCCGATAGGGATTTCAAATATAGGTGTCGATAGGCATTTCAGATATGGTTGCCGATAAGCGTTTCAAATATCGGTGCTGATAGGCATTTCAGATGTAGTTTCCGATAGGCATTTCAAAAATAGGTGCCGATAGGCATTTCAGATATGGTTGCCGATAGGCATTTCAAATATAGGTGCTGATAGGCATTCCGGATGTAGTTTCCGATAGACATTTCAAAAAATGGTGCCGATAGGCATTTCAGATATAGGTGCCGATAGGCATTTCAGATGTAGTTGCCGATTGGCATTTTAAAAATAGGTGTCGATAGGCATTTCAGATATAGAAGCCGATAGGCATTTCAAATATAGGTGCCGATAGGCATTCCAGATATGGTTGCCGATAGGCATTTCAAATATAGGTGCTGATAGGCATTCCGGATGTAGTTTCCGATAGACATTTCAAAAAATGGTGCCGATAGGCATTTCAGATATAGGTGCCGATAGGCATTTCAGATATAGTTACCGATTGGCATTTTAAAAATAGGTGCCGATAGGCATTTCAGATATAGAAGCCGATAGGTATTTCAAATATAGGTGTCGATAGGCATTTCAGATATGGTTGCCGATAGGTATTTCAAATATAGGTGCTGATAGGCATTTCAGATGGAGTTTCCGATAGGCATTTCAAAAATAGGTTCCGATAGGCATTTCAATTATAGGTGTAGATAGGCATTTCAGATATACTTTCCGATTGGCATTTTAAAAATAGGTGCCGATAGGCATTTTAGATATAGAAGCCGATAGTATTTCAAATATAGGTGTGGATAGGCATTTCAGATATGGTTGCCGATAGGCATTTCAAATATAGGTGCTGATAGTCATTTCAGATGTAGTTTCCGATAGGCATTTCAAAAATAGGTTCCGATAGGCATTTTAGATATAGGTGCCGATAGGCATTTCAGATATACTTACCGATTGGCATTTTAAAAGTAGGTGCCGATAGGCATTTTAGATATAGAAGCCGATAGGTATTTCAAATATAGGTGTGGATAGGCATTTCAAATATGGTTGCCGATAGGCATTTCAAATATAGGTGCTGATAGTCATTTCAGATGTAGTTTCCGATAGGCATTTCAAAAATAGGTTCCGATAGGCATTTTAGATATAGGTGCCGATAGGCATTTCAGATATAGTTGCCAATTGGCATTTTAAAAATAGGTGTCGATAGGCATTTCAGATATAGGTGCCGATTGGCATTTCAGATATAGTTGCCGATAGGCATTTTAAAAATAGGTGCCGATAGGCATTTCAGATATAGAAGCCGATAGGGATTTCAAATATAGGTGTCGATAGGCATTTCAGATATGTTTGCCGATTGGCATTTCAGATATAGTTGCCGATTGGCATTTTAAAAATAGGTGCCGATAGGCATTTCAGATATAGAAGCCGATAGGGATTTCAAATATAGGTGTCGATAGGCATTTCAGATATGATTGCCGATAGGCATTTCAAATATAGGTGCTGATAGGCATTTCAGATGTAGTTTCCGATAGGCATTTCAAAAATAGGTGCCGATAGGCATTTCAGATATAGGTGCCGATATACATTTCAGATATAGTTGCCGATTGGCATTTTAAAAATAGGTGCCGATAGGCATTTTAGATATAGAAGCCGATAGGTATTTCAAATATAGGTGTGGATAGGCATTTCAGATATGGTTGCCGATAGGCATTTCAAATATAGGTGCTGATAGTCATTTCAGATGTAGTTTCCGATAGGCATTTCAAAAATAGGTTCCGATAGGCATTTCAGATATAGGTGCCGATTGGCATTTCAGATATAGTTGCCGATTGGCATTTTAAAAATAGGTGCCGATAGGCATTTCAGATATATAAGCCGATAGGCATTTCAGATGTAGTTGCCGATTGGCATTTTAAAAATAGGTGCCGATAGGCATTTTAGATATAGAAGCCGATAGGTATTTCAAATATAGGTGTGGATAGGCATTTCAGATATGGTTGCCGATAGGCATTTCAAATATAGGTGCTGATAGTCATTTCAGATGTAGTTTCCGATAGGCATTTCAAAAATAGGTTCCGATAGGCATTTTAGATATAGGTGCCGATAGGCATTTCAGATATACTTAAAGATTGGCATTTCAAAAATAGGTGCCGATAGGCATTTCAGATATAGGTGCCGAAAGGCATTTCAGATATAGGTGCCGATAGGCATTTCTGATGTGGTTGCCGATAGGCATTTCAAATGTAGGTGCTGATAGGCATTTCAGATGTAGTTTTCGATAGGCATTTCAAAAATAGGTGCCGATAGGCATTTCAGATATAGGTGCCGATAGGCACTTCAGATATAAATGCCGATTGGCATTTTAAAAATAGGTGCCGATAGGCATTTCAGATATAGAAGCCGATAGGCATTTCAAATATAGGCACCGATAGGCATTCCAGATATGGTTACCGATAGGCATTTCAAATATAGGTGCTGATAGGCATTTCAGATGTAGTTTCCGATAGGCATTTCAAAAATAGGTGCCGATAGGCATTTCAGATATAGGTGCCGATAGGCATTTCAGATATAGTTGCCGATTGGCATTTTAAAAATAGGTGCCGATAGGCATTTCAGATATAGAAGCCGATAGGCATTTCAAATATAGGCACCGATAGGCATTCCAGATATGGTTACCGATAGGCATTTCAAATATAGGTGCTGATAGGCATTTCAGATGTAGTTTCCGATAGGCATTTCCAAAAATAGGTGCCGATAGGCATTTCAGATATAGGTGCCGATAGGCATTTCAGATATAGTTGCCGATTGGCATTTTAAAAATAGGTGTCGATAGGCAATTCAGATATAGAAGCCGATAGGCATTTCAAATATAGGTGCCGATAGGCATTCCAGATATGGTTGCCGATAGGCATTTCAAATATAGGTGCTGATAGGCATTCCGGATGTAGTTTCCGATAGACATCTCAAAAAATGGTGCCGATAGGCATTTCAGATATAGTTGCCGATTGGCATTTTAAAAATAGGTGTCGATAGGCAATTCAGATATAGAAGCCGATAGGCATTTCAAATATAGGTGCCGATAGGCATTCCAGATATGGTTGCCGATAGGCATTTCAAATATAGGTGCTGATAGGCATTCCGGATGTAGTTTCCGATAGACATTTCAAAAAATGGTGCCGATAGGCATTTCAGATATAGGTGCCGATAGGCATTTCAGATATAGTTACCGATTGGCATTTTAAAAATAGGTGCCGATAGGCATTTCAGATATAGAAGCCGATAGGTATTTCAAATATAGGTGTCGATAGGCATTTCAGATATAGGTGCCGATAGGCATTTCAGATATAGTTGCCGATTGGCATTTTAAAAATAGGTGCTGATAGGCATTTCAGATATAGAAGCCGATAGGGATTTCAAATATAGGTGTCGATAGCTATTTCAGATATGGTTGCCGATAAGCATTTCAAATAAAGGTGCTGATAGGCATTTCAGATGTAGTTTCCGATAGGCATTTCAAAAATAGGTTCCGATAGGCATTTCATTTATAGGTGCCGATAGGCATTTCAGATATACTTTGATTGGCATTTTAAAAATAGGTGCCGATAGGCATTTAAGATGTAGTTTCCGATAGGCATTTCCAAAATAGGTGCCGATAGGCATTTCAGATATAGGTGCCGATAGGCATATCAGATATGGTTGCCGATAGGCATTTCAAATATAGGTGCTGATAGGCATTTCAGATGTAGTTTCCGATAGGCATTTCAAAAATAGGTGCCGATAGGCATTTCAGATATAGGTGCCGTTTGGCATTTCAGATATAGTTGCCGATTGGCATTTTAAAAATAGGTGCCGATAGGCATTTCAGTTATAGAAGCCGATAGGTATTTCAAATATAGGTGTCGATAGGCATTTCAGATATGGTTGCCGATAGGTATTTCAAATATAGGTGCTGATAGGCATTTTAGATGTAGTTTCCGATAGGCATTTCAAAAGTATGTGCCGATAGGCATTTCAGATATAGGTGCCGATAGGCATTTCAGATATAGTTGCCGATTGGCATTTTAAAAATAGGTGCCGATAGGCATTTCAGATATAGAAGCCGATAGGCATTTCAAATATAGGTGCCGATTGGCATTCCAGATATGGTTGCCGATAGGCATTTCAAATATAGGTGCTGATAGTCATTTCAGATGTTGTTTCCGATAGGCATTTCAAAAATAGGTTCCGATAGGCATTTCATTTATAGGTGCCGATAGGCATTTCAGATATACTTTGATTGGCATTTTAAAAATAGGTGCCGATAGGCATTTTAGATGTAGTTTCCGATAGGCATTTCCAAAATAGGTGCCGATAGGCATTTTAGATATAGGTGCCGATAGGCATATCAGATATGGTTGCCGATAGGCATTTGAAATATAGGTGCTGATAGGCATTTCAGATGTAGTTTCCGATAGGCATTTCAAAAATAGGTGCCGATAGGCATTTCAGATATAGGTGCCGATTGGCATTTCAGATATAGTTGCCGATTGGCATTTTAAAAATAGGTGCCGATAGGCATTTCAGATATAGAAGCCGATAGGGATTTCAAATATAGGTGTCGATAGCTATTTCAGATATGGTTGCCGATAAGCATTTCAAATAAAGGTGCTGATAGGCATTTCAGATGTAGTTTCCGATAGGCATTTCAAAAATAGGTTCCGATAGGCATTTTAGATATAGGTGCCGATAGGCATTTCAGATATACTTAAAGATTGGCATTTCAAAAATAGGTGCCGATAGGCATTTCAGATATAGGTGCCGATAGGCTTATCAGATATAGTTGCCGATAGGCATTTAAAATAAAAGTGCCGATAGGCATTTCAAATATAGGTGTCGATCGGCATTTCAGATATAAATGCCGAAAGGCATTTCAGATATACGTGCCGATAGGCATTTCTGATGTGGTTGCCGATAGGCATTTCAAATATAGGTGCTGATAGGCATTTCAGATGTAGTTTTCGATAGGCATTTCAAAAATAGGTGCCGATAGGCATTTCAGATATAGGTGCCGATAGGCACTTCAGATATAAATGCCGATTGGCATTTTAAAAATAGGTGCCGATAGGCATTTCAGATATAGAAGCCGATAGGCATTTCAAATATAGGCGCCGATAGGCATTCCAGATATGGTTGCCGATAGGCATTTCAAAAATAGGTGCCGATAGGCATTTCAGATATAGGTGCCGATAGGCTTATCAGATATAGTTGCCGATAGGCATTTAAAATAAAAGTGCCGATAGGCATTTCAAATATAGGTGTCGATCGGCATTTCAGATATAAATGCCGAAAGGCATTTCAGTTATAGGTGCCGATAGGCATTTCTGATGTGGTTGCCGATAGGCATTTCAAATATAGGTGCTGATAGGCATTTAAGATGTAGTTTTCGATAGGCATTTCAAAAATAGGTGCCGATAGGCATTTCAAATATAGGTGCCGATAGGCACTTCAGATATAAATGCCGATTGGCATTTTAAAAATAGGTGCCGATAGGCATTTCAGATATAGAAGCCGATAGGCATTTCAAATATAGGCGCCGATAGGCATTCCAGATATTGTTGCCGATAGGCATTTCAAATATAGGTGCTGATAGGCATTTCAGATGTAGTTTCCGATAGGCATTTCAAAAATAGGTGCCGATAGGCATTTCAGATATAGGTGCCGATAGGCATTTCAGATATAGTTGCCGATTGGCATTTTAAAAATAGGTGCCGAGAGGCATTTCAGATATAGAAGCCGATAGGGATTTCAAATATAGGTGTCGATAGGCATTTCAGATATGGTTGCCGATAAGCATTTCAAATATAGGTGCTGATAGGCGATTCAGATGTAGTTTCCGATAGGCATTTCAAAAATAGCTGTGCCGATAGGCATTTCAGATATAGGTGCCGATAGGCATTTCAGATATAGTTGCCGATTGGCATTTTAAAAATAGGTGTCGATAGGCATTTCAGATATAGAAGCCGATAGGCATTTCAAATATAGGTGCCGATAGGCATTCCAGATATGGTTGCCGATAGGCATTTCAAATATAGGTGCTGATAGGCATTCCGGATGTAGTTTACGATAGACATTTCAAAAAATGGTGCCGATAGGCATTTCAGATATAGAAGCCAATAGGCATTTCAAATATAGGTGCCGATAGGCATTCCAGATATGGTTGCCGATAGGCATTTCAAATGTAGGTGCTGATAGGCATTTTAGATGTAGTTTCCGATAGGCATTTCAAAAATTTATGCCGATAAGCATTTCGGATATAGGTGCCGATAGGCTTTTCAGATATAGTTGCCGATTGGCATTTTAAAAACAGGTGCCGATAGGCATTTCAGATATAGAAGCCGATAGGTATATCAAATATAGGTGTCGATAGGCATTTCAGATATGGTTGCCGATAGGCATTTCAAATATAGGAGCAGATAGGCATTTCAGATGTAGTTTCCGAAAGGCATTTCAAAAATATATGCCGATAGGCATTTCAGATATAGGTGCCGATAGGCATTTCAGATATAGTTGCCGATTGGTATTTTAAAAATAGGTGCCAATAGGCATTTCAGATATAGAAGCCGATAGGCATTTCAAATATAGTTGCCGATAGGCATTCCAGATATGGTTGCCGATAGGCATATCAAATATAAGCGCTGATAATCATTTCAGATGTAGTTTCCGATAGGCATTTCAAAAATAGGTACCGATAGGCATTTCAGATATAGGTGCCGATAGGCATTTCAGATATAGTTGCCGATTGGCATTTAAAAAATAGGTGCCGATAGGCATTTCAGATATAGGAGCCGATAGGTATTTCAAATATAGGTGTGGATAGGCATTTCAGATATGATTGCCGATAGGCATTTCAAATATTGGTGCTGATAGTCATTTCAGATGTAGTTTCCGATAGGCATTTCAAAAATAGGTTCCGATAGGCATTTCAGATATAGGTGCCGATAGGCATTTCAGATATACTAACCGATTGGCATTTTAAAAATAGGTGTCGATAGGCATTTCAGATATAGAAGCCGATAGGCATTTCAAATATAGGTGCCGATAGGCATTCCAGATATGGTTGCCGATAGGCATTTCAAATATAGGTGCTGATAGGCATTCCGGATGTAGTTTCCGATAGACATTTCAAAAAATGGTGCCGATAGGCATTTCAGATATAGGTGCCGATAGGCATTTCAGATATAGGTGCCGATAGGCATTTCAGATATAGTTGCCGATTGGCATTTTAAAAATAGGTGCCGATAGGCATTTCAGATATAGAAGCCAATAGGCATTTCAAATATAGGTGCCGATAGGCATTCCAGATATGGTTGCTGATAGGCATTTCAAATATAGGTGCTGATAGGCATTTTAGATGTAGTTTCCGATAGGCATTTCAAAAATTGATGCCGATAGGCATTTCGGATATAGGTGCCGATAGGCGTTTCAGATATAGTTGCCGATTGGCATTTTAAAAACAGGTGCCGATAGGCATTTCAGATATAGAAGCCGATAGGTATATCAAATATAGGTGTCGATAGGCATTTCAGATATGGTTGCCGATAGGCATTTCAAATATAGGAGCAGATAGGCATTTCAGATGTAGTTTCCGAAAGGCATTTCAAAAATATATGCCGATAGGCATTTCAGATATAGGTGCCGATAGGCATTTCAGATATAGTTGCCGATTGGTATTTTAAAAATAGGTGCCAATAGGCATTTCAGATATAGAAGCCGATAGGCATTTCAAATATAGTTGCCGATAGGCATTCCAGATATGGTTGCCGATAGGCATATCAAATATAAGCGCTGATAATCATTTCAGATGTAGTTTCCGATAGGCATTTCAAAAATAGGTACCGATAGGCATTTCAGATATAGGTGCCGATAGGCATTTCAGATATAGTTGCCGATTGGCATTTTAAAAATAGGTGCCGATAGGCATTTCAGATACAGAAGCCGATAGGTATTTCAAATATAGGTGTGGATAGGCATTTCAGATATGGTTGCCGATAGGCATTTCAAATATAGGTGCTGATAGTCATTTCAGATGTAGTTTCCGATAGGCATTTCAAAAATAGGTTCCGATAGGCATTTCAGATATAGGTGCCGATAGGCATTTCAGATATACTTACCGATTGGCATTTTAAAAATAGGTGCCGATAGGCATTTTAGATGTAGTTTCCGATAGGCATTTCAAAAATAGGTGCCGATAGGCATTTCAGATATAGGTGCCGATAGGCATATCAGATATAGTTGCCGATAGGCATCTAAAATATATGTGCCGATAAGCATTTAAAATATAGGTGTCGATCGGCATTTCAGATATAAATGCCGAAAGGCATTTCAGATATAGGTGCCGATAGGCATTTCTGATGTGGTTGCCGATAGGCATTTCAAATATAGGTGCTGATAGGCATTTCAGATGTAGTTTTCGATAGGCATTTCAAAAATAGGTGCCGATAGGCATTTCAGATATAGGTGCCGATAGGCACTTCAGATATAGTTGCCGATTGGCATTTTAAAAATAGGCGCCGATAGGTTTTTCAGATATAGAAGCCGATAGGCATTTCAAATATAGGCGCCGATAGGCATTTCAGATATAGGTGCCGATAGGCATTCCAGATATGGTTGCCGATAGGCATTTCAAATATAGGTGCTGATAGGCATTTCAGATGTAGTTTCCGATAGGCATTTCAAAAATTGGTGCCGATAGGCATTTCAGATATAGGTGCCGATAGGCATTTCAGATATAGTTGCCGATTGGCATTTTAAAAATAGGTGCCGATAGGCATTTCAGATATAGAAGCCGATAGGTATTTCAAATATAGGTGTCGATAGGCATTTCAGATATGATTGCCGATAGGCATTTCAAATATAGGTGCTGATAGGCATTTCAGATGTAGTTTCCGATAGGCATTTCAAAAATAGGTGCCGATAGGCATTTCAGATATAGGTGCCGATAGGCATTTCAGATATAGTTGCCGATTGGCATTTTAAAAATAGGTGCCGATAGGCATTTCAGATATATAAGCCGATAGGCATTTCAGATATATAAGCCGATAGGCATTTCAAATATAGGTGCCGATGAGCATTCCAGATATGGTTGCCGATAGGCATTTCAAATATAGGTGCTGATAGGCATTTGAGATGTAGTTTCCGATAGGCATTTCAAAAATTGGTGCCGATAGGCATTTCAGATATAGGTGCCGATAGGCATTTCAAATATAGTTGCCGATTGGCATTTTAAAAATAGGTGCCGATAGGCATTTCAGATATAGAAGCCGATAGGGATTTCAAATATAGGTGTCGATAGCTATTTCAGATATGGTTGCCGATAAGCATTTTAAATAAAGGTGCTGATAGGCATTTCAGATGTAGTTTCAGATAGGCATTTCAAAAATAGGTGCCGATAGGCATTTCAGATATAGGTGCCGATAGGCATTTCAGATATAGTTGCCGATTGGCATTTTAAAAATAGGTGTCAATAGGCATTTCAGATATAGAAGCCGATAGGCATTTCAAATATAGGTGCCGATAGGCATTCCAGATATGGTTGCCGATAGGCATTTCAAATATAGGTGCCGATAGGCATTCCAGATATGGTTGCCGATAGGCATTTCAAATATAGGTGCTGATAGGCATTTCAGATGGAGTTTCCGATAGGCATTTCAAAAATAGGTGCCGATAGGCATTTCAGATATAGGTGCCGATAGGCATTTCAGATATAGTTGCCGATTGGTATTTTAAAAATAGGTGCCGATAGGCATTTCAGATATAGAAGCCGATAGGCATTTCAAATATAGGTGCCGATAGGCATTCCAGATATGGTTGCCGATAGGCATTTCATATATAAGTGCTGATAATCATTTCAGATGTAGTTTTCGATAGGCATTTCAAAAATAGGTACCGATAGGCATTTCAGATATAGGTGCCGATAGGCATTTCAGATATAGTTGCCAATTGGCTTTTTAAAAATAGGTGTCGATAGGCATTTCAGATATAGGTGCCGATTGGCATTTCAGATATAGTTGCCGATTGGCAATTTAAAAATAGGTGCCGATAGGCATTTCAGATATAGAAGCCGATAGGGATTTCAAATATAGGTGTCGATAGGCATTTCAGATATAGTTGCCGATAGGCATTTCAAATATAGGTGCTGATAGGCATTTCAGATGTAGTTTCCGATAGGCATTTCAAAAATAGGTTCCGATAGGCATTTTAGATATAGGTGCCGATAGGCATTTGAGATATACTTACCGATTTGCATTTTAAAAATAGGTGCCGATAGGCATTTTAGATATAGAAGCCAATAGGTATTTCAAATATAGGTGTGGATAGGCATTTCAGATATGGTTGCCGATAGGCATTTCAAATATAGGTGCTGATAGTCATTTCAGATGTAGTTTCCGATAGGCATTTCAAAAATAGGTTCCGATAGGCATTTTAGATATAGGTGCCGATAGGCATTTCAGATATACTTAAAGATTGGCATTTCAAAAATAGGTGCCGATAGGCATTTCAGATATAGGTGCCGATAGGCTTATCAGATATAGTTGCCGATAGGCATTTAAAATAAAAGTGCCGATAGGCATTTCAAATATAGGTGTCGACCGGCATTTCAGATATAAATGCCGAAAGGCATTTCAGATATAGGTGCCGATAGGCATTTCTGATGTGGTTGCCGATAGGCATTTCAAAAATTGGTGCCGATAGGCATTTCAGAAATAAGTGCCGATAGGCATTTCAGATATAGTTGCTGATTCTCATTTTAAAAATAGGTGCCGATAGGCATTTCAGATACATAAGCCGATAGGCATTTCAAATATAGGTGCCGATGAGCATTCCAGATATGGTTGCTGATAGGCATTTCAAATATAGGTGCTGATAGGCATTTCAGATGTAGTTTCCGATAGGCATTTCAAAAATTGGTGCCGATAGGCATTTCAGAAATAAGTGCCGATAGGCATTTCAGATATAGTTGCCGATTCTCATTTTAAAAATAGGTGCCGATAGGCATTTCAGATATATAAGCCGATAGGCATTTCAAATATAGGTGCCGATGAGCATTCCAGATATGGTTGCCGATAGGCATTTCAAATATAGGTGCTGATAGGCATTTCAGATGTAGTTTCCGATAGGCATTTCAAAAATTGGTGTCGATAGGCATTTCAGATATAGAAGCCGATAGGCATTTCCAATATAGGTGCCGATAGGCATTTCAAATATAGGTGCTGATAGGCATTCCGGATGTAGTTTCCGATAGGCATTTCAAAAAATGGTGCCGATAGGCATTTCAGATATAGGTGCCGATAGGCATTTCAGATATAGTTACCGATTGGCATTTTAAAAATAGGTACCGATAGGCATTTCAGATATAGAAGCCGATAAGTATTTCAAATATAGGTGTCGATAGGCATTTCAGATATGGTTGCCGATAGGCATTTTAAATATAGGTGCTGATAGGCATTTCAGATGTAGTTTCCGATAGGCATTTCAAAAATAGGTGCCGATAGGCATTTCAGATATAGGTGCCGATAGGCATTTCAGATATAGTTGCCGATTGGCATTTTAAAAATAGGTGCCGATAGGCATTTCACATATAGAAGCCGATAGGAATTTCAAATATAGGTGTCGATAGGCGTTTCAGATATGGTTGCCGATAAGCATTTCAAATATAGGTGCTGATAGGCATTTCAGATGTAGTTTCCGATAGGCATTTCAAAAATAGGTGCCGATAGGCATTTCAGATATAGGTGCCGATAGGCATTTCAGATATAGTTGCCGATTGGCATTTTAAAAGTAGGTGCCGATAGGCATTTCAGATATAGAAGCCGATAGGCATTTCAAATATAGGTGCCGATAGGCATTCCAGATATGGTTGCCGATAGGCATTTTAAATATAGGTGCTGATAGGCATTTCAGATGTTGTTTCCGATAGGCATTTCAAAAATAGGTTCCGATAGGCATTTCAATTATAGGTGCCGATAGGCATTTCAGATATACTTTCCGATTGGCATTTTAAAAATAGGTGCCGATAGGCATTTTAGATGTAGTTTGCGATAGGCATTTCAAAAATAGGTGCCGATAGGCATTTATGATATAGGTGCCGATAGGCATATCAGATATAGTTGCCGATAGGCATTTAAAATATAGGTGCCGATAGGCATTTCAAATATAGGTGTCGATCGGCATTTCAGATATAAATGCCGTAGGGCATTTCAGATATAGGTGCCGATAGGCATTTCTGATGTGGTTGCCGATAGGCATTTCAAATATAAATGCTGATAGGCATTTCAGATGTAGTTTTCGATAGGCATTTCAAAAATAGGTGCCGATAGGCATTTGAGATATAGGTGCCGATAGGCACTTCAGATATAGTTGCCGATTGGCATTTTAAAAATAGGTGCCGATAGGCATTTTAGATATAGAAGCCGATAGGCATTTCAAATATAGGTGCTGATAGGCATTTTAGATGTAGTTTCCGATAGGCATTTCAAAAATAGGTGCCAATAGGCATTTCAGATATAGGTGCCGATTGGCATTTCAGATATAGTTGCCGATTGGCATTTTAAAAATAGGTGCCGATAGGCATTTCAGATATAGAAGCCGATAGGGATTTCAAATATAGGTGTCGATAGCTATTTCAGATATGGTTGCCGATAAGCATTTCAAATAAAGGTGCTGATAGGCATTTCAGATGTAGTTTCCGATAGGCATTTCAAAAATAGGTCCTGATAGGCATTTCAGATATAGGTGCCGATAGGCATTTCAGATATAGTTGCCGAATGGCATTTAAAAAATTGGTGTCGATAGGCATTTCAGATATAGAAGCCGATAGGCATTTCAAATATAGGTGCCGATAGGCATTCCAGATATGGTTGCCGATAGGCATTCCAGATATGGTTGCCGATAGGCATTTCAAATATAGGTGCTGAAAGGCATTTCAGATGGAGTTTCCGATAGGCATTTCAAAAATAGGTGCCGATAGGCATTTCAGATATAGGTGCCGATAGGCATTTCAGATATAGTTGCCGATTGGTCTTTTAAAAATAGGTGCCGATAGGCATTTCAGATATAGAAGCCGATAGGCATTTCAAATATAGGTGCCGATAGGCATTCCAGATATGGTTGCCGATAGGCATTTTAAAAATAGGTGTCGATAGGCATTTCAGATATAGGTGCCGATTGGCATTTCAGATATAGTTGCCGATTGGCATTTTGAAAATAGGTGCCGATAGGCATTTCAGATATATAAGCCGATAGGCATTTCAGATGTAGTTGCCGATTGGCATTTTAATGATAGGTGCCGATAGGCATTTTAGATATAGAAGCCGATAGGTATTTCAAATATAGGTGCTGATAGGCATTTCAGATGGAGTTTCCGATAGGCATTTCAAAAATAGGTGCCGATAGGCATTTCAGATATAGGTACCGATAGGCATTTCAGATATAGGTGCCGATAGGCATTTCAGATATAGTTGCCAATTGGCATTTTAAAAATATGTGTCGATAGGCATTTCAGATATAGGTGCCGATTGGCATTTCAGATATAGTTGCCGATTGGTATTTTAAAAATAGGTGCCGATAGGCATTTCAGATATATAAGCCGATAGGCATTTCAGATGTAGTTGCCGATTGGCATTTTAAAGATAGGTGCCGATAGGCATTTTAGATATAGAAGCCGATAGGTATTTCAAATTTAGGTGTGGATAGGCATTTCAGATATGGTTGCCGATAGGCATTTCAAATATAGGTGCTGATAGTCATTTCAGATGTAGTTTCCGATAGGCATTTTAAAAATAGGTTCCGATAGGCATTTTAGATATAGGTGCCGATAGGCATTTCAGATATACTTACCGATTGGCATTTTAAAAATAGGTGCCGATAGGCATTTTAGATATAGAAGCCGATAGGTATTTCAAATATAGGTGTGGATAGGCATTTCAGATATGGTTGCCGATAGGCATTTCAAATATAGGTGCTGATAGTCATTTCAGATGTAGTTTCCGATAGGCATTTCAAAAATAGGTTCGGATAGGCATTTTAGATATAGGTGCCGATAGGCATTTCAGATATACTTAAAGATTGGCATTTCGAAAATAGGTGCCGATAGGCATTTCAGATATAGGTGCCGATAGGCTTATCAGATATAGTTGCCGATAGGCATTTAAAATAAAAGTGCCGATAGGCATTTCAAATATAGGTGTCGATCGGCATTTCAGATATAAATGCCGAAAGGCATTTCAGATATAGGTGCCGATAAGCATTTCTGATGTGGTTGCCGATAGGCATTTCAAATATATGTGCTGATAGGCATTTCAGATGTAGTTTTCGATAGGCATTTCAAAAATAGGTGCCGATAGGCATATCAGATATAGGTGCCGATAGGCCCTTCAGATATAAATGCCGATTGGCATTTTAACAATAGGTGCCGATAGGCATTTCAGATATAGAAGCCGATAGGCATTTCAAATATAGGCGCCGATAGGCATCCCAGATATGGTTGCCGATAGGCATTTCAAATATAGGTGCTGAAAGGCATTTCAGATGTAGTTTCCGATAGGCATTTCAAAAATAGGTGCCGTTAGGCATTTCAGATATAGGTGCCGATAGGCATTTCAGATATAGTTGCCGATTGGCATTTTAAAAATAGGTGCCGATAGACATTTCAGATATAGAAGCCGATAGGCATTTCAAATATAGGTGCCGATAGGCATTCCAGATATGGTTGCCGATAGGCATTTCAAATATAGGTGCTGATATTCATTTTAGATGTAGTTTCCGATAGGCATTTCAAAAATTGATGCCGATAGGCATTTCGGATATAGGTGCCGATAGGCATTTCAGATATAGTTGCCGATTGGCATTTTAAAAACAGGTGCCGATAGGCATTTCAGATATAGAAGCCGATAGGTATTTCAAATATAGGTGTCGATAGGCATTTCAGATATGGTTGCCGATAGGCATTTCAAATATAGGAGCAGATAGGCATTTCAGATGTAGTTTCCGAAAGGCATTTCAAAAATATATGCCGATAGGCATTTCAGATATAGGTGCCGATAGGCATTTCAGATATAGTTGCCGATTGGTATTTTAAAAATAGGTGCCGATAGGCATTTCAGATATAGAAGCCGATAGGCATTTCAAATATAGTTGCCGATAGGCATTCAAGATATGGTTGCCGATATGCATATCAAATATAAGCGCTGATAATCATTTCAGATGTAGTTTCCGATAGGCATTTCAAAAATAGGTACCGATAGGCATTTCAGATATAGAAGCCGATAGGTATTTCAAATATAGGTGTCGATAGGCATTTCAGATATGGTTGCCGATAGGCATTTCAAATATAGGAGCAGATAGGCATTTCAGATGTAGTTTCCGAAAGGCATTTCAAAAATATATGCCGATAGGCATTTCAGATATAGGTGCCGATAGGCATTTCAGATATAGAAGCCGATAGGTATTTCAAATATAGGTGTGGATAGGCATTTCAGATATGGTTGCCGATAGGCATTTCAAATATAGGTGCTGATAGTCATTTCAGATGTAGTTTCCGATAGGCATTTCAAAAATAGGTTCCGATAAGCATTTCAGATATAGGTGCCGATAGGCATTTTAGATATACTTACCGATTGGCATTTTAAAAATAGGTGCCGATAGGCATTTTAGATGTAGTTTCCGATAGGCATTTCAAAAATAGGTGCCGATAGGCATTTCAGATATAGGTGCCGATAGGCATTTCAAATATAGGTGCTGAAAGGCATTTCAGACGTAGTTTCCGATAGGCATTACAAAAATAGGTGCCGTTAGGCATTTCAGATATAGGTGCCGATAGGCATTTCAGATATAGTTGCCGATTGGCATTTTAAAAATAGGTGCCGATAGGCATTTCAGATATAGAAGCCGATAGGCATTTCAAATATAGGTGCCGATAGGCATTCCAGATATGGTTGCCGATAGGCATTTCAAATATAGGAGCATATAGGCATTTCAGATGTAGTTTCCGATAGGCATTTCAAAAATAGGTACCGATAGGCATTTCAGATATAGGTGCCGATAGGCATTTCAGATATAGTTGCCGATTGGCATTTTAAAAACAGGTGCCGATAGGCATTTCAGATATAGAAGCCGATAGGTATTTCAAATATAGGTGTCGATAGGCATTTCAGATATGGTTGCCGATAGGCATTTCAAATATAGGAGCATATAGGCATTTCAGATGTAGTTTCCGATAGGCATTTCAAAAATAGGTACCGATAGGCATTTCAGATATAGGTGCCGATAGGCATTTTAGATATACTTACCGATTGGCATTTTAAAAATAGGTGCCGATAGGCATTTTATATGTAGTTTCCGATAGGCATTTCAAAAATAGGTGCCGATAGGCATTTCAGATATAGGTGCCGATAGGCATATCAGATATTGTTGCCGATAGGCATTTAAAATATATGTTGCGATAGGCATTTCAAATATAGGTGTCAACCGGCATTTCAGATATAAATGCCGAAAGGCATTTCAGATATAGGTGCCGATAGGCATTTCTGATGTGGTTGCCGATAGGCATTTCAAATATAGGTGCTGATAGACATTTCAGATGTAGTTTTTCGATAGGCATTTCAAAAATAGGTGCCGATAGGCATTTCAGATATAGGTGCCGATAGGCATTTCAGATATAGTTGCCGATTGGCATTTTAAAAATAGGTGTCGATAGGCATTTCAGATATAGAACCCGATAGGCATTTCAAATATAAGTGCCGATAGGCATTCCAGATATAGTTGCCGATAGGCATTTCAAATATAGGAGCAGATAGGCATTTCAGATGTAGTTTCCGAAAGGCATTTCAAAAATATATGCCGATAGGCATTTCAGATATAGGTGCCGATAGGCATTTCAGATATAGTTGCCAAATGGTATTTTAAAAATAGGTGCCGATAGGCATTTCAGATATAGAAGCCGATAGGCATTTCAAATATAGGTGCCGATAGGCATTCCAGATATGGTTGCCGATAGGCATTTCAAATATAGGTGCCGATAGGCATTCCAGATATGGTTGCCGATAGGCATTTCAAATATAGGTGCTGATAGGCATTTCAGATGGAGTTTCCGATAGGCATTTCAAAAGTTGGTGCCGATAGGCTTTTCAGATATAAGTGCCGATAGGCATTTCAGATATAGTTGCCGATTGGCATTTCAAAAATAGGTGCCGATAGGCATTTCAGATATAGGTGCCGATAGGCATTTCAAATATAGGTGCTGAAAGGCATTTCAGATGTAGTTTCCGATAGGCATTTCAAAAATAGGTGCCGTTAGGCATTTCAGATATAGGTGCCGATAGGCATTTCAGATATAGTTGCCGATTGGCATTTTAAAAATAGGTGCCGATAGGCATTTCAGATATAGAAGCCGATAGGCATTTCATATATAGGTGCCGATAGGCATTCCAGATATGGTTGCCGATAGGCATTTCAAATATAGGTGCTGATATTCATTTTGGATGTAGTTTCCGATAGGCATTTCAAAAATTGATGCCGATAGGCATTTCGGATATAGGTGCCGATAGGCATTTCAGATATAGTTGCCGATTGGCATTTTAAAAACAGGTGCCGATAGGCATTTCAGATATAGAAGCCGATAGGTATTTCAAATATAGGTGTCGATAGGCATTTCAGATATGGTTGCCGATAGGCATTTCAAATATAGGAGCAGATAGGCATTTCAGATGTAGTTTCCGAAAGGCATTTCAAAAATATATGCCGATAGGCATTTCAGATATAGGTGCCGATAGGCATTTCAGATATAGTTGCCAATTGGTATTTTAAAAATAGGTGCCGATAGGCATTTCAGATATAGAAGCCGATAGGCATTTCAAATATAGTTGCCGATAGGCATTCAAGATATGGTTGCCGATAGGCATATCAAATATAAGCGCTGATAATCATTTCAGATGTAGTTTCCGATAGGCATTTCAAAAATAGGTACCGATAGGCATTTCAGATATAGGTGCCGATAGGCATTTCAGATATAGTTGCCGATTGGCATTTTAAAAATAGGTGCCGATAGGCATTTCAGATATAGAAGCCGATAGGTATTTCAAATATAGGTGTGGATAGGCATTTCAGATATGGTTGCCGATAGGCATTTCAAATATAGGTGCTGATAGTCATTTCAGATGTAGTTTCCGATAGGCATTTCAAAAATAGGTTCCGATAAGCATTTCAGATATAGGTGCCGATAGGCATTTTAGATATACTTACCGATTGGCATTTTAAAAATAGGTGCCGATAGGCATTTTAGATGTAGTTTCCGATAGGCATTTCAAAAATAGGTGCCGATAGGCATTTCAGATATAGGTGCCGATAGGCATATCAGATATTGTTGCCGATAGGCTTTTAAAATACATGTTGCGATAGGCATTTCAAATATAGGTGTCGACCGGCATTTCAGATATAAATGCCGAAAGGCATTTCAGATATAGGTGCCGATAGGCATTTCTGATGTGGTTGCCGATAGGCATTTCAAATATAGGTGCTGATAGACATTTCAGATGTAGTTTTCGATAGGCATTTCAAAAATAGGTGCCGATAGGCATTTCAGATATAGGTGCGGATAGGCATTTCAGATATAGTTGCCGATTGGCATTTTAAAAATAGGTGCCGATAGGCATTTCAGATATAGAAGCCGATAGGTATTTCAAATATAGGTGTCGATAGGCATTTCAGATATGATTGCCGATAGGCATTTCAAATATAGGTGCTGATAGGCATTTTAGATGTAGTTTCCGATAGGCATTTCAAAAATAGGTGCCGATAGGCATTTCAGATATAGGTGCCGATAGGCATTTCAGATATAGTTGCCGATTGGCATTTTAAAAATAGGTGTCGATAGGCATTTCAGATATAGAACCCGATAGGCATTTCAAATATAAGTGCCGATAGGCATTCCAGATATGGTTGCCGATAGGCATTTCAAATATAGGAGCAGATAGGCATTTCAGATGTAGTTTCCGAAAGGCATTTCAAAAATATATGCCGATAGGCATTTCAGATATAGGTGCCGATAGGCATTTCAGATATAGTTGCCGATTAGTATTTTAAAAATAGGTGCCGATAGGCATTTCAGATATAGAAGCCGATAGGCATTTCAAATATAGGTGCCGATAGGCATTCCAGATATGGTTGCCGATAGGCATTTCAAATATTGGTGCCGATAGGCATTCCAGATATGGTTGCCGATAGGCATTTCAAATATAGGTGCTGATAGGCATTTCAGATGGAGTTTCCGATAGGCATTTCAAAAGTTGGTGCCGATAGGCTTTTCAGATATAGGTGCCGATAGGCATTTCAGATATAGTTGCCGATAGGCAATTTAAAAATAGGTGCCGATAGGCATTTTAGATATAGAAGCCGATAGGTATTTCAAATACAGGTGTGGATAGGCATTTCAGATATGGTTGCCGATAGGCATTTCAAATATAGGTGCTGATAGTCATTTCAGATGTTGTTTCCGATAGGCATTTCAAAAATAGGTTTCGATAGGCATTTCAATTATAGGTGCCGATAGGCATTTCAGATATACTTTCCGATTGGCATTTTAAAAATAGGTGCCGATAGGCATTTTAGATGTAGTTTCCGATAGGCATTTCAAAAATAGGTGCCGATAGGCATTTCAGATATAGGTGCCGATAGGCATATCAGATATAGTTGCCGATAGGCATTTAAAATATAGGTGCCGATAGGCATTTCAAATATAGGTGTCGATCGGCATTTCAGATATAAATGCCGTAGGGCATTTCAGATATAGGTGCCGATAGGCATTTCTGATGTGGTTGCCGATAGGCATTTCAAATATAAATGCTGATAGGCATTTCAGATGTAGTTTTAGATAGGCATTTCAAAAATAGGTGCCGATAGGCATTTGAGATATAGGTGCCGATAGGCACTTCAGATATAGTTGCCGATTGGCATTTTAAAAATAGGTGCCGATAGGCATTTTAGATATAGAAGCCAATAGGCATTTCAAATATAGGCGCCGATAGGCATTCCAGATATGGTTGCCAATAGGCATTTCAAATATAGGTGCTGATAGGCATTTCAGATGTAGTTTCCGATAGGCATTTCAAATATAGGTGCTGATAGGCATTTCAGATGTAGTTTTCGATAGGCATTTCAAAAATAGGTGCCGATAGGCATTTCAGATATAGGTGCCGATAGTCATTTCAGATATAGTTGCCAATTGGCATTTAAAAAATAGGTGCCGATAGGCATTTCAGATATAGAAGCCGATAGGCATTTCAAATATAGGTGCCGATAGGCATTGCAGATATAGTTGCCGATAGGCATTTCAAATATAGGTGCTGATAGGCATTTTAGATGTAGTTTCCGACAGGCATTTCAAAAAATGACGCCGATAGCCATTTCGGATATAGGTGCCGATAGGCATTTCAGATATAGTTGCCGATTGGCATTTTGAAAACAGGTGCCGATAGGCATTTCAGATATAGAAGCCGATAGGTATTTCAAATATAGGTGTCGATAGGCATTTCAGATATGGTTGACGATAGGCATTTCAAATATAGGAGCAGATAGGCATTTCAGATGTAGTTTCCGAAATGCATTTCAAAAATATATGCCGATAGGCATTTCAGATATAGGTGCCGATAGGCATTTCAAATATAGGTGCCGATAGGCATTCCAGATATGGTTGCCGATAGGCATTTCAAATAAAAGTGCTGATAATCATTTCAGATGTAGTTTCCGATAGGCATTTCAAAAATAGGTACCGATAGGCATTTCAGATATAGGTGCCGATAGGCATTTCAGATATAGTTGCCAATTGGCATTTTAAAAATAGGTGTCGATAGGCATTTCAGATATAGGTGCCGATAGGCATTTCAGATATAGTTGCCAATTGTCATTTTAAAAATAGGTGTCGATAGGCATTTTAGATATAGGTGCCGATCGGCATTTCAGATATAGGTGCCAATAGGCACTTCAGATATAGTTGCCGATAGGCATTTCAAATATAGGCGCCGATAGGCATTCCAGATATGGTTGCCGATAGGCATTTCAAATATAGGTGCTGATAGGCATTTCAGATGTAGTTTCCGATAGGCATTTCAAAAATAGGTGCCGATAGGCATTTCAGATATAGGTGCCGATAGGCATTTCAGATATAGTTGTCGATTGGCATTTTAAAAATAGGTGCCGATAGGCATTTCAGATATAGAAGCCGATAGGCATTTCAAATATAGGTGCTGATAGGCATTCCAGATATGGTTGCCGATAGGCATTTTAAATATAGGTGTTGATAGGCATTTCAGATGTAGTTTCCGATAGGCAATTCAAAAATTGGTGCCGATAGGCATTTCAGATATAGGTGCCGATAGGCATTTCAGATATAGTTGCCGATTGGCATTTTAAAAATAGGTGCCGATAGGCATTTCAGATATAGAAGCCGATAGGTATTTCAAATATAGGGTGTCGATAGGCATTTCGGATATGGTTGCCGATAGGTATTTCAAATATAGGAGCAGATAGGCATTTCAGATGTAGTTTTCGAAAGGCATTTCAAAAATATATGCCGATAGGCATTTCAGATATAGATGTCGATAGGCATTTCAGATATAGTTGCCGATTGGTATTTTGAAAATAGGTGCCGATAGGCATTTCAGATATAGAAGCCGCTAGGCATTTCAAATATAGGCGACGATAGGCATTTCAGATATGGTTGCCGATAGGCATTTCAAATATAGGTGCTGATAGGCATTTCAGATGTAGTTTCCGATAGGCATTTCAAAAATAGGTGCCGATAGGCATTTCAGATATAGGTGCCGATAGGCATTCCAGATATGGTTGCCGATAGGCATATCAAATATAAGCGCTGATAATCATTTCTGATGTAGTTTCCGATAGGCATTTCAAAAATAGGTACCGATAGGCATTTCAGATATAGGTACTGATAGGCATTTCAGATATAGTTGCCGATTGGCATTTTAAAAATAGGTGCCGATAGGCATTTCAGATATAGTTGCCGAATGGCATTTTAAAAAGAGGTGTCGATAGGCATTTCAGATATAGAAGCCGATAGGCATTTCAAATATAGGCGCCGATAGGCATTCCAGATATGGTTGCCGATAGGCATTTCAAATATAGGTGCCGATAGGCATTCCAGATATGGTTGCCGATAGGCATTTCAAATATAGGTGCTGATAGGCATTTCAGATGGAGTTTCCGATAGGCATTTCAAAAATAGGTGCCGATAGGCATTTCAGATATAAGTGCCGATAGGCATTTCAGATATAGTTGCCGATTGGTATTTTCAAAATAGGTGCCGATAGGCATTTCAGATATAGAAGCCGATAGGCATTTCAAATATAGGTGCCGATAGGCATTCCAGATATGGTTGCCGATAGGCATTTCAAATATAAGTGCTGATAATCTTTTCAGATGTAGTTTCCGATAGGCATTTCAAAAATAGGTACCGATAGGCATTTCAGATATAGGTGCCGATAGGCATTTCAGATAAAGTTGCCAATTGGCAATTTAAAAATAGGTGTCGATAGGCATTTCAGATATAGGTGCCGATAGGCATTTCAGATATAGTTGCCAATTGGCATTTTAAAAATAGGTGCCGATAGGCATTTCAGATATAGGTGCCGATTGGCATTTCAGATATAGTTGCCGATTGGCATTTTAAAAATAGGTGCCTATAGGCATTTCAGATATATAAGCCGATAGGCATTTCAGATGTAGTTGCCGATTGGCATTTTAAAAATAGGTGCCGATAGGCATTTTAGATATAGAAGCCGATAGGTATTTCAAATATAGGTGTGGATAGGCATTTCAGATATGGTTGCCGATAGGCATTTCAAATATATGTGCTGATAGTCATTTCAGATGTAGTTTCCGATATGCATTTCAAAAATAGGTACCGATAGGCATTTCAGATATAGGTGCCGATAGGCATTTCAGATATAGTTGCCGATTGGCATTTTAAAAATAGGTGCCGATAGGCATTTCAGATATAGAAGCCGATAGGTATTTCAAATATAGGTGCTGATAGTTATTTCAGATGTAGTTTCCGATAGGCATTTCAAAAATAGGTTCCGATAGGCATTTAAGATATAGGTGCCTATAGGCATTTCAGATATACTTACCGATTGGCATTTTAAAAATAGGTGCCGATAGGCATTTTAGATGTAGTCTCCGATAGGCATTTCAAAAATAGGTGCCGATAGGCATTTCAGATATAGGTGCCGATAGGCATATCAGATATAGTTGCCGATAGGCATTTAAAATATATGTGCCGATAGGCATTTCAAATATAGGTGTCGACCGGCATTTCAGATATAAATGCCGAAAGGCATTTCAGATATAGGTGCCGATAGGCATTTTTTGATGTGGTTGCCGATAGGCATTTCAAATATAGGTGCTGATAGGCATTTCAGATGTAGTTTTCGATAGGCATTTCAAAAATAGGTGCCGATAGGCATTTCAGGTATAGGGGCCGATAGGCACTTCAGATATAAATGCCGATTGGCATTTTAAAAATAGGTGCCGATAGGCATTTTAGATATAGAAGCCGATAGGGATTTCAAATATAGGTGTCGATAGGCATTTCAGATATGGTTGCCGATAAGCATTTCATATATAGGTGCTGGTAGGCATTTCAGATGTAGTTACCGATAGGCATTTCAAAAATTGATGCCGATAGGCATTTCGGATATAGGTGCCGATAGGCATTTCAGATATAGTTGCCGATTGGCATTTTAAAAACAGGTGCCGATAGGCATTTCAGATATAGAAGCCGATAGGTATTTCAAATATAGGTGTCGATAGGCATTTCAGATATGGTTGCCGATAGGCATTTCAAATATAGGAGCAGAAGGCATTTCAGATGTAGTTTCCGAAAGACATTTCAAAAATATATGCCGATAGGCATTTCAGATATATGTGCCGATAGGCATTTCAGATATAGTTGCCGATTGGTATTTTAAAAATAGGTGCCGATAGGCATTTCAGATATAGAAGCCGATAGGCATTTCAAATATAGGTGCCGATAGGCATTCCAGATATGGTTGCCGATAGGCATTTCAAATATAAGTGCTGATAATCATTTCAGATGTAGTTTCCGATAGGCATTTCAAAAATAGGTACCGATAGGCATTTCAGATATAGGTGCCGATAGGCATTTCAGATATAGTTGCTAATTGGCATTTTAAAAATAGGTGTCGTTAGGCATTTCAGAAATAGAACCCGATAGGCATTTCAAATATAGGTGCCGATAGGCATTCCAGATATGGTTGCCGATAGGCATTTCAAATTAAGGTGCTGATAGGCATTTCAGATGGAGTTTCCGATAGGCATTTCAAAAGTTGGCGCCGATAGGCATTTCAGATATATCTGCCGATTGGCATTTTAAAAATAGGTGCCGATAGGCATTTTAGATATAGAAGCCGATAGGCATTTCAATATATAGGCGCCGATAGGCTTTCCAGATTTGGTTGCCGATAGGCATTTCAAATATAAGTGCTGATAACCATTTCAGATGTAGTTTCCGATAGGCATTTCAAAAATAGGTGCCGATTGGCATTTCAGATATAGTTGCCGATTGGCATTTTAAAAATAGGTGCCGATAGGCATTTCAGATATATAAGCCGATAGGCATTTCAGATGTAGTTGCCGATTGGCATTTTAAAAATAGGTGCCGATAGGCATTTTAGATATAGAAGCCGATAGGTATTTCAAATATAGGTGTGGATAGGCATTTCAGATATTGTTGCCGATAGGCATTTCAAATATAGGCGCTGATAGTCATTTCAGATGTAGTTTCCGATAGGCATTTCAAAAATAGGTTCCGATAGGCAGTTTAGATATAGGTGCCGATAGGCATTTCAGATATACTTAAAGATTAGCATTTCAAAAATAGGTGCCGATAGGCATTTCAGATATAGGTGCCGATAGGCTTATCAGATATAGTTGCCGATAGGCATTTAAAATAAAAGTGCCGATAGGCATTTCAAATATAGGTGTCGATCGGCATTTCAGATATAAATGCCGAAAGGCATTTCAGATATAGGTGCCGATAGGCATTTCTGATGTGGTTGCCGATAGGCATTTCAAATATAGGTGCTGATAGGCATTTCAGATGTAGTTTTCGATAGGCATTTCAAAAATAAGTGCCGATAGGCCTTTCAGATATAGGTGCCGATAGGCACTTCAGATATAAATGCCGATTCGCATTTTAAAAATAGGTGCCGATAGGCATTTCGGATATAGAAGCCGATAGGCATTTCAAATATAGGCGCCGATAGGCATTCCAGATATGGTTGCCGATAGGCATCTCAAAAATAGGTGCCGATAGGCATTTCAGATATAGGTGCCGATAGGCTTATCAGATATAGTTGCCGATAGGCATTTAAAATAAAAGTGCGGATAGGCATTTCAAATATAGGTGTCGATCGGAATTTCAGGTATAAATGCCGAAAGGCATTTTAGATATAGGTGCCGATATGCATTTCTGATGTGGTTGCCGATAGGCATTTCAAATATAGGTGCTGATAGGCATTTCAGATGTAGTTTTCGATAGCTATTTCAAAAATAGGTGCCGATAGGCATTTCAGTTATAGGTGCCGATAGGCACTTCAGATATAAATGCCGATTGGCATTTTAAAAATAGGTGCCGATAGGCATTTCAGATATAGAAGCCGATAGGCATATCAAATATAGGCGCCGATAGGCATTCCAGATAATGTTGCCGATAGGCATTTCAAATATAGGTGCTGATAGGCATTTCAGATGTAGTTTCCGATAGGCATTTCAAAAATAGGTGCCGATAGGCATTTCAGATATAGAAGCCGATAAGTATTTCAAATATAGGTGTCGATAGGCATTTCAGATATGGTTGCCGATAGGCATTTCAAATATAGGTGCTGATAGGCATTTCAGATGTAGTTTCCGATAGACATTTCAAAAAATGGCGCCGATAGGCATTTCAGATATAGGTGCCGATAGGCATTTCAGATATAGTTACCGATTGGCATTTTAAAAATAGGTGCCGATAGGCATTTCAGATATAGAAGCCGATAAGTATTTCAAATATAGGTGTCGATAGGCATTTCAGATATGGTTGCCGATAGGCATTTCAAATATAGGTGCTGATAGGCATTTCAGATGTAGTTTCCGATAGGCATTTCAAAAATATGTGCCGATAGGCATTTCAGATATAGGTGCCGATAGGCATTTCAGATATAGTTGCCGATTGGCATTTTAAAAATAGGTGCCGATAGGCATTTCAGATATAGAAGCCGATAGGCATTTCAAATATAGGTGCCGATAGGCATTCCAGATATGGTTGCCGATTGGCATTTTAAAAACAGGTGCCGATATAGAAGCCGATAGGTATTTCAAATATAGGTGTCGATAGGCATTTCATGTATGGTTGCCGATAGCCATTTCAAATATAGGAGCAGATAGGCATTTCAGATGTAGTTTCCGAAAGGCATTTCAAAAATATATGCCGATAAACATTTCAGATATAGGTGACGATAGGCATTTCAGATATAGTAGCCAAATGGTATTTTAAAAATAGGTGCCGATAGGCATTTCAGATATAGAAGCCGATAGGCATTTCAAATATAGTTGCCGATAGGCATTCCAGATATGGTTGCCGATAGGCATATCAAATATAAGCGCTGATAATCATTTCAGATGTAGTTTCCGATAGGCATTTCAAAAATAGGTACCGATAGGCATTTCAGATATAGGTGCCGATAGGCATTTCAGATATAGTTGCCGATTGGCATTTTAAAAATAGGTGCCGATAGGCATTTCAGATATAGAAGCCGATAGGTATTTCAAATATAGGTGTGGATAGGCATTTCAGATATGGTTGCCGATAGGCATTTCAAAAATAGGTTCCGATAGGCATTTCAGATATAGGTGCCGATAGGCATTTCAGATATACTTACCGATTGGCATTTTAAAAATAGGTGCCGATAGGCATTTTAGATGTAGTTTCCGATAGGCATTTCAAAAATAGGTGCCGATAGGCATTTCAGATATAGGTGCCGATAGGCATATCAGATATAGTTGCCGATAGGCATTTAAAATATATGTGCCGATAGGCATTTCAAATATAGGTGTCGACCGGCATTTCAGATATAAATGCCGAAAGGCATTTCAGATATAGGTGCCGAAAGGCATTTCTGATGTGGTTGTCGATAAGCATTTTAAATATAGGTGCTGATAGGCATTTCAGATGTAGTTTTCGATAGGCATTTCAAAAATAGGTGCCGATAGGCATTTCAGATATAGGTGCCGATAGGCACTTCAGATATAGTTGCCGATTGGCATTTTAAAAATAGGCGCCGATAGGTATTTCAGATATAGAAGCCGATAGGCATTTCAAATATAGGCGCCGATAGGCATTCCAGATATGGTTGCCGATAGGCATTTCAAATATAGGTGCTGATAGGCATTTCAGATGTAGTTTTCGATAGCTATTTCAAAAATAGGTGCCGATAGGCATTTCAGTTATAGGTGCCGATAGGCACTTCAGATATAAATGCCGATTGGCATTTTAAAAATAGGTGCCGATAGGCATTTCAGATATAGAAGCCGATAGGCATTTCAAATATAGGTGCCGATAGGCATTCCAGATATGGTTACCGATAGGCATTTCAAATATAGGTGCTGATAGGCATTTCAGATGTAGTTTCCGATAGGCATTTCAAAAATAGGTGCCCATAGGCATTTCAGATATAGGTGCCGATAGGCATTTCAGATATAGTTGCCGAATGGCATTTTAAAAATAGGTGTCGATAGGCATTTCAGATATAGAAGCCGATAGGCATTTCAAATATAGGTGCCGATAGGCATTCCAGATATGGTTGCCGACAGGCATTTCAAATATAGGTGCCGATAGGCATTCCAGATATGGTTGCCGATAAGCATTTCAAATATAGGTGCATATAGGCATTTCAGATGGAGTTTCCGATAGGCATTTCAAAAATAGGTGCCTATAGGCATTTCAGATATAGGTGCCGATAGGCATTTCAGATATAGTTGCCGATTGGTATTTTAAAAATAGGTGCCGATAGGCATTTCACATATAGAAGCCGATAGGCATTTCATATATAGGTGCCGATAGTCATTCCAGATATGGTTGCCGATAGGTATTTCAAATATAAGTGCTAATAATCATTTCAGATGTAGTTTCCGATAGGCATTTCAAAAATAGGCACCGATAGGCATTTCAGATATAGGTGTCGATAGGCATTTCAGAAATAGTTGCCAATTGGCATTTTAAAAATAGGTGTCGATAGGCATTTCAGATATAGGTGCCGATAGGCATTTCAGATATAGTTGCCAATTGGCATTTTAAAAATAGGTGACGATAGGCATTTTAGATATAGGTGCCGATTGGCATTTCAGATATAGTTGCTGATTGGCATTTTAAAAATAGGTGCCGATAGGCATTTTAGATATAGAAGCCGATAGGTATTTCAAATATAGGTGTGGATAGGCATTTCAGATATGTTTGCCGATAGGCATTTCAAATATAGGTGCTGATAGTCATTTCAGATGTAGTTTCCGATAGGCATTTCAAAAATAGGTACCGATAGGCATTTCAGATATAGGTGCCGATAGGCATTTCAGATATAGTTGCCGATTGGCATTTAAAAAATAGGTGCCGATAGGCATTTCAGATATAGAAGCCGATAGGTATTTCAAATATAGGTGTGGATAGGCATTTCAGATATGGTTGCCGATAGGCATTTCAAATATAGGTGTGGATAGGCATTTCAGATATGTTTGCCGATAGGCATTTCAAATATAGGTGCTGATAGTCATTTCAGATGTAGTTTCCGATAGGCATTTCAAAAATAGGTTCCGATAGGCATTTCAGATATAGGTGCCGATAGGCATTTCAGATATACTTACCGATTGGCATTTTAAAAATAGGTGCCGATAGGCATTTTAGATGTAGTCTCCGATAGGCATTTCAAAAATAGGTGCCGATAGGCATTTCAGATATAGGTGCCGATAGGCATATCAGATATAGTTGCCGATAGGCATTTAAAATATATGTGCCGATAGGCATTTCAAATATAGGTGTCGACCGGCATTTCAGATATAGGTGCCGATTGGCATTTTAAAAATAGGTGCTGATAGGCATTTCAGATATAGAAGCGGATAGGCATTTCAAATATAGGTGCCGATAGGCATTCCAGATATGGTTGCCGATAGGCATTTCAAATATAGGTGCTGATAGGCATTTCAGATGTAGTTTTCGATAGGCATTTCAAAAATAAGTGCTGATAGGCATTTCAGATATAGGTGCCGATAGGAACTTCAGATATAATTGCCGATTGGCATTTTAAAAATAGGCGCCGATAGGTATTTCAGATATAGAAGCCGATAGGCATTTCAAATATAGGCGCCGATAGGCATTCCAGATATGGTTGCCGATAGGCATTTCAAATATAGGTGCTGATAGGCATTTCAGATGTAGTTTCCGATAGGCATTTTAAAAATAGGTGCCGATAGGCATTTCAGATATAGGTGCCGATAGGCATTTCAGATATAGTTGCCGATTGGCATTTTAAAAATAGGTGCCGATAGGCATTTCAGATATATAAGCCCATAGGCATTTCAAATATAGGTGCCGATGAGCATTCCAGATATGGTTGCCGATAGGCATTTCAAATATAGGTGCTGATAGGCATTTCAGATGTAGTTTCCGATAGGCATTTGTAAAATTGGTGCCGATAGGCATTTCAGATATAGGTGCCGATAGGCATTTCAGATATAGTTGCCGATTGGCTTTTTAAAAATAGGTGCCGATAGGCATTTCAGATATAGAAGCCGATAGGGATTTTAAAATATAGGTGTCGATAGGCATTTCAGATATGGTTGCCGATAAGAATTTCAAATATATGTGCTGATAGGCATTTCAGATGTAGTTTCCGATAGGCATTTCAAAAATAGGTGCTGATAGGCATTTCAGATATAGGTGCCGATAGGCATTTCAGATATAGTTGCCGATTGGCATTTTAAAAATAGGTGCCGATAGGCATTTAAGATATATAAGCCGATAGGCATTTCAAATATAGGTGCCGATGAGCATTCCAGATATGGTTGCCGATAGGCATTTCAAATATAGGTGCTGATAGGCATTTCAGATGTAGTTTCCGATAGGCATTTCAAAAATTGGTGTCGATAGGCATTTCAGATATAGAAGCCGATAGGCATTTCAAATATAGGTGCCGATAGGCATTCCAGATATGGTTGCCGATAGGCATTTCAAATATAGGTGCTGATAGGCATTCCGGATGTAGTTTCCGATAGGCATTTCAAAAAATGGTGCCGATAGGCATTTCAGATATAGGTGCCGATAGGCATTTCAGATATAGTTACCGATTGGCATTTTAAAAATAGGTACCGATAGGCATTTCAGATATAAAAGCCGATAGGTATTTCAAATATAGGTGTCGATAGGCATTTCAGATATTGTTGCCGATAAGCATTTCAAATATAGGTGCTGATAGGCATTTCAGATGGAGTTTCCGATAGGCATTTCAAAAGTTGGTGCCAATAGGCATTTCAGATATAGGTGCCGATAGGCATTTCAGATATAGTTGCCGATTGGCATTTTAAAAATAGGTGCCGATAGGCATTTTAGATATAGAAGCCGATAGGTATTTCAAATACAGGTGTGGATAGGAATTTCAGATATGGTTGCCGTTAGGCGTTTCAAATATAGGTGCCGATAGGCATTTTAGATATACTTTCCGATTGGCATTTTAAAAAAAAGTGCCGATAGGCATTTTAGATGTAGTTTCCGATAGGCATTTCAAAAATAGGTGCCGATAGGCATTTCAGATATAGGTGCCGATAGGCATATCAGATATAGTTGCCGATAGGCATTTAAAATATAGGTGCCGATAGGCATTTCAAATATAAATGCTGATAGGCATTTCAGATTTAGTTTTCGATAGGCATTTCAAAAATAGGTGCCGATAGGCATTTGAGATATAGGTGCCGATAGGCACTTCAGATATAGTTGCCGATTGGCATTTTAAAAATAGGTGCCGATAGGCCTTTTAGATATAGAAGCCGATAGGCATTTCAAATATAGGCGCCGATAGGCATTCCAGATATGGTTGCCGATAAGCATTTCAAATATAGGTGCTGATAGGCATTTCAGATGTAAGTAGTATGTTTATGAGAGAGCAGTGCCCCTCCGGCCATCCAGTTAAGCTCCTCCGACTTGAGATCGAATTTGCTGTGAAAACTTGCTCGCATGTTGAAATATGGTAGTCGTTACGTCTGCGACGTCTGTTGGGTCTTATTCCTCCACTTTTCACGTAAAGGGAGGGGGACGTACGCTTATAAGCCGCCGCCACCGACGTCACTGGTTGTTTTTTTTCCATAAAAATATGGCCGCTTTGAAAACGTGACGTAAGAAAGGTTCGAGCCACCCGCCGCCGCCGCCCGCACTCACAACACACGCAGAGAGAGATACACACACACACACACACACACACACACCAACACACACACACACAGCAATTAACGTTTCGCACACGTTGACTGACTGCTGACGCTGGCCTGAAGTATCTTACAATGTTGACACCTACGCGATGCAGCATGTATACGGAATGTTTTATAATAACGTGGTCCATTTTTTCCGACGCCGAATATATACTCCCAGAGACACATATACAGACACACCAAAGAGACACCAAAGAGACACCAAACAGACACCAAACGGACACCAAACAGACACCAAAGAGACACCAAACAGACACCAAAGAGACACCAAACAGACACCAAACGGACACCAAACAGACACCAAAGAGACACCAAAGAGACACCAAACAGACACCAAAGAGACACCAAAGAGACACCAAACAGACACCAAAGAGACACCAAAGAGACACCAAACAGACACCAAAGAGACACCAAAGAGACACCAAAGAGACACCAAAAAGACGCCAAAAACACACACGCAACTCTGAAATATAAAAGTATTTTTTTAAATTTTAATAAAAACAATTAAAATATGTTTTAAAATATTTATTAAAAGAGAAGCAGTACAATGTTAATAATTGCTTAAAATCTAACTCTGAAATATAAAAGTATTTTTTTTAATTTTAATAAAAACAATTAAAATATGTTTTAAAATATTTATTAAAAGAGAAGCAGTACAATGTTAATAATTGCTTAAAATCTAACTCTGAAATATAAAAGTATTTTTTTTAATTTTAATAAAAACAATTAAAATATGTTTAAAAATATTTATTTAAAGAGAAGCAGTACAATGTTAATAATTGCTTAAAATCTAAATCAGAAATATAAAAGTATTTTTTTTAATTTTAATAAAACAATTAAAATACATTTTAAAATATTTATTAAAAGAGAAGCAGTACAAATGTTAATAATTGTTTAAAATCTAAGATTCAGTCAATATCGTTAGGTATAAAGAAATCGTTGACGCTTATCTAAATACATATTATAAAATAATTTCACTGTATTTGAATGGGAAACGTACGAACGCAATAGACTATCAACAATGTTCTTCAGCTCCAACAGACTTTCCCATTCACTTTTTGATATTATCAAAGAAATGCAAGTATTTGATCTCTTAAATTTTAAATGTTTAATTTTCTTTAAATAAACTTCTTTAATTTCCACATCTCCGCCGATCACTGAATAAAAACCTTTGTGAGCGTCATCGTTAAAATACTTATTTATATGATTACACAACAACATTAGAGCAAACCAATCTATTTGATCGATAAAAATACTACACCTCGATTTCACATCTCTCAGTTCGAGTTTAGCTTGAAAATCTTGAGGAGAAGAAGAAGAAGAAGCGGGTAACCAACCAACGTTTATGTATTTAGTTCGTTTCTCATCAAAGAAAAAATGTTTTGCACTAACAGTTTTGTTTCCGAAAGTTTTGTTGTTGCTGTTGTCACATGCTGAACAGACGCTGATGATGGTGATAACGCTGTTGTAGCAGCACTTCTAAAGTCGATCTCGCGCACTAACGGAAACTCTACAATGTCTTCACCCCTAGGCTCCTCCACTTCTCCCTCGTTCGTGTTCATCCGCACGATGCTGTTGTTGTTGTTGTCATTAGAGCAAAACTGGAATATATTAGGAGTAGCCATGTGTGTGTGTTGCTTCAACATTGTACGCTTACTGAGAGAGAGAGATACCGGTCTGTTTTCTTTTCAATAGCGCTCTAAAACAGTCTTCTTCTTCTTCTTGTTCTTGTTTTTGTTGTTGTTAACCCCCACCAATTTAGAGTCTCTGACGCGGTCACCGACGGCGATGTCGTCTCTTAATTCTCTTCTTATGAAATCATCCGTGTCCGTGACTTTGTCTTCTGGCTCAATTTTTAAATTTTGTTGTAGTTTTTGCACGAGACAGTAGATGTCTTTTTGTAAATTTACATCAGTCTTCAAAAGTTTCAACCGTACCAAACAGGTGTATATTTTGTTGTAGAGATTGTCCAAGGTTTGTTTATCGGTGACGTGGAGCAAAAAGACCTTTATGCAATGTGTATTTTTGATAAACACAGTGAAAACTATACGACTGTCGTCTAAAACAAATCGCACGTGACGAGGATCCATTTTTAAAAATCTTATACCCTCATTCCAGGGAATGGGTGTTTGCTGTACAACGTTATTTTTATCGAAAGTAAATCCCCATTCTTCTAGTTTTCGTTTCTCGTCTGCAGTGAGATTTGAAAAACGTCTGCTCTGATTGAACAACTCTACGCCGAGAATTTCTTCTAGAGTAGTCGTCGGTGAGCAGCTTGGCACGAAACCAACACTCCAAAGATTATTATCAACACCGCCAACACAGTCATAATCACTTGTACTTTGCATTTTTTGTTAAAGACTGAATAATTTAAAAATAACTTTGTCTTATATACATTATTCAAATCCTCACTCCCCCCACCATAATGTTTGCACAGCAACCGCCTTTGTTTTATTCATTTAGATATTTTTGCAGCTTGAGTACATTTATGCATGCGCAATTGTTATTAAAAAAATGTTACGTTTGAACGCAGATTACACACGATTTTATTATTAATTAACGAATTATTATTAATTTCAAAAAAAACATTTTACTACCCTATACTAGACAATTTATGAAAAAAAAAAAAACAATTTTTTGAGCCCATCATTACAATGGAATAAATTTCCCTACCTTTGCTGCCGCCTCCAGTATCAAATCCGGAAATTCTTTTCCGTATGTCCTCAGTTTTAAGACGTTTTTATATGCGCAGTTGCTATCAAATTCTGTATTATTGTGCAGTTCGCACATGATTTCATTTTCAATTGAGTGTGGCGGCAAGGGTAATATTTTTAATGCGGGGCATTTTGAATCTAAATCTACATAAAGTAAATCAGGCCCGTTCTTTTTTAGAAATCTTTGTTTTTGGAGTCCTTTAACTAAAATTAGAGATGAACCTTTAAACATCTTTGTCAGTTGTTTATTTAGTTCACGATAGTCAATGTTGCCATAGTTCCAGTCGAGACCGTTTATTCTACTTTTATTGTAAGCATTCTGTTTTCTATACTTTTCATCGAGGCAGCGTTTCTCGTACGGCGGCTCAAACACAATACATTGTGGTATACTGCCACTAAACAGTTCACAATAGGCCAATTCCTTTGCAAAATATTCATGCTCGTTACCGACAACGAATTGAATATCGCACACTGCAATTTTTAATGCCATATTGCTTTTTTAACGTTTAAAATGTTTTATAAATTTTATAAATTTTTAGAGTACACACTCACTATTGTCGAATAAATTTAACTATTAACTTCAGCTTGAAGAGAGACGCTTTTTATAGCATAATTTTTTTGATGTTGGGGAGAGAATTGTAGGAAGTATTTTAGTTTTGCATAAACAAAAATATGCAATTTGATGGTAAACAACTTTACGTCATATAAAATCAAGGTTTGTTTGTGAGACTGAATTAAAGGTAGTTGTCGTGAGATTAATGCACACCGTCAGAAAACTTCCTGATAACCATAATATGACTGCATGATCATTTTTTAATAGTGCATTGTTTACAGTGTGGGATTAAGGACAACGCGGGGGTCTGTAGCAAATTCTGTCAAGGGGCTTTTGGTTTTGCTTTAAGTTCTCAAGTTTAGGATATTAAACAGAACAAAACTGTTACAAATGAACTTTTCTGGATTTAATATAAGACAAAAAAAAATAGAGATAATACTTTCAAAATAGACTTCTTTAAGCAAATCATGCTTTCTATATTCAACAAAGTGTGTGTGTGTGAGAGAGAGAGAGAGAGAGAGATGATTAAGGCGTTCTTGAATCCACCATGTTTTCTAATTCATTTTAATGTTCGCCACTGCAAAATTTATTGTATTAAATAATGAGTAATAAAAAAATAATAAGGTCCCCCAAAATTCGCGATGTCCATATCATTTGCTACTCTTGCTATATGGCTAATCCGACACTGATTACATATAAATGCTGTTGTTCATTCTTATGCAAAAATTTAAAAAATTGCATAGACGTGCCTGCCTTGAAAGTCTCTGTGTAAATCTAAAGTGCAATGTACGTAAATTATCTTGCTAATCTGAGCTGCATCGCTTTGTTTGAAATCGTTCTTTGTTTATCAATAACTACATATATCTCAAATTTTAAAAAATTGCATAGACGTGCCTGCCTTGAAAGTCTCTGTGTAAATCTAAAGTGCAATGTACGTGAATTATCTTGCTAATCTGAGCTGCATCGCTTTGTTTGAAATCGTTCTTTGTTTATCAATAACTATATCTGGGGTAAGTGGGTAAAAAGTCATATGTTCACTTTGGAAGATTTTACAGGAGAGCACTTTTTAATTTTTAAGGCATATATTACTTTTTTTTAAACTGTGGGATATTTGTATATGTGATATGGGTAAATATTATACTGGTTAACATTAAAAAATGAAAATCAACTACGATTAAAATGATTTTTGTGGATAATAATTAATTATGACTTTATGCTCAATTTTCTTTGGGCGAGTAAAATGTTATAACTTGACTTATCTAGTTTTACCTGTGTTAGTATTTTCAAAATAGTTCGCGTTTTAATTGTGTAAAAGGTCTCTAATCGAGTTATGACTGTAATCACAGAAAAAAAGGAACGAGGAAAAAAGCATAAGTAGATTTAATGCCTTATGCACGAACTGACACTAAATCCATACATATAAACATCAAATTGATTAAGTCAAATTGTTACTTTAAGCACGAGCACAAAAAACTAAAATAAGTACGGTAATAACGTCACATTTCGACTTATGATTTGGTGGAGTTTGGCATTTGTAGTTTATTGACACATATGATTTTATGTATAAAAAAAACGTTGGTAAGAAAGTGGTTTACACTTATGATCTTTTACCCGAATAACTATTTGATTTCTGGAAATTTATAGGTCTAATATAGACATATTTAAAAATTACGACATATGACCTTTTACTCGCCTACCCCAGATATATATCTCAAATTTAAAAAAATTGCATAGACGTGCCTACCTTGAAAGTCTCTGTGTAAATCTAAAGTGCAATGTACGTAATTTGCCATGGTAATCTGAGTTGCAACGCTTTGTTTGAAATACTCCTTTTTTCCGACTTGTAATGTTGAAAGTTGAGTTCTTTGTTTATTAACGACTATATATATCTCAAGTGATTTAAACATCACAGTTCTCTCTTGTACGTGTTCGTAAATGGAGATAATTTTACACAACTCCACACAGTTCGGTATTATAACAATTTTGGTTAATTTGAAAGTGATACAGTGCGCAGATGTTGATGTAAATACATTTCATATCGTTCGAGTGACATTTAATTCAAAAAATTCTTTAACAATTACTTTAAAATATAATTGTACTGAATTTCAAGTTGAACATATATTTCACGACCAGACAGATCACGAACTTTTCACTATAGACCCCTCGTCGACAAAATATCTCGAAGTGTGTGTTTCAAATCAGCAGAGAACTCAAAATTTTTACTTTAAACGAAAATTGCATCATTTTGTCGAAATTTCATCGGTTGAAGAGGAAATTCAACACTATAAACGTGAAGTGTACGAGTCAAATTTACTGTTGAGTCAAAAATATTTATACAACTACATATCAATCCACAAAAAAGTAAATATCGAGAGGGCTTATAAGGTAAAACATTTTTTATTTTAATAATTTTGTTTACATGCATGCAGTGCACGGTTTATATGTATGTACATTTTTTTTTAATTATTACTTTTGTTTTTGCAGATGGACAAATTCAATAAGATTGGAAACTGTGAAAGTAACACCGATCATAATGAACAATTTCGTAAAATTAGCGATCTAATCATAAACAAAAAATACGAAATCAAAAAAATCCATACAATGAATACGAAATACGAACCCAAAATAATAATAAATCTTTCGGAAGAGAATGGTGTATTTTTCTTACCAGCCAGATTCCAGAAAATGAGCGATACTGAAAAAGAGGAATTGATGAAAATGAAAAACATATCATTTATATACAAGGGTGAAAAGATCATTGGAAAATATAATAATAAGACATCGATAGTAAATTTTTTAGAAAATGATCAAGAAGAAGAATGTGTAGAGGAATCGGATGAGAACGAAGATGAAGAAGAACCAAAAAAGAAAAAAAAGAAAACTTCTACCCCCACAACCGCCAACGTCTAATTTTTCTTCTTCTTCTTTGTTTTCGCAGATGGACAAATTCAATAAGATTTGGAAACTGTGAAAGTTACACCGATCATAATGAACAATTTCGTAAAATTAGCGATCTAATCATCAACAAAAAATACGAAATCAAAAAAATCCATACAATGAATACGAAATACGGACCCAAAATAATAATAAATCTTTCGGAAGAGAATGGTATATTTTTCTTACCAGCGAGATTCCAGAAAATGAGCAATACTGAAAAAGAGGAATTGATGAAAATGAAAAACATATCATTTATATACAAGGGTGAAAAGATCATTGGAAAATATAATAATAAGACATCGATAGTAAATTTTTTAGAAAATGATCAAGAAGAATGTGTAGAGGAATCGGATGAGAACGAAGATGAAGAAGAACCAAAAAAGGAAACTTCCACCCCCACAACCGCCTTTTCAGAACCTACTAGAGAGAGAGATGTTATCTAAATGTACCTATAATAAATACTGTGTATTATTGCGCTCTCATAGATTATGATAATGTACTATATTTTTTAATAAAGACAGATTGAAAAATAAATACTCAAAAATGTTTACGTGTAGTGTATGCAAAAAGGTTTTCACAAAGCGGAGATATAGACAGAAACATCTTAAAATTCATGACAAAACCGAAATTTCGGAGTGTATTGTATGTGGTGAATATTTTAAAAGAACCGATAACATGAAACGTCATTTGGCAAGGGCACATTCTATAAAAAAACGTGTAGTTTCTAAAGAAGATAACATTTCTCAAATGGACTATGAGGGTGTTGCATCTACTAGTAAATGGGTCAGCAGTAGTGAACGTGAAAGTGGGCCAGTGAAACGAGTTAGAAACGAACAATTATGTGAAGTCTGCGGTATTCTGGTACCCTCTAAAGGGTTGCTCGGACACAGAAACAGCACTTTACATAAAGAAAACTCGTTTATAACTGTTCGCAATAACATATCAGTTTGCAAGTCAGCCTTTAAAAAACGTATTTGTTCGTATAAAATTAATAATAACAACAAGTCAAATTTAGATGTAAAGCTCTTTTTACAATCGGTCAAATCCGACATACTCGACTTGCTTGTGCTCTGTTTGGAGCGTCATGTAGCTTTAAAATTCAATTTAGAACTATTTGCAGACTTCTATAAGATGAAGCAGAACAACGATGCGATGATGTACGAACTGAAATCGTTTAATTCAAAAAGCCTAGTGCTTACTCAGGGCAGTGATCCGCCTACTGTCTATGATGAAATGGCTGTTAAGATTGTAAAGAAAACAGAAGAATTTCAGGAGGTTCAAAGCGGTTGGGCGATAGGGCAGATACGCTATATAGAATTAAACATAAGTAAGTACAATCCATTGCGCGGTTCCAGCTTCATAGAACTGCCTTGGAAAATTCTCAAAAAGCAAGCCGTGGTGAATGTTGAAAACGACGATAACGCCTGCTTTGCTTGGAGTTTAATGGCTGCGTTATACCCAGTGAAAAATAATCCACATCGCACAGCATCGTATGCGCATTACGATACGGTGTTAAATTTTAAAAACATAAACTTTCCACTGAGAATTAAAGATGTGTGCAAGTTTGAGAGACAAAATCTTAGTATAAGCGTAAATGTATATGGATTGAATGAAAACAATGAATTAATTATCTTATATATCACTAATAATAGAAAATTTAATCATGTGAATGTATTGTATTTATGTAATGATGAAGGTAAGACGCACTATGCATGGATTAAACACCTATCGCGTTTAATTAGCAGTCAGTTGACCGCGCACAATGGCCAAATCTATCTATGCGATGGGTGTTTGATTTCATTTCCCAATATGTTTAAGCTGCAAAGACACCAGGAGCAGGATTGCGGTAGGGTTCGTGTATCTTTGCCTACAGCTGACATTGTGATGGATCGTCTGGGCAGGTGCGTACCAGGTAACATAGTTCAATTTAAAAATTATGAAAGAACAATGACAGTTCCATTCGTTATTTATTGTGATTCAGAGAGTTATTTGGAGCCGATTCTCGGCTGTACGCCCGATTCATCTAAATCATACGTTCAGTCGTTGCAAAAACATACACCCTACAGCTTTGGTTACTACATAAAGTGTTCCTATGACGACGCATTGTCTACATACCGTTTCGTTCGAAACAGTCGTTGCGTAGAAGAATTCATAGATATGCTAGTGGCCGACGTCCGACGACTGGCTAAAATATCACAGACGGTGGTGCCAATGCGTCGTCTGGAAGCCGACGAGCGTCAACAAATCTATTCGGCCACAGTCTGCAACATATGCGGTGATAAATTCACCGAAAATGACGTTTGTGGGAAGAAAAATGTTGTTTTAGATCACAATCACCTGACGGGCGAGCCCAACGGATTGACTCATAACGCGTGTAATATAAATTATAAGGTTCCCAAGTTTGTACCGATATTTTTCCATAATCTAGACTATGACGTTCATTTGTTTATTGTCAAGTTGGCTGAGAAATACAAGCGAATCTCCGCAATTCCATTGACCAAGGAAAAGTACATTTCATTGTCAGTCAAAATTCCTATTGATGACGAGAACGAGGACGACGACGACGACAACGACTGCGGCGACGGCGATGACAAAAACGTTGACGATTGTGATGAAGACACTAAAAATAAAAGAACCGTAGAGTTGAGATTTCTAGATTCTTTTAGATTTCTCTCGTGTAGTATTGACAAAATTGCAAAGACTCTAGCCGACGACGAGTGTTTGGAAATGCGTAAACTCTTTACTTGCGATGAACATTTCAAATTGTTGAGACGCAAAGGGCACTTTCCCTACAGCTATGTAGATTCACTGGCAAAACTCGACGAGACTAACTTGCCAAACAGTAAAGAGTTTGCAAACAACATCAACCGCGATCAGGTTAGTGAAAATTATCAACACGCTCTCAACGTTTGGCAAACATTTAACTGCACCACACTTGGACACTATAGTGACATTTATCTAAAGACGGACGTGATGATTTTGGTGGACGCCTTTGAAAAATTTAGATACGCTACAAAATCCCATTACGGGCTTGATCCAGCACATTACTTTACATTGCCGGGGTTAAGCTGGGACTGTATGTTAAAATTTACTCGCATAAATCTCGAATTGATAACAAATATCGACATGCTCCATTTTATTAAACACGGACTTAGAGGGGGGATCAGTCAGTGCTCTATGCGCTATTGTGAAGCTAATCACAAATATATGCAAACATATGATAAAAAAAAACCTTCGTCTTACATTGTATACTTGGATTGTAATAATCAGTATGGGTGGAGCTTGTCTCAAGCTATACCCTATGGCGGCTTTCAATGGCTGCCCGAAAGCGAAACTGAACATTTCGACTTTGAAAGCATAGCATTAGACGCAGACGAAGGTTGTTTTTTAGAAGTGGACTTACAATACCCTGAAAGTTTACACGACCTACACAAAGACTTGCCGTTTTGCGCTCAGCAGGAAGTGCCACCCGGTTCAAAATCTAAACAAACTAAACTTTTAGCTACGGTGACTGATAAACACAAATACATTTTACACTATAGAAACGTGCGTACGACACGGCTTACGCGTTACAAAAATACACCGCGTGTTGACATTTAAACAACGCAACTTTTTGAAACCCTATATCGACACCAACACCGATCTCCGCAAGCTGGCCACCTCTGATTTTGAAAAGGACATGTACAAACTCTTCAACAATGCCATTTTTGGTAAGAGCGTTGAAAGCGTCGAGAAGCGCATCGATATTAAACTAATTAGCCAGTGGAAAAGTAGCGGTAAAAACTTGGATGCAGAAACGCTAATCAGTCGACCGAATTTTCATTCAATCAGTGTATTTAATGAGAATTTTGTCGCTATACAACTGAGACGTCTTTGTGTCAAGTATGATAAACCAAATTATATAGGTCTAGCCGTACTTGACATTTCAAAAACAATAATGTATGATTTTTTGTATGCTTACATGAAACCGAAATATGGTGATAGTGTCCGCCTGTGCTACACGGACACAGATTCGTTCTTGTTTGAAGTTTTTACAGAGGATTTTTACGGTGACATCAAGGATGACTTGCGCGAGCGGTTCGACACCTCTAATTTTCCAGTGGACAATCCTTACGCTCTACCGTTGGTGAATAAAAAAGTCTTGGGAAAATTTAAATTTGAAGTTACAGATAACATTAAGAAATTTGTCGGATTGCGATCGAAATTGTACGCATATTTGACAGACAAGACTTGTGCTAACGGTACCGACGTCGCAACCACCACCACCCATGCTGAATGTTGTAATCATTCGACGTGCGACTATGATGAAAATGCACAGGGAAGTTGCTTTAAGAAAAGCAAAGGAGTTAAAAAGGATGTCGTCACCGCGTTCAAGTTTCGTGATTATTTACGGTGTTTACATAGTAAAAATAGTCTAATGTGTAAAATGTGCGTGTTCAAATCGATCAAACATGAGGTTTATACTCAACAAATCAATAAGATCGGTTTGAGCGCGCACGATGATAAGCGTTTTCTAATTTCGGGAACGCACGATACTCTGCCCTGGGGACATTATAAAATTAAAAAGTAATATTTTCTATTGTATTCTATTGTTTTATATTAATTCTAAGTTTATTAAAATATTGTATTCATTAATATATATAATAAATGCTATTTTTAATTTGAAAAAAAAAACTCTCTCTTGTTTTTTCTTTGAATTTTCAGATTGATTAAATTGAAGGGACTCGAACCCTGCAGACGTTCTTTACATTAAAAGTTCAACGATCTTCCAACTGAGCTATGTAGGCTGCACGCAATGGTGACTAGACTAAAAGGGGTGGTGAAAAGAGTATAAATATAAGGCACGAGTACTCAGTATTGTCAGTGTAGTGTTCTTTTCACTAAAGTGAAAACGGTGAATAATTGCTTAGCAGCAGCATTTAACGTGAGCAGAGAGAGAGAGAGAGAGAGGAAATTATATTTATTTTTTAATCAATTTTGTGGAAAAGTTTGCTTTTGCAAAGAAGTTGGGATAAATAGAAAAAAAAACACTTTTCTCTTTTTTTCAAACAAAATAAATTTAGTGAGTGTGGCACACTCTACTCTTAATCCTTAAAAGCACAATGAATATTTTATTATTATTAGTATTGGTGTTGTATTCGAATGTCTATGCAGATAAGAATGAATACGTGTTTGACTATCTAAATAAGTACGGTTTTGTAGACAATAGCAGTTTAGACGCAAATAACACACTTGTGGACATTGAACAAAAAGCATTAATAGATTTTCAGGATTTTTATAATATACATAGAGACGGTGTGGCAAACGAAGAAACTTTAAAATTAATGAATAAATCCAGGTGTGGTGTAAAAGATAACCCTTTTCACTATAGTATTCACACATCAAAATGGAATAAAACCAATCTATCGTGGTATTTTGTTGGCGGTACAAGCGAAGTTAAGCAACTTGCGGAAAAAGCTTTTGAAGCCTGGGCCAACATATCTAATTTGAAATTTACATATGCATTTAAAAATGCAAATATTGTAATTTCATTTGCAGACAGACCTCTAAAACACAGTAATGATGCAAGTTGTATGTGCGGTGAATGTACATCTTATTTTGATGGTCGAGGGGGCTCATTAGCGCACGCTTTCTTACCTACATACGACAACAAATGTAGGGAAGTGCATTTAGACACATCTGAGAATTGGTATTATGGACTCGATAAGGCACCAGGCAATCAGACAAGTTTGTACTCTGTTTTATTACACGAAATAGGTCACACTTTAGGCTTGGAGCATTCTAGACATAACGAATCAATAATGTACGCTGTTTATCAAAATACAATTGTTTTAGCTGACGATGATAGTTTCGGTGTTCAGAGACTGTACGGACATAAAACAAAAAAACCTACAACTCCTATTTATCCACCTATTGCAAGCAGTCCACCTCCACCTACACAGTCGACAACAACTAAATCAGAACACTCACCATCGGTGAAACCGCCTTTACCGCCCGCAAATCCATCATTAAATTCCGATTTGTGTAATGTACGCGATGCGATCAATACGTTTCTGATTGTTAACAGTCGCTTGTATATATTTCATAAAAGAAATGTTTGGTATATTGATTTGAAAAGTGGACTCCTCAAACGAGAATCTAAACTGATAACTGACTATTTAAAATTTTTACCGCAAGATTTTGAAGAAATATCACACATTTCTCAAAGATCCAACGGCGAAGTAATTATCGTGGTCAACGATTTGTTTTATGTAATGACCGTTCCGGACTTTAAGGTGAATGCTGTTTATAACGGTGTCTCCCTTGAATATTTGGGCATTGGGAAAAGTAAGAAAATTAATTCTATTTTCACTACTTACTCCGGACAGACGTTTATATTTTACGATAATGAGTTATACGTCGAGCTAGACGTGTGTTCATTGTCGGTGAAAAAACATGGACAGATTTCAGAGCGATTTACCAACTTACCTACCGATGTAAATAAGGCATTTAGATACACAAACGGGCTGCTATATTTTTTCTATAAAAATTATTATGTTGAATTTAACGAGTTCACTAACACACTAGTTAAAGCAAACAAGTTTAATTTATCGGTGTTTGGAGTCAATTGTGGGGTTATTGAAGAAATTAAAACACTACTTTATAAGCTCATGCAACTTGAAACATACAAGTAAAAAGGAAAAAAACTCTATAATTTTCAATTCTGACGATGATGACTAGACTCACACACACACACACACTATTGATAGACTATAGATAGAATGCGTTTTCTGTGTAAATCACCATATGCAGTGACATTATTGTCACATCTACCCACTTATATTATGATAATGATAGTTTTTTTACTATAAAAGAAAAAAATAGTAGCAATGGTGGAATCGGTTTAAAGTCGTTTTTTTTTTTTTTTAATTTTTAATTTATAAATTTAAACAGCTAGAAGCGACAGACGTCTCATCGTAAACAAAAAAGATTTCTTACAAAAATCTCAAATTTTGAAAAATAAAAAAGTTATAGGCATTTGTGTAAAAAGACCCGTCCCACCACCATATCGACCCGTTACTCCCACCACATCCTTGAAAACATCCTTTTCTAAAGTGTCCTTAAAAAGTAAATATTCGTTAAAAAAAATTTTTCCCAAAATTATTTTTCCAAATTTTCAAAAATTTTCCGGGCACTATTCTTCACCGTCAAATATTAAACACATATGGTCTCTTGAAGAATTGGTGAAAAACGAAAATTTAGTTCTCGCGCAGAAAGATGTGCGGTTACAATTTTATATATCATGAAATCACTCAATAAGACATAAATATTACTTAATTAATCAATTATCTTTTAATTAAAAAATAAATACAGTCTATCACAAAAACAATAATATCTAATAGAGCGTTATTATGATTTAAAAAAAAAATCTTACCTTAGACAAAAATAACACAGCATTTGCGTACATTTTTTAAAACATACACCAGTTTTTAAACTGTTGAGCGTCTATAATAACTAATTATTACAACATCTCATTATCTAATTTTAAATGATATTTAATGAAAAACAACAATTTTAAGTCACTTTTATATTTAATAAACGTTTATATACACAAATATATTATATAAAAACATTGACCTACAGAATATATGACCTAGACATTTAATAATACTACAGTATTAAAGACATGACCACGAATTCTACACACCTTGAAGTTTAAGGATGGGAATTTTATTATTTTAGTTGACTCTATCATATTTTTAAAAAAAACCTACAACTTATTTGGTAATTTAGAAAAAATTTTAAGGGATTCAGAGAGGGCGTCTCTCAGTACACCCTACGTATGTGTGAACTTTATTTATTAGGGGTAGTTTACCCTGTAAATGAGGCGTTTTACGGATATACAAAAATTAATGTGTGTAAATTTCTTTGTTCTATGTGATATGTCCTCTCATAGCAAACATTTTTTACTGTTCATATATTTCACCTAATATTTTCCAATTAAACATAAAAAATTTTTTTTCAATCCCTTAACACTTAACACTTAACATAGGATATATAATTTTGAAATTATTTCAAAAACGCTTCGACCGATTTTAACGTGGTTTTCACCATAAGATGCAGTTTGACTACACGCATCTTTTACACTTTTACAATTATCATCAAAAAGTGAACGGAAAAAATTAGTATAATTTCCTTTAAAGGCCATTTTTAAGGACAAGTTATATTTGCAAAACAATCAATAATCCTTGGAAATGTAGCAGACAAGATAACCTGATCATTACCTCCGTCTATAGTAGCTCATTACTAAGCTTTTTTTTGTGAATTTGATGAGTAAACATTATTATTAATTTTCACGAATACACGCTAACCAAAGAAAGAAAAAACTGTCGCTATTAAAATACACAAAACGCGATAATGTATTGTAATTAAAAAAACTTTTTTTACCTATTACAGAAATAACACTGTCGCTATTAAAATACACAAAACGCGATAATGTATTGTAATTAAAAAAACTTTTTTTTACCTATTACAGAAATAACAATTCTGTTAAACTTAATTATTTTCTATATACATCGTAACACCCGAAAAATTTGTAATACAATGAATCTTTAGAACTTCCACTATGCGTTTATATTTGAACTTATTTTTCATTGACATACATTTTAATTGTTTACTTAACAAGTGAATTTTGTTTTGCTAAAAATATTCGGGTACATGGTCGCTTATTACGTGTTTATATTCAGACAACTTTCATTTTTCATTTGACTTTTATTTATTCACGTAACAAGCAAATTGTAATATATTATGCTATACTAAAGAATTAAGGTAGTTGTCGTGTTAAAATATTGTCAAAAAGTTATAGATTATACGCGCCACAAAAGTATACTAGCTTGTAACTAATCCGTTTGCACGCAAGACTGTACCCGTGGAAACGTAACCCATACAGAATTCATATTATGCGTGTATACTTTTCTATAAATTGTTGAACTTTAAACAGTTATCAATAGATAATTAGACGGTCAAAGAACGTTTCTTATTTTTTAAACTCATAACAATGTATTGAAAGACTGTCAGTTTATGAAAAGTTTCTGACAGTTAGTTGTTTTTTTTTATAAATAAGAAACTGGTTTAGAGAAGTGTGCTGAGATCATATACAATCAATGTTAATTATCCATTTTTTAATTGAATTTATCTCGGATTATATACGCTCGATCGACTTCAAATTTTCAGGTTAATTTTATTATCATGTCTCCCTTTATAAGTATACAAAAATTAAAAATTTTTCTGACGGTGCGCCTTAACCCCAAGACAGTCTCACAAACAAACCTTGATTTTATATGACGTAAAGTTGTTTACCATCAATTTGCATCTTTTTGTTTATGCGAAACTAAAATACTTTCTACAATTCTCTCTTCAACTTCAAAAAATTATGCTATAAAAAGCGTCTCTCTTCAAGCTGAAGTTAATAGTTAATCGCATTGATGGAGTAAATTAGATTTAAGCAATATCATTATTATTAACAATGTATCTTTTTTTACAATAAATATATTTAAAACGTATTTTACACGTCTTTTTATTAAAAAAACTACCTTGGGGATCTTTTATATTTTCAGAAACTATTTAATGTGTATGTGTGGGATGAAAAGTGCAGTGTTGAGTAAGATTTACAATACAATAATGTAATGTTTTTTTTACTATATATTATAACGGAGCGCGTCATCCGGTCACGTACATATAAACAGGTCAAATCACGTACCGATCAATGTCAGGCATTCCATACCATTCTTTGCATATTAATTTGTCTCTATTCAAAGCTTTACGAGTATATGCACGTATCGTTGAAGACCGTATTGTATAATTTTGTTGATAAATCTTAATTCATAGCAATTACTAGAGTGAAAAATTCAAAAATTAAATGTATTTATATTGTTTAAAATTAAAACTCATAATTAATGCAAAGTGTTAGAATACAAAAAAAGATAATCTTTTGTTTTATATTATCGTGTATTTTATAAATGCTAAATGTTTTAGACGCTTGAATAAAAAACCCACATTGTTAGGTACGAAATGTGATATTCGACTTACCACCATGTAAGATTATTACGAATTTGCTGAAATATTTATTTGTTTGAATAATTCTTAATGTTAAAAACCTGTTTTTGTTGTGTGTAGATATACTGCTGCATATATTACCATTGTCAACATTGTAAGATACCTCAGGCAGTCAGTCAAAGTGTGCGAAACGCAAATGATCTCTCTCCAGAGTCGGACTATATAAACGGAAAAGTTTTTTTTTCTCGTTCAAGTAAAATGGTGTGTGTTTGTGCATGTCTGCTGTGTGTGTGTGTGTGTGTGTGTGTGTATCTCTCTCTGCGTGTGTTGTGAGTGCGGGCGGCGGCGGCGGGTGGCTCGAACCTTTCTTACGTCACGTTTTCAAAGCGGCCATATTTTTATGGAAAAAAAACAACCAGTGAAGTCGGTGGCGGCGGCTTATAAGCGTACGTCCCCCTCCCTTTACGTGAAAAGTGGAGGAATAAGACCCAACAGACGTCGCAGACGTAACGACTACCATATTTCAACATGTGCATGCGAACAAGTTTTCATAGCAAGTTTTATCCCCACTCTCAAGTCGGAGGAGCTTAACTGGAGGGCCGGAGGGACACTGCTCTCTCATAAACATACTACTGTTGCCGATAGGCATTTCAAATATAGGTGCTGATAGGCATTCCAGATGTAGTTTCCGATAGGCATTTCAAAAATTAGTGCCGATAGGCATTTCAGATATAGGTGCCAATAGGCATTTCAGATATAGTTGCCGATTGGAATTTTAAAAATAGGTGTTGATAGGCATTTCAGATATAGAAGCCGATAGGCATTTCAAATATAGGTGCTGATAGGAATTCCAGATATGGTTGCCGGTAGGCATTTCAAATATAGGTGCTGATAGGCATTTCAGATGTAGTTTCCGATAGGCATTTCAAAAATTGGTGCCGATAGGCATTTCATATAGAGGTGCCGATAGGCATTTCAGATATAGTTGCCGATTGGCATTTTAAAAATAGGTGCCGATAGGCATTTCAGATATAGAAGCCGATAGGCATTTCAAATATAGGTGTTGATAGGCATTTCGGATATGGTTGCCGATAGGCATTTCAAATATAGGTGCCGATAGGCATTTTAGATATAGAAGCCGATAGGCATTTCAAAAATAGGTGCCGATAGGCATTTCATATATAGGTGCCGATAGGCATTTCAGATATAGTTGACAATTGGCATTTTAAAAATAGGTGTCGAGAGGCATTTCAGATATATAAGCCGATAGGCATTTCAAATATAGGTGCCGATAGGCATTCCAGATATGGTTGCCGTTAGGCATTTCAAATATAAGTGCTGATAGGCATGTCAGATGTAGTTTCCGATAGGCATTTCAAAAATAGGTACCGATAGGCATTTCAGATATAGGTGCCGATAGGCATTACAGATATAGTTGCCAATTGGCATTTTAAAAATAGGTGTCGATAGGCATTTCAGATATAGAAGCCAATGGGCATTTCAAATATAGGTGCCGATAGGCATTTCAGATATAGAAGCCGATAGGCATTTCAAATATAGGTGTTGATAGGCATTCCAGATATGGTTGCCGATAGGCATTTCAAATATAGGTGCTGATAGGCATTTCAGATGTAGTTTCCGATAGGCATTTCAAAAATTGGTGCCGATAGGCATTTCAGATATAGGTGCTGATAGGCATTTCAGATATAGTGGCCGATTGGCATTTTAAAAATAGGTGCCGATAGGCATTTCAGATATAGAAGCCGATAGGTATTTCAAATATAGGTGTCGATAGGCATTTCAGATATGGTTGCCAATAAGCATTTCAAATATAGGTGCTGATAGGCATTTCAGATGTAGTTTCCGATAGGCATTTCAAAAATAGGTGCCGATAGGCATTTCAGATATAGGTGCCGATAGGCTTTTCAGATAGTGTTGCCGATTGGCATTTTAAAAATAGGTGCCGATAGGCATTTAAGATGTAGCTTCCGATAGGCATTTCAAAAATAGGTGCCGATAGGCATTTCAGATATAGGTGCCGATAGGCATATCAGATATAGATGCCGATAGGCATTTAAAATATAGGTGCCGATAGGCATTTCAAATATAGGTGTCGATAGGCATTTCAGATATAAATGCCGAAAGACATTTCAGATATAGGTGCCGATAGGCATTTCTGATGTGGTTGCCGATAGGCATTTCAAATATAGGTTCCGATTGGCTTTCCAAATATGGTTGCCGATAGGCATTTCAAATATAGGTGCTGATAGGCATTTCAGATGTAGTTTCCGATAGGCATTTCAAAAATAGGTGCCGATAGGCATTTCGGATATAGGTGCCGATAGGCTTTTCAGATATAGTTGCCGATTGGAATTTTAAAAATAGGTGCCGATAGGCATTTCAGATATAGAAGCCGATAGGCATTTCAAATATAGGTGCTGATAGGAATTCCAGATATGGTTGCCGGTAGGCATTTCAAATATAGGTGCTGATAGGCATTTCAGATGTAGTTTCCGATAGGCATTTCATATATAGGTGCCGATAGGCATTTCAGATATAGTTGCCGATTGGCATTTTAAAAATAGGTGCCGATAGGCATTTCAGATATAGAAGCCGATAGGCATTTCAAATATAGGTGCCGATAAGCAACCCAGATATGGTTGCCGATAGGCATTTCAAATATAGGTGCTGATAGGCATTTCAGATGTAGTTTCCGATAGGCATTTCAAAAATTGGTGCCGGTAGGCATTTCAGATATAGGTGCTGATAGGCATTTCAGATATAGTTTCCGATTGGCATTTTAAAAATAGGTGCCGATAGGCATTTCAGATATAGAAGCCGATAGGTATTTCAGATATAGGTGTCGATAGGCATTTCAGATGTTTGCCGATAGGCATTTCAAATATAGGTGCTGATAGGCATTCCAGATGTAGTTTCCGATAGGCATTTCAAAAATAGGTGTCGATAGGCATTTCAGGTATATGTGCCGATAGGCATTTCAGATATAGTTGCCGATTGGCATTTTAAAAATAGATGTCGATAGGCATTTTAGATATATAAGCCGATAGGCATTTCAAATATAGGTGCCGATAGGCATTCCAGATATGGTTGCCGATAGGCATTTCAAATATAGGTGCTGATATTCATTCCAGATGTAGTTTCCGATAGGCATTTCAAAAATTGGTACCGATAGGCATTTCAGATATAGGTGCCGATAGGCATTTCAGATATAGTTACCGATTGGCATTTATAAAATAGGTGCCGATAGGCATTTCAGATATAGAAGCCGATAGGTATTTCAGATATAGGTGTCGATAGGCATTTCAGATGTTTGCCGATAGGCATTTCAAATATAGGTGCTGATAGGCATTCCAGATGTAGTTTCCGATAGGCATTTCAAAAATAGGTGTCGATAGGCATTTCAGGTATATGTGCCGATAGGCATTTCAGATATAGTTGCCGATTGGCATTTTAAAAATAGATGTCGATAGGCATTTTAGATATATAAGCCGATAGGCATTTCAAATATAGGTGCCGATAGGCATTCCAGATATGGTTGCCGATAGGCATTTCAAATATAGGTGCTGATATTCATTCCAGATGTAGTTTCCGATAGGCATTTCAAAAATTGGTACCGATAGGCATTTCAGATATAGGTTCCGATAGGCATTTCAGATATAGTTACCGATTGGCATTTATAAAATAGGTGCCGATAGGCATTTCAGATATAGAAGCCGATAGGTATTTCAAATATAGGTGTCGATAGGCATTTCAGATATGTTTGCCGATAGGCATTTCAGATATAGGTGCCGATAGGCATTTCAGATATAGAAGCCGATAGACATTTCAAATATAGGTGCCGATAGGCATTCCAGATATGGTTGCCGATAGGCATTTCAAATATAGGTGCTGATAGGCATTTCAGATGTAGTTTCCGATAGGCATTTCAAAAATTGGTGCCGATAGGCATTTCAGATATAGTTGCCGATAGGCATTTCAGATATAGTTGCCGATTGGCATTTTAAAAATTGGTGCCGATAGGAATTTCAGATATAGAAGCCGATAGGCATTTCAAATATAGGTGCCGATAGGCATTCCAGATATGGTTGCCGATAGGCATTTCAAATATAGGTGCTGATAGGCATTTCACATGTAGTTTCTGATAGGCATTTCAAAAATAGGTGCCGATAGGCATTTCAGATATAGGTGCCGATAGGCATTTCAGATATAGTTGCCGATTGGCATTTTAAAAATAAGTGCCGATAGGCATTTCAGATATAGAAGCCGATAGACATTTCAAGTATAGGTGCCGATAGGCATTCCAGATATAGGTGCCGATAGGCATTTCAGATATAGTTGCCTATTGGCATTTTAAAAATAGGTGCCGATAGGCATTTCAGATATATAAGCCGATAGGCATTTCAAATATAGGTGCCGATAGGCATTCCAGATATGGTTGCCGATAGGCATTTCAAAGATAAGTGCTGATAGGCATTTCAGATGTAGTTTCCGATAGGCATTTCAAAAATTGGTGCCGATAGGCATTTCAGATATAGGTGTCGATAGGCATTTCAGATATAGTTGCCGATTGGCATTTTAAAATAGGTGCCGATAGGCATTTCAGATATAGAAGCCGATAGGCATTTCAAATATAGGTGCCGATAGGCATTCCAGATATGGTTGCCGATAGGCATTTCAAATATAGGTGCCTATAGGCATTTCAGATATAGAAGCCGATAGGCATTTCAAAAATAGGTGCCGATAGGCATTTCAGATATAGGTGCCGATAGGCATTTAAGATATAGTTGCCAATTGGCATTTTAAAAATAGGTGTCGATAGGCATTTCAGATATAGAAGCCGATAGGTATTTCAAATATAGGTGTCGATAGGCATTTCAGATATGGTTGCCAATAAGCATTTCAAATATAGGTGCTGATAGGCATTTCAGATGTAGTTTCCGATAGGCATTTCAAAAATAGGTACCGATAGGCATTTCAGATATAGGTGCCGATAGGCATTACAGATATAGTTGCCAATTGGCATTTTAAAAATAGGTGTCGATAGGCATTTTAGATATAGAAGCCAATAGGCATTTCAAATATAGGTGCCGATAGGCATTTCAGATATAGAAGCCGATAGGCATTTCAAATATAGGTGTTGATAGGCATTCCAGATATGGTTGCCGATAGGCATTTCAAATATAGGTGCTGATAGGCATTTCAGATGTAGTTTCCGATAGGCATTTCAAAAATTGGTGCCGATAGGCATTTCAGATATAGGTGCTGATAGGCATTTCAGATATAGTGGCCGATTGGCATTTTAAAAATAGGTGCCGATAGGCATTTCAGATATAGAAGCCGATAGGTATTTCAAATATAGGTGTCGATAGGCATTTCAGATATGGTTGCCAATAAGCATTTCAAATATAGGTGCTGATAGGCATTTCAGATGTAGTTTCCGATAGGCATTTCAAAAATAGGAGCCGATAGGCATTTCAGATATAGGTGCCGATAGGCTTTTCAGATAGTGTTGCCGATTGGCATTTTAAAAATAGGTGCCGATAGGCATTTAAGATGTAGCTTCCGATAGGCATTTCAAAAATAGGTGCCGATAGGCATTTCAGATATAGGTGCCGATAGGCATATCAGATATAGATGCCGATAGGCATCTAAAATATAGGTGGCGATAGGCATTTCAAATATAGGTGTCGATAAGCATTTCAGATATAAATGCCGAAAGACATTTCAGATATAGGTGCCGATAGGCATTTCTGATGTGGTTGCCGATAGGCATTTCAAATATAGGTTCCGATTGGCTTTCCAAATATGGTTGCCGATAGGCATTTCAAATATAGGTGCTGATAGGCATTTCAGATGTAGTTTCCGATAGGCATTTCAAAAATAGGTGCCGATAGGCATTTCAGATATAGGTGCCGATAGGCATTTTAGATATAGTTGCCGATTGGAATTTTAAAAATAGGTGCCGATAGGCATTTCAGATATAGAAGCCGATAGGCATTTCAAATATAGGTGCTGATAGGAATTCCAGATATGGTTGCCGGTAGGCATTTTAAATATAGGTGCTGATAGGCATTTCAGATGTAGTTTCCGATAGGCATTTCATATATAGGTGCCGATAGGCATTTCAGATATAGTTGCCGATTGGCATTTTAAAAATAGGTGCCGATAGGCATTTCAGATATAGAAGCCGATAGGCATTTCAAATATAGGTGCCGATAAGCAACCCAGATATGGTTGCCGATAGGCATTTCAAATATAGGTGCTGATAGGCATTTCAGATGTAGTTTCCGATAGGCATTTCAAAAATTGGTGCCGATAGGCATTTCAGATATAGGTGCTGATAGGCATTTCAGATATAGTTTCCGATTGGCATTTTAAAAATAGGTGCCGATAGGCATTTCAGATATAGAAGCCGATAGGTATTTCAGATATAGGTGTCGATAGGCATTTCAGATGTTTGCCGATAGGCATTTCAAATATAGGTGCTGATAGGCATTCCAGATGTAGTTTCCGATAGGCATTTCAAAAATAGGTGTCGATAGGCATTTCAGGTATATGTGCCGATAGGCATTTCAGATATAGTTGCCGATTGGCATTTTAAAAATAGATGTCGATAGGCATTTTAGATATAGAAGCCGATAGGCATTTCAAATATAGGTGCCGATAGGCATTCCAGATATGGTTGCCGATAGGCATTTCAAATATAGGTGCTGATATTAATTCCAGATGTAGTTTCCGATAGGCATTTCAAAAATTGGTACCGATAGGCATTTCAGATATAGGTGCCGATAGGCATTTCAGATATAGTTACCGATTGGCATTTATAAAATAGGTGCCGATAGGCATTTCAGATATAGAAGCCGATAGGTATTTCAAATATAGGTGTCGATAGGCATTTCAGATATGGTTGCCGATAGGCATTTCAAATATAGGTGCTGATAGGCATTTCAGATGTAGTTTCCGATAGGCAATTCAAAAGTAGGTGCCGATAGGCATTTCAGATATAGGTGCCGATAGGCATTACAGATATAGTTGCCGATTAGCATTTTAAAAATTGGTACCGATAGGCATTTCAGATATAGAAGCCGATAGGCATTTCAAATATAGGTGCCGATAGGCATTCCAGATATGGTTGCCGATAGGCATTACAAATATAGGTGCTGATAGGCATTTCACATGTAGTTTCCGATAGGCATTTCAAAAATAGGTGCCGATAGGCATTTCAGATATAGGTGCCGATAGGCATTTAAGATATAGTTGCCGATTGGCATTTTAAAAATAAGTGCCGATAGGCATTTCAGATATAGAAGCCGATAGACATTTCAAATATAGGTGCCGATAGGCATTCCAGATATGGTTGCCGATAGGCATTTCAAATATAGGTGCTGATAGGCATTTCAGATGTAGTTTCCGATAGGCATTTCAAAAATTGGTGCCGATAGGCATTTCAGATATAGTTGCCGATAGGCATTTCAGATATAGTTGCCGATTGGCATTTTAAAAATTGGTGCCGATAGGAATTTCAGATATAGAAGCCGATAGGCATTTCAAATATAGGTGCCGATAGGCATTCCAGATATGGTTGCCGATAGGCATTTCAAATATAGGTGCTGATAGGCATTTCACATGTAGTTTCCGATAGGCATTTCAAAAATATGTGCCGATAGGCATTTTAGATATAGGTGCCGATAGGCATTTCAGATATAGTTGCCGATTGGCATTTTAAAAATAAGTGCCGATAGGCATTTCAGATATAGAAGCCGATAGACATTTCAAGTATAGGTGCCGATAGGCATTCCAGATATAGGTGCCGATAGGCATTTCAGATATAGTTGCCTATTGGCATTTTAAAAATAGGTGCCGATAGGCATTTCAGATATATAAGCCGATAGGCATTTCAAATATAGGTGCCGATCGGCATTCCAGATATGGTTGCCGATAGGCATTTCAAAGATAAGTGCTGATAGGCATTTCAGATGTAGTTTCCGATAGGCATTTCAAAAATTGGTGCCGATAGGCATTTCAGATATAGGTGTCGATAGGCATTTCAGATATAGTTGCCGATTGGCAATTTAAAAATAGGTGCCGATAGGCATTTCAGATATAGAAGCTGATAGGCATTTCAAATATAGGTGCCGATAGGCATTCCAGATATGGTTGCCGATAGGCATTTCAAATATAGGTGCCTATAGGCATTTCAGATATAGAAGCCGATAGGCATTTCAAAAATAGGTGCCGATAGGCATTTCAGATATAGGTGCCGATAGGCATTTAAGATATAGTTGCCAATTGGCATTTTAAAAATAGGTGTCGATAGGCATTTCAGATATATAAGCCGATAGGCATTTCAAATATAGGTGCCGATAGGCATTCCAGATATGGTTGCCGATAGGCATTTCAAATATAGTTGCCTATTGGCATTTTAAAAATAGGTGCCGATAGGCATTTCAGATATATAAGCCGATAGGCATTTCAAATATAGGTGCCGATAGGCATTTCAGATATAGAAGCCGATAGGCATTTCAAAAATAGGTGCCGATAGGCATTTCAGATATAGGTGCCGATAAGCATTTCAGAAATAGTTGCCAATTGGCATTTTAAAAATAGGTGTCGATAGGCATTTCAGATATATAAGCCGATAAACATTTCAAATATAGGTGCCGATAGGCATTTCAGATATAGTTGCCTATTGGCATTTTAAAAATAGGTGCCGATAGGCATTTCAGATATATAAGCCGATAGGCATTTCAAATATAGGTGCCGATAGGCATTCCAGATATGGTTGCCGATAGGCATTTCATATATAAGTGCTGATAGGCATTTCAGATGTAGTTTCCGATAGGCATTTCAAAAATAGGTACCGATAGGCATTTCAGATATAGGTGCCGATAGGCATTTCAGATATAGTTGCCAATTGGCGTTTTAAAAATAGGTGTGGATAGGCTTTTCAGATATAGAAGCCGATAGGCATTTCAAATATAGGTGCCGATAGGCATTCCAGATATGGTTGCCGATAGGCATTTCAAATATAGGTGCTGATAGGCATTCCAGATGTAGTTTCCGATAGGCATTTCAAAAATTGGTGCCGATAGGCATTTCAGATATAGGTGCCGATAGGCATTTTAGATATAGTCACCGATTGGCATTTTAAAAATAGGTGCCGATAGGCATTCCAGATATAGAAGCCGATAGGTATTTCAAATATAGGTGTCGATAGGCATTTCAGATATGTTTACCGATAGGCATTTCAAATATAGGTGCTAATAGGCATTTTAGATGTAGTTTCCGATAGGCATTTCAAAAATAGGTGCCGATAGGCATTTCAGATATAGGTGTCGATAGGCATTTCAGATATAGTTGCCGATTAACATTTTAAAAATAGGTGCCGATAGGCATTTCAGATATATAAGCCGATAGGCATTTCAAATATAGGTGCCGATAGGCATTCCAGATATGGTTGCCGATAGGCATTTCAAATATAGGTGCCGATAGGCATTTCAGATATAGAAGCCGCTAGGCATTTCAAAAATAGGTGCCGATAGGCATTTCAGATATAGGTGCCGAATGGCATTTTAGATTTAGTTGCCAATTGGCATTTTTAAAATAGGTGTCGATAGGCATTTCAGATATATAAGCCGATAGGCATTTCAAATATAGGTGCCGATAGGCATTCCAGATATGGTTGCCGATAGGCATTTCAAATATAAGTGCTGATAGGCATGTCAGATGTAGTTTCCGATAGGCATTTCAAAAATAGGAACCGATAGGCATTTCAGATATAGGTGCCGATAGGCATTACAGATATAGTTGAAAATTGGCATTTTAAAAATAGGTGTCGATATACATTTCAGATATAGAAGCCAATAGGCATTTCAAATATAGGTGCCGATAGGCAGTCCAGATATGGTTGCCGATAGGCATTTCATATATAGGTGCTGATAGGCATTTTAGGTGTAGTTTCCGATAGGCATTTCAAAAATTGGTGCCGATAGGCATTTCAGATATAGGTGCTGATAGGCATTTCAGATATAGTGGCCGATTGGCATTTTAAAAATAAGTGCCGATAGGCATTTCAGATATAGAAGCCGATAGGTATTTCAAATATAGGTGTCGATAGGCATTTCAGATATGGTTGCCGATAGGCATTTCAAATATAGGTGCTGATAGGCATTTCAGATGTAGTTTCCGATAGGCATTTCAAAAATAGGTGCCGATAGGCATTTCAGATATAGGTGCCGATAGGCATTTCAGATATAGTTGCCGATTGGAATTTTAAAAATAGGTGCCGATAGGCACTTCAGATATAGAAGCCGATAGGCATTTCAAATATAGGTGCTGATAGGAATTCCAGATATGGTTGCCGGTAGGCATTTCAAATATAGGTGCTGATAGGCATTTCAGATGTAGTTTCCGATAGGCATTTCAAAAATTGGTGTCGATAGGCATTTCATATATAGGTGCCGATAGGCATTTCAGATATGGTTGCCGATTGGCATTTTAAAAATAGGTGCCGATAGGCATTTCAGATATAGAAGCCGATAGGCATTTCAAATATAGGTGCCGATAAGCAACCCAGATATGGTTGCCGATAGGCATTTCAAATATAGGTGCTGATAGGCATTTCAAATGTAGTTTCCGATAGGCATTTCAAAAATTGGTGCCGATAGGCATTTCAGATATAGGTGCTGATAGGCATTTCAGATATAGTTTCCGATTGGCATTTTAAATAGGTGCCGATAGGCATTTCAGATATAGAAGCCGATAGGTATTTCAGATATAGGTGTCGATAGGCATTTCAGATGTTTGCCGATAGGCATTTCAAATATAGGTGCTGATAGGCATTCCAGATGTAGTTACCGATTGGCATTTTAAAAATAGGTGCACATAGGCATTTCAGATATAGAAGCCGATAGGTATTTCAAATATAGGTGTCGATAGGCATTTCAGATATGGTTGCCGATAGGCATTTCAAATATAGGTGCTGATAGGCATTTTAGATGTAGTTTCCGATAGGCAATTCAAAAGTAGGTGCCGATAGGCATTTCAGATATAGGTGCCGATAGGCATTACAGATATAGTTGCCGATTAGCATTTTAAAAATTGGTGCCGATAGGCATTTCAGATATAGAAGCCGATAGGCATTTCAAATATAGGTGCCGATAGGCATTCCAGATATGGTTGCCGATAGGCATTACAAATACAGGTGCTGATAGGCATTTCAGATGTAGTTTCCGATAGGCATTTCAAAAATAGGTGCCGATAGGCATTTCAGATATAGGTGCCGATAGGCATTTCAGATATAGTTGCCGATTAAGATTTTAAAAATAAGTGCCGATAGGCATTTCAGATATAGAAGCCGATAGACATTTCAAATATAGGTGCCGATAGGCATTCCAGATATAGGTGCCGATAGACATTTCGGATATAGTTGTCTATTGGCATTTTAAAAATAGGTACCGATAGGCATTACAAATATAGGTGCCGATAGGCATTTCAGATATAGTTGCCAATTGGCGTTTTGAAAATAGGTGTGGATAGGCATTTCAGATATAGAAGCCGATAGGCATTTCAAATATAGGTGCCGATAGGCATTCCAGATATGTTTGCCGATAGGCATTTCAAATATAGGTGCTGATAGTCATTCCAGATGTAGTTTCCGATAGGCATTTCAAAAATTGGTGCCGATAGGCATTTCAGATATAGGTGCCGATAGGCATTTCAGATATAGTCACCGATTGGCATTTTAAAAATAGGTGCCGATAGGCATTTCAGATATAGAAGCCGATAGGTATTTCAAATAAAGGTGTCGATAGGCATTTCAGATATGTTTACCGATAGGCATTTCAAATATAGGTGCTAATAGGCATTTTAGATTTAGTTTCCGATAGGCATTTCAAAAATAGGTGCCGATAGGCATTTAAGATATAGGTGTCGATAGGCATTTCAGATATAGAAGCCGATAGGCATTTCAAATATAGGTGCCGATAGGCATTCCAGATATGGTTGCCGATAGGCATTTCAAATATAGGTGCCGATAGGCATTTCAGATATAGAAGCCGATAGGCATTTCAAAAATAGGTGCCGATAGGCATTTCAGATAAGGTGCCGATAGGCATTTCAGATATAGAAGCCGATAGGCATTTCAAATATATGTGCCGATAGGCATTCCAGATATGGTTGCCGATAGGCATTTCAATATAGGTGCCGATAGGCATTTCAGATATAGAAGTCGATAGGCATTTCAAAAATAGGTGCCGATAGGCATTTCAGATATAGGTGCCGATAGGCATTTCAGATATAGTTGCCAATTGGCATTTTAAAAATAGGTGTCAATAGGCATTTCAGATATAGAAGCCAATAGGCATTTCAAATATAGGTGCCGATAGGCATTCCAGATATGGTTGCCGATAGGCATTTCAAATATAGGTGCTGATAGGCATTTCAGATGTAGTTTCCGATAGGCATTTCATAAATTGGTGCCGATAGGCATTTCAGATATAGGTGCCGATAAGCTTTTCAGATAGAGTTGCCGATTGGCATTTTAAAAATAGGTGCCGATAGGAATTTTAGATGTAGCTTCCAAAAGGCATTTCAAAAATAGGTGCCGATAGGCATTTAAGATATAGTTGCCGATTGGAATTTTAAAAATAGGTGCCGATAGGCATTTCAGATATAGAAGCCGATAGGCATTTCAAATATAGGTCCTGATAGGAATTCCAGATATGGTTGCCGGTAGGCATTTCAAATATAGGTGCTGATAGGCATTTCAGATGTAGTTTCCGATAGGCATTTCAAAAATTGGTGCCGATAGGCATTTCATATATAGGTGCCGATAGGCATTTCAGATATAGTTGCCGATTGGCATTTTAAAAATAGGTACCGATAGGCATTTCAGATATAGAAGCCGATAGGCATTTCAAATATAGGTGCCGATAAGCAACCCAGATATGGTTGCCGATAGGCATTTCAAATATAGGTGCTGATAGGCATTTCAGATGTAGTTTCCGATAGGCATTTCAAAAATTGGTGCCGATAGGCATTTCAGATATAGGTGCTGATCGGCATTTCAGATATAGTTTCCGATTGGCATTTTAAAAATAGGTGCCGATAGGCATTTCAGATATAGAAGCCGATAAATATTTCAGATATAGGTGTCGATAGGCATTTCAGATGTTTGCCGATAGGCATTTCAAATATAGGTGCTGATAGGCATTCCAGATGTAGTTTCCGATAGGCATTTCAAAAATAGGTGTCTATGGGCATTTTAGATATAGGGCCGATAGGCATTTCAGATATAGTTGCCGATTGGCATTTTAAAAATAGGTGCCGATAGGCATTTCAGATATAGAAGCCGATAGGTAATCCAAATATAGGTGCCGATAGGCATTTCAGATATAGGTGCCGATAGGCATTTCAGATATAGTTGCCAATTGGCATTTTAAAAATAGGTGCCGATAGGCATTTCAGATATAGAAGCCGATAGGTATTTCAAATATAGGGGTCGATAGGCATTTCAGATATGGTTGCCGATAGGCATTTTAAATATAGGAGCAGATAAGCATTTCAGATGTAGTTTCCGAAAGACATTTCATAAATAGGTGTCGATAGGCATTTCAGATATAGAAGCCGATAGGCATTTCAAATATAGGTGCCGATAGGCATTCCAGATATGGTTGCCGATAGGCATTTCAAATATAGGTGCTGATAGGCATTTCAGATGTAGTGTCCGATAGGCATTAAAAAATTGGTGCCGATTGGCATTTCAGATATAGGTGCCGATAGGCATTTCAGATATAGTTGCCGATTGGAATTTTAAAAATAGGTGCCGATAGGCACTTCAGATATAGAAGCCGATAGGCATTTCAAATATAGGTGCTGATAGGAATTCCAGATATGGTTGCCGGTAGGCATTTCAAATATAGGTGCTGATAGGCATTTCAGATGTAGTTTCCGATAGGCATTTCAAAAATTGGTGTCGATAGGCATTTCATATATAGGTGCCGATAGGCATTTCAGATATGGTTGCCGATTGGCATTTTAAAAATAGGTGCCGATAGGCATTTCAGATATAGAAGCCGATAGGCATTTCAAATATAGGTGCCGATAAGCAACCCAGATATGGTTGCCGATAGGCATTTCAAATATAGGTGCTGATAGGCATTTCAAATGTAGTTTCCGATAGGCATTTCAAAAATTGGTGCCGATAGGCATTTCAGATATAGGTGCTGATAGGCATTTCAGATATATTTTCCGATTGGCATTTTAAATAGGTGCCGATAGGCATTTCAGATATAGAAGCCGATAGGTATTTCAGATATAGGTGTCGATAGGCATTTCAGATGTTTGCCGATAGGCATTTCAAATATAGGTGCTGATAGGCATTCCAGATGTAGTTACCGATTGGCATTTTAAAAATAGGTGCACATAGGCATTTCAGATATAGAAGCCGATAGGTATTTCAAATATAGGTGTCGATAGGCATTTCAGATATGGTTGCCGATAGGCATTTCAAATATAGGTGCTGATAGGCATTTTAGATGTAGTTTCCGATAGGCAATTCAAAAGTAGGTGCCGATAGGCATTTCAGATATAGGTGCCGATAGGCATTACAGATATAGTTGCCGATTAGCATTTTAAAAATTGGTGCCGATAGGCATTTCAGATATAGAAGCCGATAGGCATTTCAAATATAGGTGCCGATAGGCATTCCAGATATGGTTGCCGATAGGCATTACAAATACAGGTGCTGATAGGCATTTCAGATGTAGTTTCCGATAGGCATTTCAAAAATAGGTGCCGATAGGCATTTCAGATATAGGTGCCGATAGGCATTTCAGATATAGTTGCCGATTAAGATTTTAAAAATAAGTGCCGATAGGCATTTCAGATATAGAAGCCGATAGACATTTCAAATATAGGTGCCGATAGGCATTCCAGATATAGGTGCCGATAGACATTTCGGATATAGTTGTCTATTGGCATTTTAAAAATAGGTACCGATAGGCATTACAAATATAGGTGCCGATAGGCATTTCAGATATAGTTGCCAATTGGCGTTTTGAAAATAGGTGTGGATAGGCATTTCAGATATAGAAGCCGATAGGCATTTCAAATATAGGTGCCGATAGGCATTCCAGATATGTTTGCCGATAGGCATTTCAAATATAGGTGCTGATAGTCATTCCAGATGTAGTTTCCGATAGGCATTTCAAAAATTGGTGCCGATAGGCATTTCAGATATAGGTGCCGATAGGCATTTCAGATATAGTCACCGATTGGCATTTTAAAAATAGGTGCCGATAGGCATTTCAGATATAGAAGCCGATAGGTATTTCAAATAAAGGTGTCGATAGGCATTTCAGATATGTTTACCGATAGGCATTTCAAATATAGGTGCTAATAGGCATTTTAGATTTAGTTTCCGATAGGCATTTCAAAAATAGGTGCCGATAGGCATTTAAGATATAGGTGTCGATAGGCATTTCAGATATAGAAGCCGATAGGCATTTCAAATATAGGTGCCGATAGGCATTCCAGATATGGTTGCCGATAGGCATTTCAAATATAGGTGCCGATAGGCATTTCAGATATAGAAGCCGATAGGCATTTCAAAAATAGGTGCCGATAGGCATTTCAGATATAGGTGCCGATAGGCATTTCAGATATAGAAGCCGATAGGCATTTCAAATATATGTGCCGATAGGCATTCCAGATATGGTTGCCGATAGGCATTTCAATATAGGTGCCGATAGGCATTTCAGATATAGAAGTCGATAGGCATTTCAAAAATAGGTGCCGATAGGCATTTCAGATATAGGTGCCGATAGGCATTTCAGATATAGTTGCCAATTGGCATTTTAAAAATAGGTGTCAATAGGCATTTCAGATATAGAAGCCAATAGGCATTTCAAATATAGGTGCCGATAGGCATTCCAGATATGGTTGCCGATAGGCATTTCAAATATAGGTGCTGATAGGCATTTCAGATGTAGTTTCCGATAGGCATTTCATAAATTGGTGCCGATAGGCATTTCAGATATAGGTGCCGATAAGCTTTTCAGATAGAGTTGCCGATTGGCATTTTAAAAATAGGTGCCGATAGGAATTTTAGATGTAGCTTCCAAAAGGCATTTCAAAAATAGGTGCCGATAGGCATTTAAGATATAGTTGCCGATTGGAATTTTAAAAATAGGTGCCGATAGGCATTTCAGATATAGAAGCCGATAGGCATTTCAAATATAGGTCCTGATAGGAATTCCAGATATGGTTGCCGGTAGGCATTTCAAATATAGGTGCTGATAGGCATTTCAGATGTAGTTTCCGATAGGCATTTCAAAAATTGGTGCCGATAGGCATTTCATATATAGGTGCCGATAGGCATTTCAGATATAGTTGCCGATTGGCATTTTAAAAATAGGTACCGATAGGCATTTCAGATATAGAAGCCGATAGGCATTTCAAATATAGGTGCCGATAAGCAACCCAGATATGGTTGCCGATAGGCATTTCAAATATAGGTGCTGATAGGCATTTCAGATGTAGTTTCCGATAGGCATTTCAAAAATTGGTGCCGATAGGCATTTCAGATATAGGTGCTGATCGGCATTTCAGATATAGTTTCCGATTGGCATTTTAAAAATAGGTGCCGATAGGCATTTCAGATATAGAAGCCGATAAATATTTCAGATATAGGTGTCGATAGGCATTTCAGATGTTTGCCGATAGGCATTTCAAATATAGGTGCTGATAGGCATTCCAGATGTAGTTTCCGATAGGCATTTCAAAAATAGGTGTCTATGGGCATTTTAGATATAGGGCCGATAGGCATTTCAGATATAGTTGCCGATTGGCATTTTAAAAATAGGTGCCGATAGGCATTTCAGATATAGAAGCCGATAGGTAATCCAAATATAGGTGCCGATAGGCATTTCAGATATAGGTGCCGATAGGCATTTCAGATATAGTTGCCAATTGGCATTTTAAAAATAGGTGCCGATAGGCATTTCAGATATAGAAGCCGATAGGTATTTCAAATATAGGGGTCGATAGGCATTTCAGATATGGTTGCCGATAGGCATTTTAAATATAGGAGCAGATAAGCATTTCAGATGTAGTTTCCGAAAGACATTTCATAAATAGGTGTCGATAGGCATTTCAGATATAGAAGCCGATAGGCATTTCAAATATAGGTGCCGATAGGCATTCCAGATATGGTTGCCGATAGGCATTTCAAATATAGGTGCTGATAGGCATTTCAGATGTAGTGTCCGATAGGCATTAAAAAATTGGTGCCGATTGGCATTTCAGATATAGGTGCCGATAGGCATTTCAGATATAGTTGCCGATTGGCATTTTAAAAATAGGTGCCGATAGGCATTTCAGATATAGAAGCCGATAGGCATTTCAAATATAGGTGCCGATAGGCATTTCAGATATGGTTGCCGATAGGCATTTTAAATATAGGTGCTGATAGGCATTTCAGATGTAGTTTCCGATAGGCATTTCAAAAATAGGTGCCGATAGGCATTTCAGATATAGGTGCCGATAGGCATTTCAGGTATAGTTGCCGATAGCCATTTTAAAAATAGGTGCCGATAGGCATTTCAGATATAGAAGCCGATAGGCATTTCAAATATAGGTGCCGATAGGCATTCCAGATATGGTTGCCGATAGGCATTTCAAATATAGGTGCTGATAGGCATTTCAGATGTAGTTTCCGATAGGCATTTTAAAAATAGGTGCCGATAGGCATTTCAGATATAGAAGCCGATAGGCATTTCAAATATAGGTGCCGATAAGCATTCCAGATATGGTTGCCGATAGGCATTTCAAATATAGGTGCTGATAGGCATTTCAGATGTAGTTTCCGATAGGCATTTCAAAAATTGGTGCCGATAGGCATTTCAGATATAGGTGCCGATAGGCATTTTAGATATAGTTGCCGATTGGCATTTTAAAAATAGGTGTCGATAGGCATTTCAGATATAGAAGCCGATAGGCATTTCAAATATAGGTGTCGATAGGCATTTCAGATATTGTTGCCGATAGGCATTTTAAATATAGGTGCTGATAGGCATTTCAGATGTAGTTTCAGATAGGCAATTTAAAAATAGTTTCCGATAGGCATTTCTGATATAGAAGCCGATAGGCATTTCAAATATAGGTGCCGATAGGCATTCCAGATATGGTTGCCGATAGGCATTTTAAATATAGGTGCTGATAGGCATTTCAGATGTAGATTCCGATAGGCATTTCAAAAATAGGTGCCGATAGGCATTTCAGATATAGGTGCCGATGGGCATTTCAGATATAGTTGCCGATAGCTATTTTAAAAATAGGTGCCGATAGGCATTTCAGATAAAGAAGCCGATAGGCATTTCAAACATAGGTGCCGATAGGCATTCCAGATATGGTTGCCGATAGGCATTTCAAATATAGATGCCGATGGGCATTTCAGATATAGTTGCCGATAGCTATTTTAAAAATAGGTGCCGATAGGCATTTCAGATAAAGAAGCCGATAGGCATTTCAAATATAGGTGCCGATAGGCATTCCAGATATGGTTGCCGATAGGCATTTCAAATATAGGTGCTGATAGGCATTTCAGATGTAGTTTTCGATAGGCATTTCAAAAATAGGTGCCGATAGGCATTCCAGATATGGTTGCCGATATGCATTTTAAATATAGGTGCTGATAGGCATTTCAGATGTAGTTTCCGATAGGCATTTCAAAAATAGGTACCAATAGGCATTTCAGATATAGTTGCCAATTGGCATTTTAACAATAGGTGTCGGTAGGCATTTCAGATATAGAAGCCGATTGGCATTTCAAATATAGGTGCTGATAGGCATTCCAGATATGGTTGCCGATAGGCATTTTAAATATAGGTGCTGATAGGCATTTCAGATGTAGTTTCCGATAGGCATTTCAAAAACTGGTGCCGATTGGCATTTTAGATATAGGTGCCGATAGGCATTTCAGATATAGTTGCCGATTGGCATTTTAAAAATAGGTGCCGATAGGCATTTCAGATATAGAAGCCGATAGGTATTTCAAATATAGGTGTCGATAGGCATTTCAGATATGGTTGCCGATAGGCATTTCAAATATAGGTGCTGATAGGCATTTCAGATGTAGTGTCCGATAGGCATTTAAAAATTGGTGCCGATTGGCATTTCAGATATAGGTGCCGATAGGCATTTCAGATATAGTTGCCGATTGGCATTTTAAAAATAGGTGCCGATAGGCATTTCAGATATAGAAGCCGATAGGTATTTAAATATAGGTGTCGATAGGCATTTCAGATATGGTTGCCGATAGGCATTTCAAATATAGGTGCTGATAGGCATTTCAGATGTAGTTTCCGATAGGCATTTCAAAAATGGGTGCCGATAGGCATTTCAGATATAGGTGCCGATGGGCATTTCAGATATAGTTGCCGATAGCTATTTTAAAAATAGGTGCCGATAGTCATTTCAGATAAAGAAGCCGATAGGCATTCCAGATATGGTTGCCGATAGGCATTTCAAATATAGGTGCTGATAGGCATTCCAGATATGGTTGCCGATAGGCATTTCAAATATAGGTGCTGATAGGCATTTCAGATGTAGTTTCCGATAGGCATTTCAAAAATTGGTGCCGCTTGGCATTTTAGATATAGGTGCCGATAGGCATTTCAGATATAGTTGCCGATTGGTATTTTAAAAATAGGTGCCGATAGGCATTTCAGATATAGAAGCCGATACGTATTTCAAATATAGGTGTCGATAGGCATTTCAGATATGGTTGCCGATAGGCATTTCAAATATAGGTGCTGATAGGCATTTCAGATGTAGTTTCCGATAGGCATTTCAAAAATAGGTGCCGATAGGCATTTCAGATATAGGTACCGATAGGCATTTCAGATATAGTTGCCGATTGGCATTTTAAAAATAGGTGCAGATAGGCATTTCAGATATAGAAGCCGATAGGCATTTCAAATATAGGTGCCGATAGGCATTCCAGATATGGTTGCCGATAGGCATTTCAAATATAGGTGCCGATAGGCATTTCAGATGTAGTTTCCGATAAGCATTTCAAAAATAGGTGCCGATAGGCATTTCAGATATAGGTGCCGATAGGCATTTCAGGTATAGTTGCCGATAGCCATTTTAAAAATAGGTGCCAATAGGCATTTCAGATATAGAAGCCGATAGGCATTTCAAATATAGGTGCCGATAGGCATTCCAGATATGGTTGCCAATAGGCATTTCAAATATAATTGCTGATAGGCATTTCAGATGTAGTTTCCGATAAGCATTTCAAAAATAGGTGCCGATAGGCATTTCAGATATAGGTGCCGATAGGCATTTCAGGTATAGTTGCCGATAGCCATTTTAAAAATAGGTGCCAATAGGCATTTCAGATATAGAAGCCGATAGGCATTTCAAATATAGGTGCCGATAGGCATTCCAGATATGGTTGCCAATAGGCATTTCAAATATAATTGCTGATAGGCATTTCAGATGTAGTTTTCGATAGGCATTTCAAAAATAGGTGCTAATAGGCATTTTAGATATAGGTGCCGATAGGCATTTCAGATATAGTTGCCGATTGGCATTTTAAAAATAGGTGCCGAAGGGCATTTCAGATATAGTTGCCGATAGCTATTTTAAAAATAGGTGCCGATAGGCATTTCAGATAAAGAAGCCGATAGGCATTTCAAATATAGGTGCCGATAGGCATTCCAGATATGTTTGCCGATAGGCATTTCAAATATAGGTGCCGATAGGCATTCCAGATATGGTTGCCGATAGGCATTTCAAATATAGGTGCTGATAGGCATTTTAGATGTAGTTTCCGATAGGCATTTTAAAAATAGGTGCCGATAGGCATTTCAGATATAGAAGCCGATAGGCATTTCAAATATAGGTGCCGATAAGCATTCCAGATATGGTTGCCGATAGGCATTTCAAATATAGGTGCTAATAGGCATTTCAGATGTAGTTTCCGATAGGCATTTCAAAAATTGGTGCCGATAGGCATTTCAGATATAGGTGCCGATAGGCATTTCAGATATAGTTGCCGATTGGCATTTTAAAAATAGGTGTCGATAGGCATTTCAGATATAGAAGCCGATAGGCATTTTAAATATAGGTGCCGATAGGCATTCCAGATATGGTTGCCGATAGGCATTTCAAATATAGGTGCTGATAGGCATTCCGGATGTATTTTCCGATAGGCATTTCAAAAATTGGTGCCGATAGGCATTTCAGATATAGGTGCCGATAGACATTTCAGATATAGTTACCGATTGGCATTTTAAATATAGGTGCTGATAGGTATTTCAGATGTAGTTTCCGGTAGGCATTTTAAAAATAGGAGCCGATAGGCATTTCAGATATAGAAGCCGATAGGCATTTCAAATATAGGTGCCGATAGGCATTCCAGATATGGTTGCCGATAGGCATTTCAAATATAGGTGCTGATAGGCATTTCAGATGTAGTTTCCGATAGGCATTTCAAAAATAGGTGCCGATAGGCATTTCAGATATAGGTGCCGATAGGCATTTCAGATATAGTTGCCGATAGCCATTTTAAAAATAGGTGCCGATAGGCATTTCAGATATAGAAGCCGATAGGCATTTCAAATATAGGTGCCGATAGGCATTCCAGATATGGTTGCCGATAGGCATTTTAAATATAGGTGCTGATAGGCATTTCAGATGTAGTTTCCGCTAGGCATTTCAAAAATAGGTACCGATAGGCATTTCAGATATAGGTGCCGATAGGCATTTCTGATGTGGTTGCCGATAGGCATTTCAAATATAGGTGCTGATAGGCATTTCAAATGTAGTTTTCGATAGGCATTTCAAAAATAGGTGCCGATAGGCATTTTAGATATAGGTGCCGATAGGCACTTCAGATATAGTTGCCGATTGGCATTTTAAAAATAGGTGCCGCTAGGCATTTTAGATATAGAAGCCGATAGGCATTTCAAATATAGGTGCCGATAGGCATTCCAAATATGGTTGCCGATAGGCATTTCAAATATAGGTGCTGATAGGCATTTAAGTTGTAGTTTCCGATAGGCATTTCAAAAATAGGTGCCGATAGGCATTTCAGATATAGGTGCCGATAGGCATTTCAGATATAGTTGCCGTTTGGCATTTTAAAAATAGGTGCCGATAGGGATTTCAGATATAGAAGCCGATAGGTATTTCAAATATAGGTGCCGATAGGCATTCCAGATATGGTTGCCGAAAGGCATTTCAAATATAGGTGCTGATAGGCATTTCAGATGTAGTTTCCGATAGGCATTTTAAAAATAGGTGCCGATAGGCATTTCAGATATAGAAGCCGATAGGCATTTCAAATATAGGTGCCGATAAGCATTCCAGATATGGTTGCCGATAGGCATTTCAAATATAGGTGCTGATAGGCATTTCAGATGTAGTTTCCGATAGGCATTTAAAAAATTGGTGCCGATAGGCATTTCAGATATAGGTGCCGATAGGCATTTCAGATATAGTTGCCGATTGGCATTTTAAAAATAGGTGTCGATAGGCATTTCAGATATAGAAGCCGATAGGCATTTCAAATATAGGTGCCGATAGGCATTCCAGATATGGTTGCCGACAGGCATTTCAAATATAGGTGCTGATAGGCATTCCAGATGTATTTTCCGATAGGCATTTCAAAAATTGCTGCCGATAGGCATTTCAGATATAGGTGCCGATAGGCATTTCAGATATAGTTACCGATTGGCATTTTAAAAATAGGTGCCGATAGGCATTTCAGATATAGAAGCCGATAGGTATTTCAAATATAGGTGTCGATAGGCATTTCAGATATGGTTGCCGATAGGCATTTTAAAAATAGGTGCCGATTGGCATTTCAGATATAGAAGCCGATAGGCATTTTAAATATAGGTGCCGATAGGCATTCCAGATATGGTTGCCGATAGGCATTTCAAATATAGGTGCTGATAGGCATTTCAGATGTAGTTTCCGATAGGCATTTCAAAAATAGGTGCCGATAGGCATTTCAGATATAGGTGCCGATAGGCATTTCAGATATAGTTGCCGATAGCCATTTTAAAAATAGGTGCGGATAGGCATTTCAGATATAGAAGCCGATAGGCATTTCAAATATAGGTGCCGATAGGCATTCCAGATATGGTTGCCGATAGGCATTTTAAATATAGGTGCTGATAGGCATTTCAGATGAAGTTTCCGATAGGCATTTCAAAAATAGGTACCGATAGGCATTTCAGATATAGGTGCCGATAGCCATTTCTGATGTGGTTGCCGATAGGCATTTCAAATATAGGTGCTGATAGGCATTTCAGATGTAGTTTTCGATAGGCATTTCAAAAAAAGGTGCCGATAGGCATTTTAGATATAGGTGCCGATAGGCACTTCAGATATAGTTGCCGATTGGCATTTTAAAAATAGGTGCCGCTAGGCATTTTAGATATAGAAGCCAATAAGCATTTCAAATATAGGAGCCGATAGGCATTCCAAATATGGTTGCCGATAGGCATTTCAAATATAGGTGCTGATAGGCATTTCAGTTGTAGTTTCCGATAGGCATTTCAAAAATAGGTGCCGATAGGCATTTCAGATATAGGTGCCGATAGGCATTTCAGATATAGTTGCCGTTTGGCATTTTAAAAATAGGTGCCGATAGGCATTTCAGATATAGAAGCCGATAGGTATTTCAAATATAGGTGCCGATAGGCATTCCAGATATGGTTGCCGAAAGGCATTTCAAATATAGGTGCTGATAGGCATTTCAGATGTAGTTTCCGATAGGCATTTCAAAAATAGGTGCCGATAGGCATTTCAGATATAGGTGCCGATAGGCATTTCAGATATGTTGCCGATAGCCATTTTAAAAATAGGTGCCAATAGGCATTTCAGATATAGAAGCCGATAGGCATTTCAAATATAGGTGCCGATAGGCATTCCAGATATGGTTGCCGATAGGCATATCAAATATAGGTGCTGATAGGCATTTCAGTTGTAGTTTCCGATAGGCATTTCAAAAATAGGTGCCGATAGGCATTTCAGATATAGGTGCCGATAGGCATTTCAGATATAGTTGCCGTTTGGCATTTTAAAAATAGGTGCCGATAGGCATTTCAGATATAGAAGCCGATAGGCATTTCAAATATAGGTGCCGATAGGCATTCCAGATATGGTTGCCGATAGGCATTTCAAATATAGGTGCTGATAGGCATTTCAGATGTAGTTTCCGATAGGCATTTTAAAAATAGGTGCCGATAGGCATTTCAGATATAGAAGCCGATAGGCATTTCAAATATAGGTGCCGATAAGCATTCCAGATATGGTTGCCGATAGGCATTTCAAATATAGGTGCTGATAGGCATTTCAGATGTAGTTTCCGATAGGCATTTCAAAAATAGGTGCCGATGGGCATTTCAGATATAGGTGCCGATAGGCATTTCAGATATGTTGCCGATAGCCATTTTAAAAATAGGTGCCAATAGGCATTTCAGATATAGAAGCCGATAGGCATTTCAAATATAGGTGCCGATAGGCATTCCAGATATGGTTGCCGATAGGCATTTCAAATATAGGTGCTGATAGGCATTTCAGATGTAGTTTTCGATAGGCATTTTAAAAATAGGTGCCGATAGGCATTTCAGATATAGTTGCCGATTGGCATTTTAAAAATAGGTTTTGATAGGCATTTCAGATATAGAAGCCGATAGGCATTTCAAATATAGGTGCCGATAATCATTCCAGATATTTTTGCCGATAGGCATTTCAAATAGAGGTGCTGATAGGCATTTCAGATGTAGTTTCCGATAGGCATTTCAAAAATTGGTGCCGATAGGCATTTCAGATATAGGTGCCGATAGGCATTTCAGATATAGTTGCCGATTGGCATTTTAAAAATAGGTGTTGATAGGCATTTCAGATATAGAAGCCGATAGGTATTTCAAATATAGGTGTCGATAGGCATTTCAGCTATGGTTGCCGATAGGCATTTCAAATATAGGTGCTGATAGGCATTTCAGATGTAGTTTCCGATAGGCATTTTAAAAATAGGTGCCGATAGGGATTCCAGATATAGGTGCCGATAGGCATTTCAGATATAGTTGCCGATTGGCATTTTAAAAATAGGTGTCGATAGGCATTTCAGATATAGAAGCCGATAGGCATTTCAAATATAGGTGCCGATAGGCATTCCAGATATGGTTGCCGATAGGCATTTCAAATATAGGTGCTGATAGGCATTCCAGATGTATTTTCCTATAGGAATTTCAAAAATTGGTGCCGATAGGCATTTCAGATATAGTTACCCATTGGCATTTTAAAAATAGGTGCCGATAGGCATTTCAGATATAGAAGCCGATAGGTATTTCAAATATAGGTGTCGATAGGCATTTCAGATATGCTTGACGATAGGCATTTCAAATATAGGTGCTGATAGGCATTTCAGATGTAGTTTCCGATAGGCATTTCATAAATAGGTGCCGATAGGCATTTTAGATATAGGTGCCAATAGGCATTTCAGATATAGTTGCCGATTGGCATTTTAAAAATAGGTGCCGACAGGCGTTTCAGATATACAAGCCATAAGGCATTTCAAATATAGGTGCCGATAGGCATTCCAGATATGGTTGCCGATAGGGATTTCAAATATAAGTGCTGATAGGCATTTCAGATGTAGTTTCCGATAGGCATTTGAAAAATAGGTACCGATAGGCATTTCAGATATAGGTGCCGATAGGCATTTCAGATATAGAAGCCGATAGGCATTTTAAATATAGGTGCCGATAGGCATTCCAGATATGGTTGCCGATAGGCATTTCAAATATAGGAGCTGATAGGCATTTCAGATGTAGTTTCTGAAAGGCATTTCAAAAATAGGTGCCGATAGGCATTTCAGATATAGTTGCCGATAGCCATTTTAAAAATAGGTGCGGATAGGCATTTCAGATATAGAAGCCGATAGGCATTTCAAATATAGGTGCCGATAGGCATTCCAGATACGGTTGCCGATAGGCATTTTTAATATAGGTGCTGATAGGCATTTCAGATGTAGTTTCCGATAGGCATTTCAAAAATAGGTACCGATAGGCATTTCAGATATAGGTGCCGATAGGCATTTCTGATGTGGTTGCCGATAGGCATTTCAAATATAGGTGCTGATAGGCATTTCAGATGTAGTTTTCGATAGGCATTTCAAAAATAGGTGCCGATAGGCATTTTAGATATAGGTGCCGATAGGCACTTCAGATATAGTTGCCGATTGGCGTTTTAAAAATAGGTGGCGCTAGGCATTTTAGATATAGAAGCCGATAAGCATTTCAAATATAGGTGCCGATAGGCATTTCAAATATGGTTGCCGATAGGCATTTCAAATATAGGTGCTGATAGGCATTTCAGATGTAGTTTCCGATAGGCATTTCAAAAATAGGTGCCGATAGGCATTTCAGATATAGGTGCCGATAGGCATTTCAGGTATAGTTGCCGATAGCCATTTTAAAAATAGGTGCCGACAAGCATTTCAGATATAGAAGCCGATAGGCATTTCAAATATAGGTGCCGATAGGCATTCCAGATATGGTTGCCGATAGGCATTTCAAATATAGGTGCTGATAGGCATTTCAGATGTAGTTTCCGATAGGTATTTTAAAAATAGGTGCCGATAGGCATTTCAGATATAGAAGCCGATAGGCATTTCAAATATAGGTGCCGATAAGCATTCCAGATATGGTTGCCGATAGGCATTTCAAATATAGGTGCTGATAGGCATTTCAGATGTAGTTTCCGATAGGCATTTCAAAAATAGGTGCCGATAGGCATTTCAGATATAGGTGCCGATAGGCATTTCAGATATGTTGCCGATAGCCATTTTAAAAATAGGTGCCAATAGGCTTTTCAGATATAGAAGCCGATAGGCATTTCAAATATAGGTGCCGATAGGCATTCCAGATATGGTTGCCGATAGGCATTTCAAATATAGGTGCTGATAGGCATTTCAGATGTAGTTTTCGATAGGCATTTTAAAAATATGTGCCGATAGGCATTTCAGATATAGGTGCCGATAGGCATTTCAGATATAGTTGCCGATTGGCATTTTAAAAATAGGTGTTGATAGGCATTTCAGATATAGAAGCCGATAGGTATTTCAAATATAGGTGTCGATAGGCATTTCAGATATGGTTGCCGATAGGCATTTCAAATATAGGTGCTGATAGGCATTTCAGATGTAGTTTCCGATAGGCATTTTAAAAATAGGTGCCGATAGGGATTTCAGATATAGGTGCCGATAGGCATTTCAGATATAGTTGCCGATTGGCATTTTAAAAATAGGTGTCGATAGGCATTTCAGATATAGAAGCCGATAGGCATTTCAAATATAGGTGCCGATAGGCATTCCAGATATGGTTGCCGATAGGCATTTCAAATATAGGTGCTGATAGGCATTCCAGATGTATTTTCCGATAGGCATTTCAAAAATTGGTGCCGATAGGCATTTCAGATATAGTTACCGATTGGCATTTTAAAAATAGGTGCCGATAGGCATTTCAGATATAGAAGCCGATAGGTATTTCAAATATAGGTGTCGATAGGCATTTCTGATATGCTTGACGATAGGCATTTCAAATATAGGTGCTGATAAGCATTTCAGATGTAGTTTCCGATAGGCATTTCATAAATAGGTGCCGATAGGCATTTTAGATATAGGTGCCAATAGGCATTTCAGATATAGTTGCCGATTGGCATTTTAAAAATAGGTGCCGACAGGCATTTCAGATATACAAGCCAAAAGGCATTTCAAATATAGGTGCCGATAGGCATTCCAGATATGGTTGCCGATAGGCATTTCAAATATAAGTGCTGAAAGGCATTACAGATGTAGTTTCCGATAGGCATTTCAAAAATAGGTACCGATAGGCATTTCAGATATAGGTGCCGATAGGCATTTCAGATATAGTTGCCAATTAGCATTTTAAAAATAGGTGTCGATAGGCATTTCAGATATAGAAGCCGATAGGCATTTCAAATATAGGTGCCGATAGGCATTCCAGATATGGTTGTCGATAGGCATTTCAAATATAGGTGCTGATAGGCATTTCAGATGTAGTTTTCGATAGGCATTTCAAAAATTGGTGCCGATTGGCATTTTAGATATAGGTGCCGATAGGCATTTCAGATAAAGTTGCCGATTGGCATTTTAAAAATAGGTGCCGATAGGCATTTCAGATATAGAAGCCGATAGGTATTTCAAATATAGGTGTCGATAGGCATTTCAGATATGGTTGCCGATAGGCATTTCAAATATAGGTGCTGATAGGCATTTCAGATGTAGTTTCCGATAGGCATTTCAAAAATTGGTGCCGATTGGCATTTCAGATATAGGTGCCGGTAGGCATTTCAGATATAGTTGCCGATTAGCTTTTAAAAAATAGGTGCCTTAGGCATTTCAGATATAGAAGCCGATAGGTATTTCAAATATAGGTGTTAATAGGCATTTCAGATATGGTTGCCGATAGGCATTTCAAATATAGGTGCTGATAGGCATTTCAGATGTAGTTTCCGATAGGCATTTCAAAAATTGGTGCCGATTGGCATTTCAGATATAGGTGCCGGTAGGCATTTCAGATATAGTTGCCGATTGGCATTTAAAAAATAGGTGCCTTAGGCATTTCAGATATAGAAGCCGATAGGTATTTCAAATATAGGTGTTAATAGGCATTTCAGATATGGTTGCCGATAGGCATTTCAAATATAGGTGCTGATAGGCATTTCAGATGTAGTTTCCGATAGGCATTTCAAAAATAGGTGCCGATAGGCATTTCAGATATAAGTGCCGATAGGCATTCCAGTTATGGTTGCCGATAGGCATTTTAAATATAGGTGCTGATAGGCATTTCAGATATAGGTGCCGATAGGCACTTCAGATATAGTTGCCGATTGGCATTTTAAAAATAGGTGCCGCTAGGCATTTCAGATATAGAAGCCGATAGGCATTTCAAATATAGGTGCCGATAGGCATTCCAAATATGGTTGCCGACAGGCATTTCAAATATAGGTGCTGATAGGCATTTCAGTTGTAGTTTCCGATAGGCATTTCAAAAATAAGTGCCGATAGGCATTTCAGATATAGGTGCCGATAGGCATTTCAGATATAGTTGCCGATTGGCATTTTAAAAATAGGTGCCGATAGGCATTTCAGATATAGACGCCGATAGGCATTTCAAATATAGGTGCCGATAAGCATTCCAGATATGTTTGCCGGTAGGCATTTCAAATATAGGTGCTGATAGGCATTTCAGATGTAGTTTCCGATAGGCATTTCAAAAATAGGTGCCGATAGGCATTTCAGATATAGGTGCCGATAGGCATATCAGATATAGTTGCCGATAGGCATTTAAAATATAGGTGCCGATAGGCATTTCAAATATAGGTGTCGATAGGCATTTCAGATATAAATGCCGAAAGGCATTTCAGATATAGGTGCCGATAGGCATTTCTGATGTGGTTGCTGATAGGCATTTCAAATATAGGTGCTGATAGGCATTTCAGATGTAGTTTTCGATGGGCATTTCAAAAATAGGTGCCGATAGGCATTTCAGATATAGTTGCCGATAGGCACTTCAGATATAGTTGCCGATTGGCATTTTAAAAATAGGTGCCGCTAGGCATTTCAGATATAGAAGCCGATAGGCATTTCAAATATAGGTGCCGATAGGCATTCCAAATATGGTTGCCGATAGGCATTTCAAATATAGGTGCTGATAGGCATTTCAGTTGTAGTTTCCGATAGGCATTTCAAAAATAAGTGCCGATAGGCATTTCAGATATAGGTGCCGATAGGCATTTCAGATATAGTTGCCGATTGGCATTTTAAAAATAGGTTCCGATAGGCATTTCAGATATAGACGCCGATAGGCATTTCAAATATAGGTGCCGATAGGCATTCCAGATATGGTTGCCGGTAGGCATTTCAAATATAGGTGCTGATAGGCATTTCAGATGTAGTTTCCGATAGGCATTTCAAAAATAGGTGCCGATAGGCATTTCAGATATAAGTGCCGATAGGCATTCCAGTTATGGTTGCCGATAGGCATTTCAAATATAGGTGCTGATAGTCATTTCAGATGTAGTTTCCGATAGGCATTTCAAAAATAGGTGCCGATAGGCATTTCAGATATATGTGCCGATAGGCATTTAAGATATAGTTGCTGATAGCCATTTTAAAAATAGGTGCCGATAGGCATTTCAGATATAGAAGCCGATAGGCATTTCAAATATAGGTGCCGATAGGCATTCCAGATATGGTTGCCGATATGCATTTCAAATATAGGTGCTGATAGGCATTTCAGATGTAGTTTCCGATAGGCATTTTAAAAATAGGTGCCGATAGGCATTCAGATATAGAAGCCGATAGGCATTTCAAATATAGGTGCCGATAGGCATTCCAGATATGGTTGCCGATAGGCATTTCAAATATAGGTGCTGATAGGCATTTCAGATGTAGTTTCCGATAGGCATTTCAAAAATACGTGCCGATAGGCATTTCAGATATAGAAGCCGATAGGCATTTCAAATATAGGTGCCGATAGGCATTCCAGATATGGTTGCCGATAGGCATTTTAAATATAGGTGCTGATAGGCATTTCAGATGTAGTTTACGATAGGCATTTCAAAAATAGGTACCGATAGGCATTTCAGATAT